>JAPPVO010000059.1:187786020-188130940 GCA_030407325.1 Camellia japonica | reverse complement strand
ACAAAAAGCTACAAGTTTGCATGGAGATGCTTAGCAAAAACTTAAAAACTGTAGTCATTTTACACATAAAAACTACTAAATGAAAAACTACAATAGTACATTCAAAATCCCTAAACAAAAATAACCAAAATGTCGCCTTAATCAATCCTCGGGGTCAGACTCCAGTGGCTCAACGTCCACTTTCTCGTATGGAATCGGCATAGCCAATGTCACATTAGCAGCAACAAGGGCTTTGAGCCAGCCGTGTTTGAATCCCCGATTTTCAAATTTGGGGACTTCTTCCACATGATTTGCGAGGGCAACGCTTTGCCCAGCCTCGGACGCCTTGGAAGCCTCGGAGTCGGCTACTTTCTTCGCCTTCTTCGATTCTTCCAAGTCAGCCTCCAATTTAGCAATCGCCTCTTGGGCTAACTTGAGCGCGTTTTCGCTCGCGTTTGCCCTCTCCTCGGCGGCCAATCTGAGCTGGTCTGAATTTCTCACCCTTTTTATCTCGGCCTCGGCCCTTGCACCTTCCATCTTCGCCCTCGCTGCTTCGAACTCGGCCTTGCTCCTCTGGCCTTTAACTTCCGATTGTAAATGGCCAATTTGTTCGATGGCGTCATGCTGGCGGCGGCCTATCTCGACTATCCTTCCGACCATCTGCAAAACAGGAAATTAAAACCAAAACAATATATGCATAAAAAGGAAAGACGAGATCAAGGTATATACCAGAAGAGTCGATTGAGCGGCTAATGCTATTGCCAACAGATCCGGCTCCACCTGAAAAGCCGCCTTGTCAGCCGGCAATGAGATCGACGAAACCATGCTCAACGCCACGGCTGGGTCTTTCATAGCCGATGCGTTAGAGGAGATCGGCATGTTTTTTATCTTTGGTTGAACGACAAAGGGCACAACCATATCCGATTCCTCTAAGCGCGGCCGTTTGTCAGCGGAGTTTTCTTCAGAGCCGGCCTCGACCTCGGTAGGACATTTCTCCACCCTTCGCTCAGCCTCCTGATTCGTCTGTGTAATCGTTTCTGACTCAGCGTTTTGGGTTTGAGCTGTCTCCTCCTCGATGACAGGCAGAGAGGGCTCTGCTTCGGCGGAAGGTGGCACTTCAGATCGAATGGCCTCTGTTCTTCGCCGCGCGGCCATTCTTTCCGCGTTTTTTTTGGCGAGTTGTGTGAGTGATAACCCGACCATGTCTTCGGGGTACGTGCTGGGAAGGTCTTCTAAATCGGTAAAAATGTCATCGAAGGGAAGGTTCCCTCGGCCCAAAGTGGACTGAAGGTTGGCTGAATTGAGACCGACTTCCTCAAAGGCCAACTTCAAAGCCTCGTCTACTTCGGCTTCCGACTGGTCTGACTCTTCGGCGACCTCCTCAGCTACTTCCGCCCGCTCCGAGTCAGATCCGTCGAAACCAACTTGCCACGAGTTTTTGAAGTTGGTTAAAACAAGAGCCGTAAGAAACTCTTCACCCCTCGGAATTGGGATTTTTTTGCCGCCGAAAACGTCGTATACGTCAGCTCGTATCGAAGGAGAATGTAGGCCGCCCTCCCTTGTTTCTAAAGGCTCGGACAACCGAAGTATTTTAGCGCGACTTTAATTTCCGTAAGAACGGCGTCGTCGGTTGAAATCAAAACTTTCTTCAAATCATTTCTTGCGCAAGCAAAACCATGAGACCGCAAAAATAAAGCCTTGTAAATATAAGAAAAAATTACAAAAACGTAAAAAACCTCACTTTTTATCATTTCACAGAAAATGAAAATAAAATTAAAATAACAATAAAATAAAAAACACATGAAAAAACCATTTGCAAAAAAAAAAAAAAAAAAAAACTTAAATACATAAATTATTTTAAAAAAATACGCCTCATTCAAAAAATATTTAAAAAATTACAAAAACGTAAATTCAAAAAAAAAAACGACAAAAATAAGCCCCATCCAAAAAGAAAAAAAAATAGAAATTACCATTTGCCATGTAATTTATAAATAAATAAAACACATGAAAACCCATTTTTGAAATAAAACACATCAAAAATATATAAAAAAAAAAACATAAAATCATAAATTACCATTCGCCACGTAATTTACAAATAAATGAAACACATAAATAAAAAAAATGTTATTGTATACCAATAAAAATAAATAAGGCAAAAAACGTAAATTAAAAAACAAGAACTAATTAATGTATAAAAAATAAAAATGACAAAAACATAAATTTAAAAAAAAATAAAAAAATAAAGCAAAATACGGCAAATCCAAACCCAAAATAAAAAAAATAAAAAAAGAAATATTTTACCAAAATACGCCAAAATAAAATCCAAAATAAAAAAAATTTAAGCAAAATACGCCAAATCCAAACCCAAAATCAAAATTTTTTTTAAAAAAAAAAAAAAAAAAGTTAGTAAAAAAAGCCAAATCCAAACCGAAAATAAGAAAGAAAGAAAAAAAAAAAACAACAACAACAACAATAACAACAAGGGCACTTTGGTAAATGAACAAGAAGACACCTTAACAAAAAAACCAAAAAGTCAAAAAAGTCAAAAAAATTTTTCCAAATCAAATTTTTTAACTCCAAATTAAAATAACCAAAAAAAATTAAAAAGCCAAAACCCCAACTCACTCCCCAAACGGAGGGTATGTATATTCGTAAGATTGGTTGACAAAAGTCTTTGAATTAACTACCTGGAATTTAACTAGACCGGTGTCTTCTGCCACTGGCTCCAGTCTGCATGACGTGCTGGACACGAACATAAGTCAAAGGTAAACAAGGCCCAATGATACTCTCAAGAATACACCCAACACACCGTCAAATGTTTTTTTTTTTTTTTTTTTTTTTTTTTTTTTAAAGATTGGGAAGAAAATTTATTACGAAATTGATAAAAGGTTCAATTAATCCGGTACAAAATATCACAAGATCACAAAAAAAATAAATAAATAAATAAATAATTTCTATAAAATGAAGAATTCAATCCTCTATAAGTAGAAGAAAATACCACCTAATCCATTTGATTTCATCATAGGGATCAGGCTATACTTAAAAAGTATAATCTTAGCATAGGTTTTTTTTAATGAATTGTCATTTCAAGCATTACTACTGTTGGACTTCTTATGTCTGGATATGAATCAAATAGCAAACTTCCACACAGGAAAAATTATTACATCAATAACTTAAAAATTAAGAATTAGATTTAAGTTGCTACTAAACTCATTCACAACTCCATAGCTCTCCAACTTTCAACATGAAATCTGAAAACACTATCTTCATTGGTGTGAACATTGAAATTGAGGAGGTTGCCTAGTATGAAACATACGTGTTACTCAACGTCAGCCTTCAGACTATGAGAAGATATGAAGTTAGATATTATAGTTTTAAGTTCGAAAGTAGAGAAGGTAAGACGGTGATGATCGAACTAATAAGGCAAACATCAAATCTAAGTTAAAGATCATATTTCTACTTTGAAATACCTTAAGTTAAATTAGTTAAATTAACACTTGAAAAATCATATTTAATTTTATCATTGTATACGCTAAAATATAATTTAATTTTAAATTAGGGGTTATTGTGTTTTACCAAAAGATGATAATGTAATTCTAAAGAATTTTTGGACTAAAGTGGAAATAGAAAAAAAGTTGTGGAAATCGTGTTTTCATGAATTGAAAGGACGGAGGTGCCGTATGGCATGCAACCTGTTTGGTAACCATGGTTTTGGAGCAAATTGATCTCCTATAAATAGGAGATATATTATGAAGGAATGAAAAGAAAAACAAGCAACCAATAAGAGAAATTAGCGAGTTGAAATTTAGAGATATAATTTTGAGGTGAGTTTTATTATATTTTGAGTTTTTATAAATTGTTTTATATAAATTATATTTTGCAGCTTATATTAGTTTTTAAAATATATTATTTGTTAAATGAACCTTATTTATTTAAAAAGGAAACCCATTGATATAATTATTTTCTAAATGTATTTTTGAACAATTATTTGTACATAATCATTGACTCTGTGATAGTCTCATGCCTTGGAGGACTTTAATATCCATTGGCCATCTGACGGCCCATGTCTTAGGGGACTCTAATATCCATTGGCCCTCTGACGGTCTCATGCCTTAGGGGACTTTAATATCTATTAGCCCTCTGAATTGTCGCTTTATATGACCCTCTGTTCTGCTCTGTTCTGTTGTCACTTTAAGTGACTCTCTGTTTGTCATGGATCCATTAACCCTTTGTTCTGTTATGTTGTCATTTTTGTGACCCTCTGAAGGCCTCTTGCCTGGGGATTCAAATATCTGGCCCTCTGAAAGTCTCATGTCTGGGAGACTTAAATATCTATTGACCCTCTATTTTATTCTGTGGTTATGATTATTTTACTTATATGATTTCTATATTATATGTTCGAAATAAACCATTTTATGTTTAGCCCAAATATTATCCATGGTAATTTATATACTCCTACGCTCTCAGTATAATATTTCTCACTCGGCCATGTACGTATAGTTGTTAACTACTTTCAGGTGATGTGTTAGGACCAATGCGTGGGTAGGCACAAGACACTTGTTGTCATAGTCCAGCTCTGGCAATGAAATTAAATAGAAGCTCCAATGTATATATTTTTGTTATAATTAAATTAAGTTTTGGGTACCCTTTTATTTTACTCCGCTACACTATTAATTTATTATGACTTTAGTTTTTGTCTCATCGTGACACCGAACCTCTGGGTACCGCGTTTGGGTTGTGACAAAAGCGGTATCAAAGCAATAATTTATTTTTATTTTTTTTAAAGTTTATTTATTTATTTATTTAAAAAAAAAAAACACACTGGAGCATAGGACACATGCACAATTAAGAAGTAGGATAGGGAGTGTTTTGTAGGGATTCACCTTGTGTAAAAAATTTCATGTTTGTCTCTCTTCAATCACAACCCTGTTGGAGGCAAAGAAAAGCTGAAAGAATATGTTTTGCCTTCCTTCAATCACTACTTTGCTAAAAGCAAAGAAAAGTTGATGGGACATTTCTGTGAATAATGTGTGCATTATGTTTTGTGTGAATTAAGTGTAATGATTAGAATTAGTATAAATGAATAGGAATTGTGCATTGGGTTCATTAAAAGTTTTATTATGTAGTTATGGTTAATGATAGGAATGATACCGAGACCAATGGAGCCGATCCAATAGAAATAATTGTACATAGAGCTGTTGAGGGTGGTTGAACCACTCCTTGAGGTCATCGACCACCCCGTCATCCGGGCAGTTGTTCAAGAAATCGACCAGTTTGATTTTTGTTTTGTTTCCTCTTTCTTTGTGCCTGCGACCTCTTACATCGCGCATGCGACCTCCTCTATCGCGCCTGCGACCAAGCTGCGACCATGCCGCGTCCAATCTGGCTCCAAGAAGAAGGTACTCATCTTGTAAAGATAGGTTGCGCCTGCAACCAGCACTCGATCATGCCCTCGACCATGGCTACCACAACTGTGAGGAAACAAGTGTAAATAGATGTGTTTAGGTTGGTTTTGCTTTGTCTTTCTTTCATTGAGTTGTATTTTTGTATTTTGGTTAGTTGTAGTACTCAACATCCAGTTCAATACTCACTCAAATGCAATTATTTTAAAATTCAAACAAAATATTTTCATGTTTAGCTATTGTGCCATTCATGCCATGGTGTATAAAATAAAACTCCTGTCATATACTTCAGGGATTAAACCCCGATCAAGATTTTACAAAATTAAATTAAATTTAAAAAAAAAAAAGAATGAAGGGTCAGTCTGTATCAAATTCCGGTGACATGAAAAGCTCGGCAGCAAAGTCGAAAGTAGACCTCGCTTGTGGATAGCTTCACTACTCAGCTCTACCATTGATTACTTCATCTCGAGTTCCATTACTTCCTCTCGAGTTTCATTCTAGGAAACACCTCGAAAGCCCTGCCTCAGGATTTGCAGGGTTCCCGAAGGAAATATGCCCCCGTTGGCTGTCAAAGGGGGTATACAAAGGCATTAGTGATCTTTCCATGTTTGTTGACCATCGCTCCAGCTCTTTATTCTACTTCTTCAGCTGGGTTATCTCCCGCCGAGCGTCTTGATACATATGTTGAAAAAGGGAGAGTTGTGCAATCAGTCGCTGCACCTCATTTGTTCTACTTTGCAACCAACGCAAAAAATTAGATATTGCAGTCACGGTCTCCACACACGATTTCGGTGTATAGGAGTTGGCATCGATTTCAGACTATGCTATTCAACTGACATTGCAGGAAAGTTGACAACAATGGTAGGAGTACTTTAAAGGGCAAGAGCACTCTGAGGATGCTTAGAAGAGCCAGTGTCAGTTCTCTCTATCGGTGTATCATTGAGATAGGGAAAAAAGAAAAATGATGGGAAAAACTCATGTCAAAAAAAAAAAATCATGCTATAGCAAACTGATTTTGCACCCTTTTGTTTCTGCTCTGCTTCTTTCCCACAAACTGATGCTAAGTAGATGAAGGAGAGGAAGAAGACAGAGGGAATGGTCGAGACAGTCGATGGAAACAAAATCGAGGCCAAGTGTGTCATCGCCAGGCGCCACAATTGTTGAAATTGTGAGAGCCAGACACAACGCTCAATAGAAGAAAGAGAAGAATAAGAAAGAGAAAAGAGAGGCGCCTGATGCCTCAGTAGTTGGGAAAAAAAATAGTAGGAAATAATTCTATCAGAGGGCGCAACGAAAATGAAAAGACAGTCCTATAAATCAATTTTGAGGACAAAATTTTACAAGTAAGGAAAATTGTAACACCTTGAATAATACATTTTACGAAAATTATATGAAAATCTATTTTGAAATATCTTAAGCTAAATTATTTAAATTGACACTTGGAAAATCATATTTACTTTTATGATTGTATGCACTAAAATATAATTTAATTTTAAATTAGGGGTCATTTTATTTTACCAAAAGATGATAATGTAATTCTAAAGAGTTTTTGGGCCAAAGTGGAAACAGGGAAAAGTTATGCAAATCATGTTTTCATGAATTGCAAGAAATGAGGTGCCATGTGGTTTGCAACTTGTTTGGTAACCATAGTTTTGGAGCAAATTGATCTGCTATAAATAGGGGATATATTATGAAGGAATGGAGAAAAACAAAGCAACAAGAGAAATGATTGAGTTGAAAGTTAAGGATTTAATTTTGATGTGAGTTTTATTATATTTTGAACTTTTATAAATTGTTTTATATAAATTATATTTTGTAATTTATATTAGTCTTTAAAATATATTATTTGTTAAATGAACCATATTTGTTTAAAAAGGAAATCCATAGAAATAATTATTTTTTAAATGTGTTTTTGAACAATTAATTATACATAATTATTGACCTTGCAATAGTCTCATGCCTTGGGAGACTTTAATATTCATTGACCCTTTGATGGTCCCATGTCTTGGGGGACTTGAATATCCATTGGCCCTCTAAATTATCACTTTATGTGACCCTCTGTTCTATTCTATTATGTTATGTTGTCACTTTAAGTGACTCTCTATTTATCATGGATCCACTGACCCTCTATTATATTATGTTGTCACTTCTATGACCTTCTGAAAGTCCCATGCTTGGGGATTCAAATATATGGCCCTCTGAAGGTCCCATATTTGGGGGATTTAAATATCCATTGACCCTATGTTCTATTTTGTACCGTGGTTATGATTATTTCGCTTATATGATTTCTGTATTATATATTTAAAATAAACCATTTTCTATTTAACCCAAATATTATCTATTGTGATTTTTATACCTTTATGCTCTCAGTATAATATTTCTCACTCTACTATGAAGTTGTTAACCACTTTCAAGTGACATGCCAAGACCAGTGCGTACGGTAGACACAAAGCACTTGTAGTCATAGTCTAGTTCTGACAATGTAATTCAATAGAAGCTTCAATGTATATGCTTTTGTTATAATTAAGTTAAGTTTTGGGAACTCTTTCATTTTACTCCGCTACACTATTAATTTGTTATGACTTCAATTTTTGTTTTGTCATGACGCCAAACCTCTAAGTACCAGGTTTGGATCATGACAAAAGGAGAATCAGAAGGAGGAGGAGAGGTGGAGGAATCCTTGTTGCCTCCTTCTCTCCTAACAAGAAATTGCCAGAGAGGAATCGTAAAATGGTTTATTAAACTTTTTCCTTATCAATTTTGTTGCAATAAAATAGGAAATCAATTATAGTCATTGTAAAATCATCTAAAACTTTCGTTAAAAAGAAAAGGATAAATTATATCGGTAATCCTTATAAATTGTTTTTTGTATTATTTTAGTCTCTGTAATTTCAATTGGCTTCAATTTTGACCTTGAATTTTATGATTTTTTTCAATTTTCAATTAATTAAACTTTAGCATTTTTAATAAAATATGCAAAAATGCGTATGTCATTTTTTAGAGTAAAATTATAAATTACTACAATCTTAGGAGTTAACCTTAATAACTATAATAATTTTTCACCAAAAACACTAACAATGTTATCAATTGAACCAAAAATACAAAATATAAGGGGTACCAGTATAATTTTTCTAAAAAAATTAAATTAGGAGACAAAATTTTGAAAACATAACTAAAAATAAAATAATTTCGTACCCAAAGATTTACTTTTGAGATGAAAATTTGGTCATAAAATGATAGTAAGTCATTACTAAATTTCTAATTTGGTCGCTAAACAAATAACAATGACACTTTTGACAATTAAAATATTTTGTTTCTAAATTTTTGTCTTCCAAACTTTAGGCTTTGTTTGGTTTGAATTCTCAAAAATTATTTTTAAACGAATTTTCGTTTGTCTTTACTGAAATCTTTTCATATTTTTGTCAAATTTTTTTTTTTTTTTATTTTGTAGATACATAAGATTAGATATATCTAAAAAAAATAAAAAAAGTAACTAAGTATGAAAATAAAAAATACTAAAAACAAACGAAAATCAAAACAAAAATGCTTACAAATTTTTATTCGAATTTTCATTGGTTTTCAGTGAATGAAATATGAAAAAATAATTAAAATATGACTAAAAAGAATTTTAAAAAAATCGCTGAACATAAATAACAATTCATTTAAACCACAATTTAAAATGACAAAAACGAGAATTCATTTAAATGACAATATGCAAAAATGACTAAAATATAAAATAAAATAAAAAATCACTAAACATAAACAACAATTAATTTAAAAACAGTTTTTAAAAAATCAAACCAAACATACACTTAATTTGTTGTAGTGGGATCCTAGAATGGAAAAATTATTTGTTAGACTAGGGACATCACGTGATTATATCCCTAACCAATCAAAAATCATTATGCATTTTCATGTTTCCCGCTCACTCAATACAAATCGTAGACCCTACTTCCTCCCACTAATCAAAATGCATGTGAAGCACCACGTGATACTGTTGCTGGACCAACCAATAATTACTCCATAGAATGATTTACACAAAGTACAATGAATGATTGAGGATAAACCTAATTACAGTGAATTCTCATTTAAAATAAATCTCAATATATTAAAACAATTTGATACATTTTGTTTTTTTAGTGTAGTGAATAATTAATCCAAGATTGAGAGTAGGGGTGTAAGTTGGGTCCGGCTCGGCCCGGCCCGGTCCACTCAGACTCGGGCTCGGGCCGGCCCATGTCAGGCCATCCGGGCTCCCGCCAAAATTCAGGCTTGACCGAACCAGTCCACAGGCCAGAAAATTAGGCTCAAGCTCAAGGGGTATTCGGGTCTTGGGCGGGTCGAGCTAGTGGGCCTAGGCTTGGGCTTGGACTTGGGCCGAGCTTAGGCGGGTCTAAACAAATATTTTTTTTTCTATTTTTTTGGTCAAAATTTTATTTTTTTCCACTAAAAATGACATTGGGTCTTGGGCAGACCGGGCCTCGGGTCTGGCTTTGAGTGGGCCTTGAGCGGGCCGATGGACCAAGCCACACGAGCCGAGCCCACAGTCCAGGCTTTAAAATGACAACCCAAGCCCAGGCCTAGGGTCCCAAGCTAGGTTCGGGCTCGGGTCTAACCAGGCCTAAGCGAGTCGGGCCTACCCTGAACTGCGGGCGGATTTCGAACCGCCCACGGGCCGTAGGCCATTTTTACATCCCTAATTGAGAGGTAGGTAGTAGGCAGACACGGTTTGATTTATGACAAAACATTAAGGATTAAATTGCTATTTACTATCGCATATAATTAAGAATCAAATGAAGTCATAAAATCATAAAATGCAACAGTTTTCAGACATTAAAGAAAGATGCTATCATCGACATTTTCCAACCAAAAAAAAAAATTCAATTTCTTATCATTTTTCAAACAAGAACTAATCAAATTTATATACAATATTTGGAAGTAGTTAAAAAACTAATTTATTGACTAAAAATAAATTTATTAAAAAATTAACGCTAAAAGATTAATATATTTAAAGTTAACTTTTTAATGGGAAATAAATTTACCAAAATGAATTTTAAAAAGATTTCATTAATAAATTTTTTTAGTCAATAAACTTTCTTTTAAACCATAAAAATTTTGTCAAAAATCATATTACTCTGCATTAATAGGTACATGACATAAAAATTAATAATTGAAATAAAGGAATAAAAAATAAGAACCCAATTTAAAAAAATTAAGAAAATAAGAAAAACAATTAGATTGCAGAAATTAGTAAATATTATTGTTCCACCTGTCGTTTTTTATGGTTCCATCTGTCTCTTTAGTCTTTTATCCATAATTTTTCTTTTGTTTTTTTGTATTAATCAAATATTGATAAAACTTATAATGGACAGACACACCTACCCTTTTCCTTCTTCAGATTAATAATTGGCAATAAAATTGGGCTGGTGAGGAATCTCACGAATATATATATATTAGGGATTGAATGAAATTAAATATACAAGATAACCCCAATTGCAACCTCATTAACAAATCAAAAATGCTAGAGGTCCTAAAAATTCTATTAAAAGTTTTACCAAATGTCTCACATGGGTGTGGGTTCCACACCTATGTGAGACATTTGGTAAAACTTTTGATAGAATATTTGGGGTCTCTGGCATTACTTTTAACAAATTTCAGTTAGATTAGTCCAACGGCTCTCTTTAAAAATCGCTCCCTTTTTTTCTTTTTGATTTTTGCCTTTTTAATTACACTCACCACCTCCTGAGAGGTTTGACAAAAACACATTAATATTATGCCTTCGTTTGGAATGTCGGTTGGTTTTTTGACTTTTTAATTATTTTAAGTTGGGGCAAAAAAAGTAGCATTTAAAATGTACTTTTTTATTTTTTTTGACTTTTGTGAGAGAAAAAATAAAATAATTATGATTTTGATGTAATATTTTGTTTTATTAGTTTTTTAACCTATTTTACTTTTTTGTGACTAAAATAGCCAAAAAAAAAAAAAAAAAAAAACCCATGGCAAACATAGCATGTGTTTTGTTGGGGGATTTAGAAAAAGAAAAAGAAAAGGAAAAATTGTGTGAAACTATGTGAAATGAAATTTAATTATATCAAAAGTGTAGGACTAATTGTATTTTTTCCAAACCTCAAGGAATGTCAATGTAATTTGACCTCTTTTTTTTAAGGGAAAATTACTAATACTCTAGACATTTGTTGAACATATAGATTACTCATTCACACTTAAAAATTACAAGTATTCCTTTGTCACAATTTTTCTTACAAAAAAATTTATAAATAAATATAGGGAAACTATAGGGGTTCACTAGATTAATATTTTTCTACTTTTAATGTAGATATTTATTGTTTATAAAATTGATATTCTTTTATCAATATCTATTAAACACAAATTTATATTGGCTACAAAATTCTAAAAAAAGAAATATAATAAAATTTGGGCCGTGCTACATCCCCTAATTTGGAGAGCCCTAATCCCCCGAAAAATTAGACCAAGGCAAAAAAAAAAAAAATTCCCAAAACGACGTCGTTTTGGGGATTAGGAGGATTAGGGGGGACATTTTTAGGGGGACAAATCATTTTCCATAAAATTTTACTATCCATAAAGCGTAACACAGTAAACTATTGCTCTAAAATTATAAAATTGATTATTGCCATTCTTAAATATATGTCTAACATGCATGTGAAACAATTAAAATTCAATTCCATTGATTAGATAGAACCATATATATATATTCGTATAGTGATATTTCACTGTTCAAATAGAAATGCTTTCACGGATTAGTCTCGTTGAAATTTATTAGTTGCAGTTGTTGCGAGAGACAGAGAGAAACAAAAAAAAAAAAACAAACAAACTAAGAATTTGGACTAAATTAATTTTCATAGAGCCGGGCCGAGGTAATTTGAGGCTTAAAACAATGATTTTTTAAATGAGATTTTTTATATATATTCAGGGGTTTAATAGATTTTTTTTTTTTTTTTTGGAGATAGTTTGGAAGATAAATGAAGTTTCAAACAAATTTTGGTGCCGCATCAGTAAATTCTGCCTCATTTTGAGAAAAGTTAATGACATGGCTCAAATTGATCCAAAATCTAATAATTTAAGTATAAAATGAATATAATTAAAAGGATAGGTGGTTGGGTTGATTATTGCATGATAGTTTTGGAGGCAAAATAAAAAAAAAAATTCTAATATACATTGGTCACACTCAAAATAAATTCAATTCACATTTTTTTTATAGGCAAAAATTGTTGGAACATAATGGATTTTCGGCAACTTTAATTCGAAATTAAAATGGGACCAAACCACCGGTTAAGGTGGGTTTGAGTGGTTTTGTATTCTCTTAAGTGAGAAAATTGCAATACAAAAATAATGAGCCGAAACCATTAAGTTGTGAATAAGAATTGTCTCATAAAGTGGGCATCAATAAAGTTGGGTTTAGATTTGGACTCAGCCTTGGTTTGGACTGGACCTAGACTTATACTTGTGCATATGCTGGATTTGGTCTTAGACTTGAACTTGGACCTAATCTTGAGCTTTGAGCTGAGCTGTGTTGAGCTTAGTTTGTGCATGTATTTGAGATTGGGTTTGGATCGGGTTGTGACCCAACACCCGTATTTATTTTACAACCCATCTAGTTTAATTCTCAAACTTATACATTATATACACATAATGATTTATATAATGGTTTTGGAAGTTTTGAACCTTTGTAACTCTAGTCCTAATGGCTAAAGTTGATGACATTTGATAACCCCATTAATGTTAGCCTTTATGGCTAAGGCTCTCCCCTACTAGTATAAATAGAGTTCTTTTTTCTCCAACTTAATAGGTTGTTTTTAAAGAAGTTTTGTGATGGAAAATGAGATGGTGTTTCGAGATAAAAAGTTTGAGATGGTTTTTTACACCAAAGAAAAATTTTATTATCTTCTTTTGTTAGCCTCTTCTTTGGTTCTTGTTAGAGAGAGTGCATTCATTGTCAAGTTCGCCGAAGCTACTCAAAAAGTGATTATATATTTGCTGGTTTCGACTGTCGTATCTTGGGAAACAGACGCCGGCGTACCTCCAACATCCATCGGGAGGCAGTGAATTTATTTTAAGAAAACTTTCTAGTGCAGGCTTCGGTTTGCTTCTTTTCTTATTATTTGTTCTTAAATTTTTCAATATTTAGTTTACAAAGATGAGTTCTAATATTTAGTTATCCATGTTAATAATTTTTTCTATTAATAATGTAATCTAATTCATTTATGTATTTTTAGTTGTGTCGTTTATTTTGTATTTCATCCTTTTAATAAAAAATATTTTGTCATTTCTATTTAATTTATGTTATATATTTTTCATGTATTATTATGGAAAAATACCAATAATCTTAAAACAAATTTTTATAAATAGTTTTTGATAAAACAATTTAGTTTTTATTATAGTTTTATTCTAGTGACTCTTGAAATTAAAATTAATTTAATTGCCTAGAGTTGTTGGAATTTGAGTTGTTTGTTTCAAGTAATTTATTCATATAATTTATTTTTGTTAATTAGTTGTTATTGCATGAGTTATTTGATGGTTAGTGCTTAAGTTGCTAGGAGTTTATAAAAATAAAATAAGAATTTTATTTCTTAAGATACTTACTAATTTATTTGATTTACTTGTTATTTGTTTTCTGTTGTAGTTAACTTTCTTTACAGGTTTACCTAAGCAAGAAAAGATGATATATAATACGAACAAATATAATAAATTGGAATTAGTAAATTGGACTACTAATTTTTTATTTGAACAGGATTACCTTTGCGTAGAATAAGAAATAATATTGGACCTTCAGAATTTAGTGAATTTAATTCACTTTAGAGTTCAATTTAATTTTGGATTTATTCCGTATATTGTTTTGAAAGTTTGGTAACAATTTCGATTTAATTTGATTAATTAAATTTTGGAAAAAACAAAGTGCTGGATTTTGAGAATGTTAAGAGATTCGGCTAGTCGAGAGATTTCCGACGGTATAATCTCCAAACAGGTTTGTTTTAGGAGAAAATTTAGTAAAATAGTTTCGGTTTTTTCTATATAATCTTCTTTCTGAGTTTGCTTATGATTATATATGTTGTATTATAAGGTGGATGAATCCTAAGAGAGAATTAGTGCATGGTGGAATAATTTTGCATTATAATTCTATTAATTAATTGTTATTTCGATTGTGAGTTTTTCCATGTCTTGATGTGTATAATCAAGTGAATTACTCCAAACATTATTGTGTATTGTTAGAGTTTAACTCTATTGTTTATAAGATTATTTGCTCATAGTTAGATGGTTGAAATGCCAATGTTATGACCATAATATTCTTTTATGTATAATTGATTTATAGCTATGCAACTCATGACATTCTTGTAACTGCAATACATCTATAGCTTTTGAATTACACATTGCGAGTTATAGTTAAAATTACTTATGTAATATTCACTTTATTGGTTCATTAACTTATCTTGTATCCAAGTGTGTATATGAACAGTGAGCATGGAGATTTAGCGGCAACGAGGATAGGATTTTGTAATGTGTTTTATATAAAAATAAGCATTTCAAGTGGAGAAGTGTGTTCTTGGTTAAACAGACGATTCTAAATGCAACCATGAACTCATTTTTGCAAGTTTAGATAATTTGTAATTGTAATAGTTGCATTTCCATTTCTATTTGTAGTGTTTTTAATTTCTAATTTGTAATAGTTTCATCATAGTGAAAGGAAATGAGAAATGAAAGAAATTATAAACCTTCAGGTTTAGAGAAAGTCTTTAAGATTAATTTTATTATTTCCAAAGTGTTTTGGTTTTCTGCAATAGAAACCAAAGTTTAGCCCTGGCTAAAGAGTATTTCTAATTTATTCAGAAATAACAACTAAGATGAATTTGGTTTCAAACCTTTGTGGTTAGAGAAAATCTTTGGGTTTAATTTTTTATATTCTCAAAGTGGTAGGAAACCAAGTTTTGAGAAAGTCTTTGGTTATAATTTGATTATTTCCAAAGTGTTTTGTTTTGGGCAAAGAAACCAACTTTTAGCATTAGCTAAAATATTTTTGATTTTTGTTCAGAAATAATGAGTTCAATTCCAGGAGTACTGATTAACTTTTATGAGTGGGTGTAATTTTAATAGCAAATTTTAATTGCTTATATGTTTTTGTAAACTTGGTTTGTTTTAACCTAATTTATTCTCTAAAAAAACTTAATTCTAAATTTGTTTCTCATGAATTAGGAATCAACATGCTCTTAAAAGTTTTGTCTAAGGTTAACTGGGTTCTTAAATGGGACCGGTGTAACCCTTCTAGTCTTCCTGAAAACTTTCCTGACCATGTTCAATTCGAGGGTAAGTGATGAGATCAGTTTTGAATTAAATTTCAGATTTTGGGATTTTCTAATATTAAGTTTAGTTTTTGGAAAACAGAATAATGAAATTCTGTAGTGATTTTTCAGAAATGGCTTCAAGAGGTGACAACAGAAAATGTTGTTCCACCTAACAACCTTAAGTCTTGCGAGGTTCTTAAAGGAAAATATAGAGAGATCAAGTGTGATTAAAGAAAATCATAAATTGCATAATAATATCTCTGAATTAATTAGAAGCAATTAGTATGTTATCCTTGTGTCAATTATAGCATGTATGATTGCTATATGACTTTGCTTGAAAGCAAAGATGAGACAACCCATTAGAGTGGGTGAATATATTTTTGAATTTTTTAAATTACAAATATATTCTTATATTGGTGGCTCCTAGTGAGTACAAGATCACTGATCACAAAAATAGAAAACTAGTGGTTCCTAAGAGGTGTTGGACCACTGGCTCCACAGTTATGAGATTGTGATTCCTATAGTGAACAGATTACTAATCACATGTCAAGACATGATGGTTTCTAATAATGGAGAGATTACTGATCATATGTCAAGATATGATGATTCCTAGTAATGTAAGAGTTTATTAATCCTATGTCAGGTCGTTGTGATTCTTAGTAGTAAAGTGACAACTGATTATAGGTCAAAACATTGTGCTTTCTAGTAGTAGAAAGTCTACTGACCACATGCTGAGAAATTAGTGATTCCTAGTGATAAAACTATTGGCCATGTTATGAAATTCCGAATAGTAGACTATTGAACATTGGATTTGTGTTTCCTAATAGGAAGACTATTGGTTTCAAAGTGACATGTTGGACCAAACTTGTTTTGGCGCCTTGAATTGGAGAAAGACCTAATTCGGTTAATGATGGTCTGGAAATATGTTTTCTGTGATATGATTTTGAGAGTTTCATAATCATTGTGACACATGGAATTGTTTAAAGACCCTGTATGAATTTTTGGAGAGGCCGGGAGCCTTCGTATAAATTTACAAATGTGGGGGTGTCATGCAAAAGGTGGCAAATGTAGGAGTGTCATACAAAAAGTGGCAATACCTAAACCTAAGATAGTTAGAATAAGCCTTAAAATCCATTGACTTTTTATTCAACGGTTATGTACAATATAGTAGTGCATAACGATTTTTTGTGTGGACAAATCTGATATTCAAATTTACACAAAAATATTATCATGAAATTGAGGAAACGATTTTCATAAGAAAAGAGATGAGCCTAGAAGATGTTAACATGCTTGGTTCAAAAAAAAAAAAAAAAAAAGATGTTAATATGCTAGGACTTTAAAGTTCTTCTATCTAAATCTTCTTAAACCTATATGGTGGCTAATGAGGCTAAAAGCTTCTTTGAAGCTGTGATTTCTCTAGAAAATTTGGCTTTATCTTGCATAGGTAGTAAGTCTTGGGATGCAAGTGAATGAAAGTCGACGAGATAAGCTTGTTATCAAAGGATACCGGTAAAGAGAATGCCTGGATTACTTTGATACGTGATCACCAGTTATTGTAATGTGATCACAATTGTGCGACATTTGAAAATATGTCAAAATGGATGTTCAAATAGCTTTCCTATATGAAGATTTAGTTGAATAAATCTTTAAGGTTTAAAATACTTGAGAAATTTAGTAAATCAGATATAAGTGTGTCGAGGACAATGGTAGACTTATGTCTACATTTGGCCAAGAATAATAGTGAACGTGTATTTCAACTAGTATATTCTCGGGTCATTGGAAGTTTAAACTATCAGATGAGTTGTACAAGGCCAGGTGTAGCCTACTCAAGTAGCAGGCTCAGAATATACACGAGTAATCCTAATGCTACTCATTGGAAGGGCATTATGCGGGTGTTGGATTATTTACACTACACCCGGGATTATGTGTTGCATAACACTTGATATCTAGTTGTACTAGAAGGGTACAAAGGTGCCTACTAGATATCTGGTACAAAGACTACGAATCTATTAGTAGATATATTTTCTCTAATTGGAGTTGCAACCATGTCTTAGAGATCTTCCAAACAAATGTGTAACACGAGATCAATGATAGAATTGAAATTCAGTGCTTTAGATAAAGCTATTAAAGTAACCGAATGCCTTTGCCATTTTATTGAGGATATTCCATATTGATCAAAACTTGTGCTAGCAATTTTGTATACTTTGCGACAACCAATCAAGTATTGGTATGGCACACATGGAAGGTCTAGACATTTTTGTTAAAGACATAGTTCCATACGACGACTACACTCGTGTGTTATCACTAAAGACTATATACAGTCTAAGGACGATATTACGGATTCATTAACCAAAGGGTTAAATTAAGAGTTAGTAGGAAAGTCGTCAAAAAAAATGGGGTTAAGGCCTTTAGTGAATGTTACCGGAATGGAAAACTCAACCTAGTTGACTGGAGATCCCAAGATCTAGGTTCAAAAGGACAACCTAATTGCGTGTAACGCGTAAGTCACTATGAAGGGAAATCCTCCTATCCATTCCTTTATACAGTGATACCCTATGGGGTGGGAGGTTAAGCTGATGCTTTTAATGACCTAAGTACTGTAAATAGTCAACTATGGTATAACGAGATACCTTATGTAGGTTACCTATGTGAGTGCGAACTGGGGCCGCTTCTTTAAGAATTGACGAGGCTGAATTCTTTACAAACACTCTCTAAACCAGGCTAGTATTTCAGGGCCAAACCGGACACAGCAGTGAGAACATGAACAATGGTTGGAGTAACTCCTGTGTAAAGTCTATTGTCTCGGTTTACACAAATAGAAGAACAGTTCAAGACATCACATTCACTGGTCAACCAGTAAATTCGATAGGCTTTCACTACGAAAGGTTCAAGGTCAACAGTTACCTTTTTTGATACAGGGTTATTTGTGTGCTCTCTATCAGAGTCTTTGTTGTTAAACGTTGTCTGTTTTTCTTTATTCGGCCAATTTTATTCATGTGAGGGATTGTTGGAAAATAATGAATTTTCGACAACTTTAATTCGAAATTAAAGTGGGACCCAATCGCCAATTAAGGTGGGTCTAAGTGGTTTTGTATTCTCTTAAGTGAGAATATTGTAATACAAAAATGATGAGCCGAAACCATTAAGTTGTAAATGAGAATTGTCTCATAAAGTAGGCATCAATAAAGTTGGGTTTAGATTTGGGCTTAGTCTTGGTTTTGACTAGGCATAGACTTGTACTTGTGCATGTGTTGAGTTTGGTCTTAGACTTGGACTTGGACCTAGTCTTAAGCTTTGGGCTAAGCTGTGTTGGGCTTAGTTTGTGCATGTGTTTGAGATTGGGCTAAGATCGGATTGTGACCCAATACCCGTATCCATTTTGTAACCTATCTAGTTTAATTCTCAAAACTTATACATTATAAACACATTATGATTTATATAATGGTTTTGGAGTTTTGAACCTTTGTAACTCTAGCCATTAGCCCTAATGGCTAGAGTTTATGACATTTGATAACCTCATTGATGTTAGCCTTCATGGCTAAGGTTCTCCCCTACTAATATAAATAGAGGCCTTTCTCCTCTAACTTAATAGATTGTTTTTAGAGATGTTTCGTGATGGAAAATGAGATGGTGTTTTGAGATAAAAAGTTGGAATGGTTTTTTACACCAAAGAAAAATTTTCTTATCTTCTTTTATTAGCCTCTTCTTTAGTTCTTGTTAGAGAGAGTGCATTCATTGTCAAGTTCGCCGAAGTTACTCAGAAGGTACTTCTGTATTAACTGGTTTCGACCATCGTATATTGGGAGACAAACGTCGGCGTACCTCCAACATCCATCGAGAGGCGGTAAATCTGTTTTAAAGAAACTGTCTAATGCAGGCTTCAGTTTGCTTCTTTTCTTATCATTTGTTCTTAAATTTTTCAATATTTAGAGCATCTCCAATGATAGTAGGCATTTTACCTATCTAAATATTACTATAAAGTATATATTTTATTTTGCCTATCAACTGTTTTATGTTTTTACTCAACCATGCTCTTTATTTTAGCTATTTATCCAATACTATTAATTTATAGAATGTCACGTCAACAACAAAGATGGAGGGAAATGATCCTAATGATTGAATACATTTGCCTAGCGTTGAAGGCTAGCTACATGTAACTAGTGAATATGAGTTGAGCCAAAATACCTAATCATATGCCTAGTGCATTGGAATTGAAAAAAGTGAATCACACTAGGCATTTTAACTAACAAGTATTATATGGCTAGTGCATTGGAGATGCTCTTAGTTTACGAAGATGAGTTCTAATTTTAGTTATCCATGTTAATAATTTTTTCTATTAGTAATGTAATCTAATTCATTTCTGTATTTTTAGTTGTGTTGTTTATTTTGTATTTCATCCTTTTAATAAAAAAATTATTTTGTCATTTCTATTTAATTTATTTTATATATTTTTATGTATTATTATGAAAAAATATCAACAAAAATAATTTTATTAACTCAAAATGAAGAATTACATCGAGATAATATGGATAAATGAAAAGAGCCTCTTCTAAACACGAAATGAAATGCCTTCAAGTTCACATATTTATTGTTCATGGCACTTTCCTACATAATTTTTAAAGGAAAATTTGGTCAAAATCCTCACCAAAAAAAAAAAAAAGTTGTATATGGGGTTGAGGACACTCCAAAAATGTTTAATGGAGAAAGTCTTACACATCCATTCTCTCATTTCACACCATTTTTTTTTTAATTACCATGTTGCTCCTCAAAAAAATTACCAAAGAAGACAAATTTAAGGTTTTTAGGGTTCTATCTCTGCAAATCAGGCACCGGCAACACCATCTATAACCCTCACATCATCTCTCCACCCCTCCGTTACTCCGCCAACTACCTTTCCTTCGTAGCACTGTCATTCTGCCTCCCCTCTCATTCTTCCAAAACCACCAGTCACTGCCACTGTTTTCTCCGTGAGCCCTCCCACCTATGCCACCCACTTCTTAACTTCATCGCACCGTCATTCCCCAATATTGCTCGCCTATACCATCCACTCCTCAACTTCATTGCACTGTCGTTCCCTAATATTGGCACTACCCGACGAAGTGAGTAGATCGCGATTGAGAGAAAAAGAGTGTGAGAAATCGCAGGTAAGTAAGAAAGAGAGATCGCATGTGGGTGGCGGAGAGAAATAGGGGTGATGGCGACACGATAGAAACGACTAGAATGATGGCAGTGATAACGGCGGAATGGCGGTGGCAGTGGGTAACAGGAAAGGGAAGAGAAGGAAAGAGAGATAGGAAGGGGTGGCGGTGGGGCAACAACTAAGGAATGAGATGCTCTGAATCTGGCTCCGGTGCCGATAGTGAAGGAAGAAGCATTAAGGCTGGAGTTAGTGGAAAAATGACAAAGATAAGGTATGCGAGGAATTTGGTGGTGTGAATTGAAAAAGTGGAGAATTACATTGACGGTCCCTATAGTTTGGAGTTTGTGTCATTTTGATTTTTAACTTTTTAATTGTTATATATTAATTCTGAATTTTAAATCTTATTTCAAATAAGGACAATTAAAGATACCATTGCTTAATTTCAAGAAAAAAATCGTCAATTTGATAAAATATAAACTAATTTAACCAAAATAAATGTCAAAAAAATATTTTTAAATTTTTAAAAATTATATCTACTTACTAAAGATAAAATTATGTAAAACTGATAAATCTTTTAGACATTTATTTATTTATTTATTTTACCAAATTAATTTTTATTATGTGTTTAGATAATGATCATATAATGGGTGATTGTTTTTATTTTATTCAATTAGTTTCTATTTTTTCAAAAGTCAAATATGACGACAACTTTGATATTATTATTAAACCAATCTATTAAATCAAAAGATCCAAAACTAAAAACATTTCATATATTAAAAATATATGGATTACACATTAAAATCCTAACTACCACCCATTACATGATAATCATCTAAACACATAATAAAAATTAATTTGGTAAAATAAATAAATAAATAAATGTCTAAAATATTTATCAATTTTACATAATTTTATCTTTGATGGGTAGAAATAATTTTTAAAATTTTAAAAATATTTTTTTGACATTTATTTTTGTCAAATTAGTTTATATTTTATCAAATTGACAATTTTTGCCTTTGAAATTAAATAATAGTATCTTCAATTGTCCTTATTTGGAACACGATTCAAAATTCAGAGTCAAATATGTCACAATTGAAAAGTCAGGGATTAAAGTGACACAAGTTCCAAACTATAGAGATTGTTAGTGTAATTTGCCCTTGAGAAAAAGATTAAAAATAATAATAATAATAATAATTGTGTATAGTGTGGATAAAGAAATGGTCTTGGATGAGTGAATTGGTGATGTATAAATAGAGGCTCCTAATTTTTTGGTTAGACTTCTCTCATGTTCACATCTCAACATAAGATAACTTGAGGGGCTCGTGGAGCTCATTACAAATCATGTTTTGATGGTCCGAATCGTTCATTTTTTAAGACTTGTTAATTATAATATTCATGTAAAAAAAATTAAGATAATCGGATATCGATAACTATATATCTGAATCAAATTTGTATTACAAAAACTTGATAGTTATTCTTGAAATTATATTTGTTGTATATTTTTTTAAAATAAATATGATTCAAGCATATAACTACCATATCCAATCATCTTAATTTTTTATATAAATAATCTATTTAACGAACTCAAAAAAATAAATAATTTTATAGCACTAAAATTTGTTCCAAAATAGATGTACCAAATCCAACGTAAAGCCTCCCAACTATTATATTTTTTAATTGATAAAACCCCCATTTTAGGGTAAAGGACACATAACATAGCAAGTTAAAATTTATAGGCGTAAGTTTAGGTTTGAAATTGAAGGAAAGTTTTTCCAAGTGCTTTCCAGTGAGAAGTGGATGGGCTTGGGGCCCACTATGCCTTTTTCATCTTCAATATAAAATTATTTATGTAGGTACATAAGTAATGAATCCTCCATGTTAACGCAATTAAAATTTTACTTTGTTAGAGATACCATTTTATTATTATGATAAACTTTTCATTTAATATTTTTACGGACGGTGGTAAAGATTACAGTAATTGTGGTGTTTAGTGATAATAATTATATTTTATTATTTAAATGTTAAAATTAAATAGTAAAATTTTATTATTACATTAAGTTGGACAATGAAATTTTATTATAATTTTTTTAAAAATTTTATGATAATATTAATCTTATTTTATAGATCTCAGAGAATTTCAACAATGCTAATTTTGTCAAAAACATATCCATCACCATCTAAAAATATATATATATACACATCAAAAGTTGTGAAATTTAAAATTTGAAAAAGGAAAGGGCATTCCGTCAATATGTTATAAAAAGCCGCACTCCGCGTGAAACAATGTCCTTTCCACCTGAAAACCTTTAATTTAACTAAAAATCCCTTTTTATGAATAGTATTAAAAAATAATGATAAAGAGAACTGCATACATAATATGTGTTGTTCAAATTAGGGGTGGGCGCGGATCGGTTGCGGTCACGAAACTTTCAATCCGTATCCGTCGCCAGATTGGCGGATTGAAGAAAATCAATCCGCATCCGTCCGCCAATCCGGCGGATGTGGATTGAGCGGATTGGCGGTTTGGCGGATGGATGCGAATCGGTTTGGCGGTTTAAAATTTTATAAATTTTCAACATAATTCACTTGTGCACTTCTCAAAAAAAAAAAAAATAATAAATAAATATTACAGTCAATGACTTAAAAAAGTATTTACAATCACTGTATGCCTTATCTAAGAATAAAGTTTTGAAACTTTAGAATATCACGATCACTGCATGTCTTATCTACATATTACAATACAGCATGATTCATCCACATAAGTATACAAATCTGATTCTTAAATATAATAATAATTCAAACCACCAAAACCATGAACAGAGCAGTAGTAGAGATTGTATGTCTCTATATGTTACATCTAATATATTTTTGAAAACAAAACCAACCGCTTATATCATATTTTCTATTTTATTTTTTTGAGCTAGATTTAAAACCAAAAAATATAAATAAATAATATGTTTATTTTTTCAATTCAAAAAATATATTCAAGTTGAAAACTTTTTTCAATAGAATATTTAAACTCTTTTCAATTGAAAATACAAACATAATATTTAAACAAATTGAAAATACAAAGTCTTATAAATTACTAGGGGTGCTCGCGAATTGGCGTTTGGCGGTTCGGTTGCGCCAAGAAATCTCAAATCCGCCATCCGTCGCCAAATTGGCGGATTGGAGAAAATCAATCCACAACCGTCCTCGTCATCACGCATCCGTTCAAAAATGCGGCGGATCGGTTCGGTTCGGTCGGTTTTGGCGGATCGATATCGCTGTCTCCCCTAGTTCAAATGATTAATGATTTCTTTATCAAACTTATGATGTTTATTTAAAGTCTCATTCTCATAGCATTTTGAAAGAAAAAAAAAAAGTCAAAATATGAGACATCAATACCAACGGATGATTTCAAGTATCATCTTCATAGTATTGTAAGGTACCTCCAATTGATTTTTTCAACTGAAGAGATGTCTCTCCAGTAATTATAATTCAGTGTAATTGAAGAAATAGTAGTTACAAAAGAAAGGATAAGGGCAAATTATGAAATGGTCCGTGCTATTTACATGTTATGTCATTTTGGTCCATCTAATTTTAATTTATTCGATTTTGACCTTGAATTTTAAACTCTATATCATTTTGGTCCAATTGAAAACAGAAGTTAAGAAATTGGACGGAAAATTTGTACGTAAATGACATGTGATTGGTTTTCAAGGGCAAGACAGACATTTTGCTTTCTCTTTTAGCTTCTTCCTTACATGTGATTGAACAGAGCCACCAACCACCATCGCCTACCGTTCCACTGCCTTCTGCTATCGCCGCCACAGCCAAACAACAATCCCAACATCAACAAAGCATCATAACTACCAAAAATTACAAAACAAAATCCAATTTTCAACCCTAGAGCAAAAATCACAACACAAAATCAACCTACAAACCCTAGCCACATTCCCAAATTTGAAACCCCATATGTACAAATCTTCGTGACGAACAAAGGCAAATGAACAAAAACAGAGAAAGAGAGGGAGAATAGGAGCAAGAGAAAAAAAAAATGGTTGCTTCGTCGCCATCATCGTTGGTTGCGTTGTTGATTGGGCATTTTCTAATCATTAACAACAATGGTGTTGTCCACAATCCACAATGGTGTTGTCCACAACAAAATCATTCAATGTTACATTCAATTTGCTATCAACATGTGAATTCGAAGTTGAAGCTTAAGCTAAAAAGTCCAATTCGAGGACAAAAATGAGGATTTGTGAGACAATAAGCTTCAAAGTCCTCTATCACCGAAAAAGAGTGGTTTTGATTGTGATTGTAACTTTTCTCCGACAAAGCAGTCATGTATTCGAATTCAAGCTTCTTTAAATTTTAAGCCCTCGCACCTTCTTCGGCGGTGTTGTAAGTGCCCAACTAGACCCTTTTTCCGGTGAAAGGGTCGAGAATTTTCGCAGCCTATTTGCTCCATTTTCGTTGTTGAACCCCCCTGTATTTCGATCCAAATGGCCTCGGTTGATTAGGGTTCAAGATTTTGTTTAAAAGTCTCTTATTTTTAGGGGCTCTCTCTCCATCACGTCACCCTACCTCTCCCACAATCGCAACACCATCACCTCACTCCTTTCATTCCAAACTCACAACAGCAACCGTTTTTCCATCACCTTACGCTAGCTTGCTATCCCTCATAGGCCATTGACACCACCTCCATCTCCCTCCCCTAACTCTTCGACGACACCTCCTATAAAGGAAGTCAATGTGATTTTGTCAAAACTACTCTGTTTAGTTTAGATTTTTCAAAAATAATTTTTTAAATTTTCAATTCGTGTTTTTTATTTTTGGTGAATTTTTAAATAAAAATTATCAATTTTTTATTTTTATTTTGTAGATCTATATAATCTAAATTAAGTGAATCTAAAAACAAACACAAAAAAAAAATCAAAATATTTTTAAAAATTCACTAAAAATAATAAAATACGGATTGAAAAAAATCCAAAAAATTATTTTTGCAAACCAAGCAGAGTAGTTTTGACAAAATCACACTGACCTCCTTTACAGCACAGTTAGATGGATCGAAATGTAAAAAACTGACAATATTACTCTTTTCATTCATATAACTAACAAATTATTGATAAAAATAAAATTAAATATTATATAAATTAAAATCTCAAAAGACGTTAATATAATTATGTCAAAACTATAACATTTAATAAAATGTATCTGTAATATTTTTTTTGAAACAATGTATCCCTTTTATTAAGAGGGCACATTGTAATATTTTTCAAACTAAAAAGTGAGGGTATATCTAGTCCGTTATTATTAGGGCGTGCTTTAGCGAGTCAAAGACGGCCCCTGAACGTGCCGTGACTAGAGGCCACCGAACATAAAGATCCACACTTTATTCATCCCAATCCACCTGTCCACAGCTATATATAATTTATTTTTTATTTAATAAATAAAAACTCCATATTTCCCTCCCCTTCCTCATTTTTTTGGCATTTCTTCATCTTCCCCTAAAAACTTACATTATTTCTCCATTTTCAACACCAAATTTCCTCTGTTGTTGTTAAACACTTCACAGCATCCATGGCTGCAACACCAATGTTGCTAGCATTACTACTAGTTTTGTTTTGTTTTTCATTGGCTGCCTCTTCCGGCAACTTCTACCGGGACTTCGACATTACGTGGGGAGATGGTCGAGCCAGAATACTCGACAAGGGAAAGCTTCTCACTCTTTCCCTTGACGAAACCTCTGGCTCGAGCATCCAATCCAAAAATGAATACCTCTTTGGAAAGTTTGATGTTCAGCTCAAGCTCGTCCCCGGAAACTCTTCTGGCACTGTCACTTCATTTTATGTAAGTTTCTTCCACACATACTTATATTTCAAGTAATGCTATACAAACATCGAAATACTATATCAAACAATATCGACCAATATAAATAAATATAAGTATTTGAATGTTGTTTTTGTAGTTATCATCACATGGATCAGGGCATGATGAGATTGATTTTGAATTCTTGGGAAATGTGAGTGGTGAGCCTTATGTTCTTCACACCAATGTGTTTACCAGAGGTGGAGGTGGAAGAGAGCAACAGTTCTACTTGTGGTTCGACCCAACTGCTGATTTCCACACCTATTCCATCATATGGACCCCAAAGCGCATTATGTGAGTACCTCTTTTTCTTTCTTGATTCATAAAACCTTGTACAAAAATAAATAAATAAACTACATCAGTAGTTTTTATACTTCGACACTTGTATTATTTTGATTCTCATAATTTTGATTAGCTCAATTTTGATTATAAATTTATAATTTTGTTTCAATTTAGTCTAATTGATTACAATTGATTAAATTTTTTTTTTAATGAAAAATAGGCACATGAGCGATATGTGTCATACTTTTATACTCAAAATTGTAAATTTATTTAACTCAATAAATTAAGCTCAACCAATTCAGTAATCATTTTTATCAAAAACCCTAATCAATCCTATCAATTAGACTAAATTAATATAAAATTTAAAATTAAATATCAAAATCGAGTTAATTAAAATTATAGAAATCAAAATAATAAAAATAACAAAATGTAAAGACTATTGATTTAATTTGTCCTAATAAGTCATGTCACCAAAATGATAATCTCTGGTTTTTGGAATTGATTACATTATATAAAATAAAATTATGAAAATGCCATATCTTGAAAATGAAGAGGCGAATGGGGGCACTTGCTCCCCTACTCACTTTTTTGGAAATTAAATTTGAGTTAATTTTTTATTTATATAATTAATTTAATTTCAATTATTATTATTAATTTAATAACATTTTGACAATTCTATCCAAATTAAAGTTAAAATTTCGCGGTACGGTAGGGTATGCAGAAAAAATTAGCAGTGATTTGAATAGGAACAAATTAAAATGGATTTAAAATTTATAGTTGATAGCTTTGCTTCCTAACACAGTTTTTATCTTTTCCCTATGTTTCAAAAATTATTTTATATTTGCCCCTCTATTAGTTTTTATTATCCTTCGATTTTAATCTTTTGTTTTTGTTCTCCATCTCTCTCTATCTCTTTTGTCAAATAGTGAAAATTTTAATGGAAGATTTATGTTCACACTAAAAAACTCACCGCCCCAGTTATGCATGTGGTGTTGCATAAACAATGATAAAAAAACAAAAAACAAAAAAAAGGTGATACATTGTATTGATCTTGTTTGCAAAGTTCACAATTATGTATTCACCACAAAATTATTAGTTAGTTTCTAATTGTTTATGTGATGTTTTAACTAATTATGTATTCAAAAATTTTACCGTTGAAAGAATACTAACTCACTCTTATTATGTAGTTAAGATATTATTACTTTGTGTGTTTTGCAAATTGTCATTTGTCTAGGTAGTTACATAAATAATGTCACATCATTCTCCAAAATTATAAATTAATTACATGAAGGCCCCTTAACTATTAGCAAATAGACATATTATTGACCTTCTCAATTATGAAAACCGTACTGATACCCCTTTTGGAGGTAGTCTAGATGGGTGAAATGATATATTTTTATTATTTAATAGATCAAAATGTACAAGTACATAAATGAGGGAGCTAGGTTAATATTTGCTAATAGTTGAAGGTTCTTGATGTAATTAACCCTGAAAATTATTAAATAAAGTTGGACTATTTGGTATAGATTTTTTTAAGCTGTAAGTTGATAATCAGAAAGAGAAGCTTAAAACACATTTTTCTCATACTCTACATAATCAAAAAAAAATTCATTTTATTTAAGCTATTTATGCCTTAAGCAAAAGTTACACTAAATACTCCTAAAATAAAATTAATAAATAAAAAGAAGTTATAAAGCAGCAAGTTGCACCAAATAGCACTGTATTAACCTACTCTTGTTGGCTCTATTTTCAGCTTGTCTGTGGATGAAACACCCATTAGAGAGTTCAAAAACCTTGAATCAATTGGTGTTCCATACGCAAGTAAACAACCCATGAGAGTATATGCAAGCATATGGAATGCAGAGCACTGGGCAACAAGAGGTGGACTTGTCAAGACAGACTGGTCTGAAGCTCCTTTCATTGCTTCCTACAAGAAATTCCATGCCGAGCCTTGCACCGACGATGATGATGAAGATGATGATTTGCTCACAGATAATAGCAATAATGCTGATGATTGGCTCACAGAACAATCAGATTTCATAGTCAAAGAGAGCCTCAAATGGGTTCAGAAGAACTACATGATATACAATTACTGCACCGATACTAAGAAATTCCCGAGAGGTATTCCTGCAGAGTGTGTCATTGCTGCATCGACCCAACACAATGAAGATGCATCTGTTTGATTGTGACTTGCTTTTGTAATTCCTACACTTCAATTTTCTTTCTTTCTTTCTTTCTCTTTTTTTTTTTTTGGTTTTCTGGTTTGGCGATCTCTGTAATTATTGAAACAGTCCATTGAATCTTTCTTTTTCTTTTTTTTCAATGTGTAACAAATTTTATTATGTACTGATTTAGACAACCCTGTAATGCAAATTCTTCATGGTCATCTGATACTTGAGCTGAAATCGTTTAGCTTAATTACAATAATATGTTAATGTGACAAAGAAAGGATAGCTCATGCATGGATCTACAAATTTGTCATACTCCACCTCCTCTTCCCTGCTACTGCAAATTTTGTCAGGGATAAGTTCAATATATGTAGAGGTGCAAGTTTAATGTGTAAGGTGTAAGTGCAAACCATGTACAGTTGTGCACACTTGCAACTTGCATCTATGCATATATATATTAGACTTGCATCCTACTAGTTTTAACAGCAGCAGAGGGAAGGAAACCGGAGGGTTTTGGGTGGTTCTGGTGGTTAGGATTTGGGTCAACTAGGGTGTTGGGTTGGGTGGAGATGGTCTGGGAATGGTAGAGGTGGGTAGGGGAGGGGCAAGGACGACAAAAATGGGTGGAGCGGTGAAAGTGGGTGGGAAAGAGGTAGGGGTGACTGGAATGGGTGGGGGAAGGGTAGAGGAGTGCCAGAGTGGGTGGGGAAATGACGGGTGAGCGAAGAAGTGGCGGATGAGGGTGGGGAAATGGTGGGGGTGAGCTGAAGAAGTGGCTGATGAGGGTGGAGGAAGGGGGTTAAGGTTGTTCGGAAATATATACATATATATAGTGAAAGAGACAAAGGCAATTTTGTCATTTTGTCAGTAAGGATTCCCTGATTTTATAATTATTTTTTTATTATTTTTCTACCAGTAATTGCTGAAAACTTCCCATTGATCTCCAATTTTTAGCCCCATCTACCACTGGGGCATTATTCCCCTGGGAAACAACTGGTGGACCTTCTAGCAAGACCGATAGATTTGTGATTTAATGCAAAAAAATTAACACATTAAAATCATAAAATCAACCGTTAATAAAAAAAAAAGTACACTTTCAACTTTTATCTTTTATCTTTTTTAAGTCATATCACTTCTCTACTTTTCTGCACATCTTTTTATAAAAAAAACAAAAAATATATTTATGTAACACTTCCCAAACAACCTCAAATAAAGAAAGAAAGAAAGAAAATTGCAGTTAAACACAACAGTGTTCTAATAAAATTGCTTTTAAAATTTTAAAATACTGTAAAGCAATATAATTAGCGAATTGATTGAGGTATCGTTTAAACCTAGTTGAGAACCCATTATGGTATGTTAACACAAATGCACAAGCAAGATGATTATAGATTTAGGAAAGAATTGCAGACAACAACGGAGCTTAAAAATACAAACTCCTGATTATGAAAGCCGAGCACAATAAAAATAAGAAAACCACCCACCATATTCATAATAATAATTAAATTGGAACACATCTTACAGTCAACATACCTAAATTTCACAAGTAATGTTTGCCCTAGAATAACAGTATCCAACATTAAACAATAGCACAACAAACCAAATGTCAAAAGAAAGATTGAGAAGAACTTACTGTACAGAGAGCAACTGTACAAGAAGAAATTCCTACATGACTGATACAGAGACCTCAGGTCTTCAATTACTTCTGAATATAGCAATTTCCATGGATGAAGAGTTTCATCAATTGTGAGATTCGTAGATAACACGGTTGAAAGAACTACTCAGCATAAAGAAACCAAATTGCATTGTCACGGCAAATCCTATTCGTCATCTAACTCTTCAATCTGTGCCCGCCTCTCAGCTGCTTTCTTCCTGATGAAGAAGCCCCATCTCATTGCCGCCTTGATTTTCAGCCAACCCACGACAGCTTTACCAGAGCGGCCGCGATCCTCGTCAAAGCTAAAGTTTGGTGATGGTGATGGCACGTATGTTGGGAAAGAGTACCCATCTTCAGGCCCATTAACAGAGGCATGACCTCCCATGCTGAATAGTCGAAGCAAATGCTGCATATCTTCATTCTCAAGCATCTCGTGACTCCTAAGGCGGATCTCCTCCTCTGACAAGAATTCGTCAACAACACCCTTGTCTCGATTGTGTGACCAGTCATCAAAGGGGTTAAGATTCGACTGTTGAACAGATGTGCCGATGGTCTGGAATGATGTAGACGATTGCGGAGGGCCAAGTGCCAACCCTACCCTGTTATCATATCTGTTAGTTTGGATCTGGTGAGAATTGCTGCTTTGAGCGTCATGCGGAGCAAACAGATTACTGTCAAACTGGGCACGGGAATTAGAATTGACAAACTGTAACTGAGTTGGGTATCTAGCAGCTGGATTGTCATTATAACCTGAAGCTGGAGACAAAACAGGAAAAATATACTTAATATCTGTCTGCATTATAAGAGTACTAGCACAATTCTGGTGTGTGCATGCAGAGAGAGGAGTCCATAAAAGAAAAATTCACCAAATCACAAAGGCAGACTGCTCGGTACCCAAAAACATACCAAACACTAGGATTAACAATGTAGAAAATGCACCCAGGGGAGCATCCTAACCGCTGTGAGTAGCTTCTCAATATTTTGTTGCATCTCATTAATCTCATTTTTCTTTTAATAATGCACTTGCACAGAAACAAAGCGCAGAAATGTGCACAAAAGACTTAAAAGTTGTGGTCCAGAAAATGAATCTAAGCAACATTTTTTGTGTGTTCTGTTTGTGTAAATAGCACTTAAGTAACCGATTCGCATAGCGGGATGGGAGAGCACAAGCCCATTTTAAAATGCCTCGAGGATTGCTTCTAGAACATGCATATATATATATATATGTCATTATATGTAATAAGATACATCTATATAAATCTGGATTTTCTAGTTTTAATTCATGCAACTTCTACATGAACTAAAAAGTGAGTGGCCATCAGATCGTTCTCCATTTGCAGGAGATGAAGATTTGTGCAAGGGACCATTAGCATCTGCAATGTATGTCCTTCACTATTCGTAGCAGAACAATTCACCCTGTTTGGTTTCACTTTTCTGAGTTAATTTTCAGAAAAGTGTTCTGGAAAGTGTATTTAGAAAATGGATCATTGTTTGGTTGTTCCAGTTTTTTGAATTTTGGAACAACAATTCAAAATTCCCTCCAAAATACAATGACTCAGTGGGATGCTTTGGATTTTGGGTCTCACGTACAACAACCAACCATTCAGTAACAATAAATAAATAACAAACCACAACAAGGCACATCAAAAAGTAGCACTTAGACATAAAGAAGATAGAATATTTCTATTTCCAAAAAAATGAATTTTGGCTTTTTTAATTTTTTTTTTTTGGATAACCAAATAGAAAGTCTAAATTTTTCTAAAAATTTTCGAAAAAGTGGAACCAAACAGGCTGATTTTGTTTCATAAAAGACCCGCTGACCCCAATTCCACACAGAAAAGACAGAAACAGGAGGTGTCTCTCTCTTATAAAAGAGAACACAATTTGTCTTTTGGTCCTTTTGGGTTAGTAGCCCATAAACAGGTATATGTTACCTAAATTTGTGCTTAGCAATGTTGGTGGGGTTACAATACACAATTTGTAGTTTGTGACTCAAATAGTTGATTTTGGAACCCTTTGCTTGAAACAACTTGGTTTTTCATTGATTTTGGTTGATTTTGAAGTATTGGAATAATCTCGTGAAATTTGGTTGATTTTGTGAACTCTCAAATTTCGAAAAGTTTGGCGTGAGATAAAATCCTTTGGATAAGTAAAAATTGCGATCTTCAAAATAAAAAGAAGCATCATAATATATAGGCATATATGGTTATATTGCATGCTTACACTTGGTACTTGCATATTTGATTTCCTAGTATTATTCCTATGCAGCCATCATGGGTCACCGTTTCAAATTACAGGTATGGATGGTAATTTGGTTGTTTGAAGCATTTGGTGCTTCCCTCTTTTGTGAAGGATTTGTCTCGTTATTATTTAGACTTGAAAAGCTATCCTTTTATTTTATGTATAATTTGAATTTATGGCATGTAATAGTGGTACTATAAAGCTCTTGGACTTGTATATAAGTCTAGCTTTCATATTGGCATGTATGATATGAAATACATGTTTAATTGGAAGGTTTGTTACAATGCATGTCAATAGGCCTTGATGCTAAAACAAGTAAAGAAGATAATGTGGCATGTTGAGGGATTCATGCATGTTTAAAGACCAAGCTATCACTTGAAAATTGGGACTTTCATATGCCTAAAATGAAAAAAAATGTTTTTGACAAACTTGGCAATATTTGTGTTTCAAGAACACACCTTTTGAACCACAAAAATGAAATTTTGCAAAATTCACACCGCATCTGCTGAAAAATTAGTTATATACACTGTTTTGGTCCTTGGGCGCTGTTTGGTAGTCCTAAAAATTGTATTTTACCAAACAAATTCATATTTGAGAGGATTCTGTTTCCACACCATTTTGAGACATTTTCTGTTAATAAGATAAAATCAGACTGTTTAACATACAAGCTATTCAAAAATGCTTTTACCACTGTTTTTAGGTAAAACAAATATGCCCTTCAGAAATATTGAAGTTAGAAATGCCTTAACAACTTTAGTAAGTAACCAGAATAATGGAGAGGTGAATTCAAGTGAAAACTAATGCTTTTGGCTTAAAACCAATAAGGATTTCTTAAACATGTTTTGGGGGGTGAACCCTTGATTATACTAATGAGTTACTTTTATTAACAGAACTTAAGTAACTTAATTCCCTTTACCCAGTTCACCAATGGAGAGGTGAATTCAAGTGAAAACTAACGCTTTTGGCTTAAAACCAATAAGGATTTCTTAAACGTGTTTTGGGGGGTGAACCCTTGATTAAATTAATGTGTTACTTTTATTAACAAAACTTAAGTAACTTAATTCCCTTTATCAAGTTCACCAATTCTCAAAAAATCAGGTGGGTACTAATTTGTACATTTTAACAATTTTGTTCCTATCTTTAGTTGGATGTTGTCAAGATTGCCCCTATTCGTCAAATGATTTTCAACTCTAAAGTTTGACAAATTTTAAGAGTGCCAGACTGGAGCAAAGTTGCAGCACCATAAGAACTTGTCGACTAAAGTTAAGCCTCAACACCACAATATGGTTTTAATTACTTAGCAGAGGTAAATTAAGGGTTATTTAGCAGCAAATTGTTAAAGTCCATACAGCACATTTTTTTCCTATATAAATCATGGCAAGGATTCCAATTTCTTGGATTGGACATTATCATTTTCACAAGTCTACTGACATCATAATAGAATTAAAATATTTGAGAATATTGTGGAGGTATCCATTTCAAGAGGAACAGCAAAACGCACAAGAGAGAATTGAGGATTTCAACAACTGATTTTAGGTTCATGGGTAGACGGACTAATAAGCAAGTGGTTTCAGATTTTTCCAGTGCAACCAGCCAAACTGTTTAAGCTTCAAATGCCATACAACAGTTCGAACCATTTATCCAATGGGCTTGCTACCACCTACCCATGAACAGCCTAAGAAAAAAGTCGTTTTCTTTCCTTTTTTCCCCTTTTCTTTTGGGAGGCGGGGGGAGCAATTCGTAACCAATCCAAGAAGAAAGAAAAAGAGGCCATGCCTACCTCCAATTAGTAGACTTGAATCCATTGACGACTGCTCAGGAGGAACTGAGCCTGCTAACCGTTGTTGGGGAAGCTGATTTTCAAAAGAAGTAGGATAATCGACTGGGCCCATTGGAAGTTCATTTCGAGAAGCACCTGGCCTCTTACTTTGTTTGAAGCTCAAAAGTGACTTGCCATCATATTCAACAACATGGTTCCAGTTATCATATGCTTTCTTCAGCAAGGTATCCACATATAACTGCAGCAACAAAATTTACAAGTTTCCATAAGCATCACATTCTCTAATTATGAGCTTTATGACAACCTTCCAGGGGTGGTACCAGGAGAAAAGGAAAAAAGAACAACAATTAGTAATAGTAAGCACTCCAATTCTAGTTTGGTTGATTAGTTTGTTTGAAGAAAAGAAATACCCACAATCACACCTAAACATATATACCTGCCTGTGATTAACATTTCCAATCAAAGATTAGATTTAAGGATAAGTATTTTACTCAGAACTTGATCAAATATACAATCAACATGTTTACCAACCGGGTCCAAAAGTGAACAAACGCTGGCAGCAGAAGGGAGGGGTGTAAAGTGTCTACTGAATTCATGGCATTATTATTTGGTTTCAAGGAAGTGTTTTAATAAAACAGGAATTGCATTGCCAAAAAAAAACATGTCTCATACTAACCTTCTGGCTATCAGACAGGGAATCAGATGACAAATATTGTTCACCAGTTATAAGGCCACTTAGCTCGTAAATATTGTTAAAGACAACACCAACATTTCTTGTATCATCAGCATAATACACATAAAGCTTCCCACTCATGGCACAAGTCTTAGCGTGTTCTATGAGAGCATCCCACATCTTATTTGACATACCACTGCCAAGGATCTACAGCCAACAGAGGAGTCAGCAGATAATTATAAAGAATGGATACTCTTATTCAACAACCAAGCATGCACTTACAGTCCGTAATTTTTGAGAGTCTCTGACAACAAGTCGAAGAAAGTCTTCAACCGTGAATATTCCTGACTTATTTAGCCTCTTGTGGAATGACCCATCTTTGCCAATCTTCTCCAATCTCCAGACATCATCATTTAAAGCAGGTGGATAGTGCTTCTTGTATACTGTAAATGAAAAGAAGTCAAGAACAATATTCCAAAGACAATCCAGAAAAAAAAAATTTAGAAAGGAGTTCAAAAATAAACACTAAGCAGCTTACATTCCCCTCTGTGATCTTTAACAGTGAAAGCTTCTGTCTTTGCCTCACGTACACGTATGCCCTCACAAAAGCCTGAGGCGGCCTTCAGGCCAAGCCTGAACTTCCTGCTCCTTATCCAACTTGAGTTATCAGTAAATGTAAGCTCTCCCAGGGTTCCCACACCTTCTTTGAGCGTCACTTGCAGATCCCCAGTCAAAAGTGGTCTCTTTCCTTCACGCTCTTTCACAACATGGCTTTCAAATTCTTCTTCGGTCCAACCCTCATCATCTTCATTGTTGAAATCACCTTCCAGCACAACAACATCAAGCTTTATGGTGGATTCAGGTCCAGAGGTTACAACATGACCTGTATTCACATCAACTAAAACAATATGGATTGCAGCACCCTGTTCGCCTTCTACTTTTCCTCCAGTGAAAAGGGGAAGAGACAACCTTGACCTGAAGTGCAGCTGCAAGTTTCGTCCATCTGGCCCCTCAATTCTTTTAGGAGAAGCCCTGTAATCTCAAGCGTAAGGATGAAGAAATAAGAAACACAGGCACAAAAATAAAAATAAATTGAGAGTTTACAGTAGTGCAAGGACAAGCGATAATCAATGAAGCAATAAATATGAGATAAACATAACATTCTAAAGAAGTAGCCAGTTCAATGTGTTTCTTGCAGTCCACAGGCTGAAAAAATTCAAAACAAAACAGATAAAGGTTTTCACTATCAGCTATAACCCCAGCGGCAACCTCCCAATGATTGCACTACAACTAAACAAAGCACCACCACTAAATAAGAAAGGGAATATTAATCTTAGGGGCACGGACACGGACACCGACACGGCAATTTCCAAAAAATGGGGACACGGACACGGCGGGGGACACGGCGATTTTTTTTTTTTTTATATATATATTTATGTATTATGTAGATTCATATTACATTCATCCTAAATCAAAATTAACAAACACGAACATAGTAAAATTAATTCAATAAATATAAACACTACATTTAAACAAATTACTAGAGCATCCATTCACAAAAAAGTCATAATAAACGATAACAAGAACTAAGACGAGAAGGGGGAAACATTCAACATCGAACAATATTCTTCACAAAAGCACTAAATAAAAGAGGCAAAAGAAGGAGAGAAAAAAAAAAAAAAAAGGAGTAAGCCCCGCCGTGTCCCATGCCGTGTCCCAATATGGACACGCGTGTCCCCACCGTGTCCCCTACAAAAAAATCATTAAATGAAACGGACATGTGTCCCCGTGTCCCCGGCGTGTCCGTGTGTCGGACACCGCCACGGCACCGATTTTAGAGTGTCCATACTTCATAGCTTAGGGGTAATCCACCAAGCAAAGTTGCTAGCTGGTACAAGAACTTGCAAATTATTTTTATCATAAGTTTTTTTATTAGTATAGAATTTATAACCAATTGCAATTGGCCTTCAAGCCCAGAACCGGAGGCCACCTCTGCATTGGAGGTAATAGCAATATCAAGTATTCATGTGCTATATAGAAGCTGAAGGATTGGGCGATGGCTCAATTGAGATGTAAAGGCCAGTGTGTCTCTCATACTCTCAAACATATATCTGCCCATGCACACAATTAATAATGGTTGTTATGGAGTTCTCTACCACCAATGGGTAGAAGTTCTAACACCTGTAGTCTAAACCAATATAGGTTGCCTAAGTTATTCAGTGATGACAGTAAAGAAACTATAAACAGCACATTTTCACTAATCTTCACTTGAAAACCCTTGTTAACGATCCTAGTGCAACTAATGAATAATGACATCTCAATAAAAATTATGTCAATAAGGACATAAAAGCATTGATCGTAACAAAAAATACCAATCTAGTTGAGAAATAAATTGTGTTTACAGAATATATGTCAATTTCATAAATCAACAGAAGATATCCCAGACCTTCCATTAATTCTAGGAGGGCCTAACTTCGCCAAAGCGCGTTCCACTTCTTCACTAACCTGTTTAGCACCAATTGCAGCATAGGCCACGGTTAAAAATCAAAGTAGATGCACAGTGCTCAATGTAAAAGGCACACAGTATTATAAATACAACTAGGAAAAACGGTTGGAGGAAGGCTAAGATAATCATGCATGAACAGAAATATATGTAGATAAGAAATTTCACTTGAAATGCACTTGCAAGGAAACAGAAAGGCATTCCCACAAAATGTGTTCAAAAGTATTACCAACAGAGTTGAACTAATGTTCTGTAACTAAAACAGAGAACTTATCTGTTGACTGATGCCGTAGATAGCATGACAAAAATGTGTCTACCAAGGAATTTCAGTTTTCAAGTTATTATCAGCGAGGTTTGGATTCATGGATGTCAATCACAAAAAGGACATATTCCACATTTTATGCTTCCTCTTGTAATTTTTTTTGTCTCATGTCTACTTAACTCTTCTCTCTTCAATGCAGACAATATTACCAAGAAAAGAGAAAAGAAAAAGGAAAGAAAAGGTTCTTCGTATAACACTAACGAACAATATTCCATAATAAGAATGATTAAAAAATCTGAAATAGTTCACAGCTGATCTCTTCTAGTGCTGGATATTTTTCAGAACAGTGCAAATTTCATAGAGATTAGCAATTAGAAAGTGGATCCACACAAACTTCAATACGATACTAAATCATACAATAAATAATGTTGTTATTGGTATGTATGCATATTATTCTTACATTGAATTACCTATAAATATTTTCAAAAATATAATTAATTGGTTTTAGGCAAAATCCATTTTACGCCCTCATGGTATGGCCTTTGAGCACTTGACCCGCTTGACATTTAAAAATAACCAAAAAGCCCACCTATGGCTTTGGCCATTTTTCATTTTACCTCCCTACCATTACTAATTCCATCAAAATTGACATAATGGATGCCACACACACCTAATTTGAGAGTTGACAAGAACAAACATTAAAATTAAAATTAAATCAAATTAAGCTAAAGTCAAAATACAATGTAAAATACCAAATATGGCCTTATCTTCATTTTCTTCCAAAAACCCTAGCCATCATCTTCCCCTAAAACCTAACCCTACCCTTACCCTAACCGTAATCCACCCACCACCTCTGCCACCGCCTGCAACCTCCCCAGGACCCAACCCCCTCGTGCCATCTCCTCCCTCCTCCCCCTGCACCTCATCAACCCCTCTCCACTCACATGCTTCCCCCACCACTTCCTTTGCCCTCACCCACCCCCTCTTGCCTCCCCAACCACCTCACAAAATCAATCAACAACCCATTTCTCATCTCCAAAACTCATTCCTTGCAATTCATTAAATCATCAAAAGCCAAAACTTTGAACTCAATTTTTGTCCTTTGTTAATGAAACCTCAAAGTTCTGGTCATTTTGGTGTCAAAAATACAAGACCCATCGACGTATTAGCATGGTGGTCGTCAAAACGCAATGTTGGGCGTCACAACACAATTATGACCAATGCATGCCATCAATTTTGATTTTATCCCTACTCTTTTTATCACCTACAAAAGCTATTTTTCCACAATTATACCGAGTTTGCAACAAAATGGAAAAATAATGTCAGTTTTGCAAAGTCCGTGGAGGTCCTGAATGTTGCAAGGCAGCAAACAACAGCCAAACTGACTAGCTAGCATCTTTATCCCAAATGACAACCACGTTTCCATTACGTTGATTGAAATTAGTCACACTGTGGCCTAGGTACGGACTAAAGCATAGTTTTCTTAGAATTTTGGATTGGTTTTAAACTTTTAGGCCTCGTTTGGCAACTACATGTTTTAGCCAAAAAGCCATTATAAGTTGTCTCACTACTTTTCTGCATATCTTTTCGTAAAAAATAAAAAAGTTACTAAAATAACTTATTCCCAAACGAAGCCTAAGTGTCGGGCAGGATTTTAAAGTTTGAAATGTTCTATTTTCATTGGGTTCAGATAATTTTCAAATGATTCTAATATTTCTAGTAAGCATATAATACATGTTTAGCCAAAAAGCCATTATAAGTTGTCTCACTACTTTTCTGCATATCTTTTCGTAAAAAATAAAAAAGTTACTAAAATAACTTATTCCCAAACGAAGCCTAAGTGTCGGGCAGGATTTTAAAGTTTGAAATGTTCTATTTTCATTGGGTTCAGATAATTTTCAAATGATTCTAATATTTCTAGTAAGCATATAATACGTGTGCGTGTGTGTGCGTGCGTGTGTGCGCATGCTCGTGTGAAAATTTGCTTATTATTTTATAGGTACAATGCTAAGAAGCATGGACACGGACACGCAACATGCGACATATACAACACTGACACAACGACATGCCAATTTTCAAAAAATGCAGGACACAACACATGGGAGACATGCATGAAATATATAATTTTATATATTTATTATATATCATATATGTATGAATATATCATTCAAAGATAATACAAAACACAATATGAGACTAATTCCTATAAATTTATATGATTTTTCTTTTATTTTGTATTTTAAGTTGCTTTGTTCAAACTTATAATTAGTTTCACCGGTGTCTAATCGATAGACACGTGTGTTTAAGCAATAAACATGTGTATCCTACAAGTGTCCAAAGAGTGTCCGGGTCTTTAAAAAAAATTAAAAAATATGACATGTTTCGACGAGTGTCAGAAACATGTCAGGAAGTGTCCAAAGAGTGTCGGTGTGATGCAAATACGTCACTTTCTTAGAAGTGTCCATGCTTCTTAGGTATTATGTATAGGTATATGTGTATGTACATATATTTTGTACTGTTTTGTTAGTGGGTGATGTTATTGAGGCGATTGAAGAGGGAGGAAGAAGTATTACAGTGAGAAGGGTATATATAATAATATAAAATGCCTTTAAATAAAAAAAATTAAAAAAAAAAAAAGAAGAAAGAGAAAAGAATAATAGGAGGAAGAGCGGTACAAATGTCTTTTCATAAGTAATATTAATAGAGTTAGTGTTCCAATTTAGTCCAAAAACCACGAGGAGTATTTGGCTATTTTTTAACGTGAGGGGGTGAAGTATTTTGGGGCAATACCACGTGGAGGTAATAAGAATTTTTCCCTTGGTTTTATTGATAAAGTCTTCCATAACCAATCATGTGATTTTTCAGCAAATGACTACATAAGGGTTTGCTAATTAACTTGAAGCCCTCATCCTAAAATAAATATGATATTTTCCATCAAGGTTTCTCTAATTATTTCTGAGACTTTATCCTCAAATAAGAATCTCGAAATAATACCACATTTTTCCATTGAAGTTCCGATGCTCCAACTCCATTGTGTGTTCAGGACTGTAACAACTAAACAACAAATAGATTCCTAGTAGTGAACCTTCTAGTTTCTCCAAAAACACAGGAGCATATGCTGAAATAAATCTAGAAAAATAAAACCTGAACAGAAATCAGAGCTGAATTTCAAAAAACTAGGCTGCAAAATTTATTTTTTTAAAAAATAAAATAAATAAAAAAAAGGAAATACAAAAGGAATGAACGGGAAAATGAGGAAGGAACAGAAAGAGGAGATGAGATGGTGCCACATCAAAGCCAGTACAACTTACAAGTAGCTACAGATGTTACGACTTCTTGAAATGTCCTATCACTGTTTAATCCTATTTTGAGAAGATTATATAGTTCTTTCATAAATACTCCTCATGCAAATTTCAATGTTTTTGTTCAAAAATATGCTTCTACAATTCTTTTTTCATTTTGTTTTTTGTAAGTTTATTGAATACAATCTACAATTTCGATACTTAACAAATATCTAAAAATTTATCTATTCAAAGATTGTAACATCTAAAAATAAAATGCATAGAGAAAAAAACTGGATAATTAGAATAATGCATTGAGAAAAACATTTCTCTCTTTATTCTGATTAGAGAGTAAATGTCCTACAATAATTTCATCAAGCATTTTAATCAGTGTACAGAAGAATGAATCTAAAACATTCCAAAAGACAAAAAGGAAAGGAACAATAAAATACACAAATAAGAACATTATGTATAAAGTTTTGTAACCAAGGAACAATTATAGCTTCAAATGAGAAATTCTAACACAGAGATGATAATTAACATACAAAACTGTAAATGCAGATCACGTTGAACAATGATGAGAATCAGAATAGCACTCTAGCTATAATAAATCTAGTTGATATTTGAAATAAGAAAACATCACAACCAGATGAAATAATCTCTCTTTCAGTTGGAGTTACTTAGCACATATTCAAAATACAAATATATAACAAACATATGAAAATAAGAACAGATCAAGTTTTGCATGTTAATCAAACAAAACAATCATAGGAAAGGGTTGTCACCATAAAGACTTAAAAAACAGACAGTTAACTAGGGCAAAACCATGTAGTCATTTATCTTACAACTTTTCGAAGGATAGGTTCCAAGGACGAGCAAAGCTTTTGCAGACTATCCACCTTCAAAGCTTCCACAATTACACTGCATGAAATATGCAATTTAGAAAACTGCACTTTCTTTTCTTTGCGGAACAAAAGTATGATGTAAAATAAAAACTCAAACAGAGAGTTAAGTTGTGAAAAGGCATGCTCAAACAAGAGAAAGTAAATTTACATGAATAGTCAATTCCAAACTATTAACCAACATAGATCCACGGAATCATAATGGTTTTTCCCTTTTCAGGTACAAGCAAGTTTCCCTGTAAACCTTTTCAAAAATTGTTTACAATACTTAAGATATGAACACCAACAGATTTCAGAATTAGTAACATGGCATGTGCAACTCAACTGCAAACAATTCGACAAGGACTGGACAACCCACCACAAATGATGTACATGATAAAATATAAGCGAAAATCATAAAGATATTTTTGAAGCAGCCAAAATTATGTGACAAATCAAACATAATAATGATTTTAATATAGTTTGGTCTTGATATAATCATCCAGTTGCAACTTCCATTTGTCAAAAAAATTTCTAAAATGGGGAATAAAAAAGGAAAATAGTGACGTTTCTTAAAATAATAATAAAAAAAACGTTAGTGGCTCCAAAACAAAAACAAAGGAAAAAAAAAAAAAAACTGGTGTTGAATGGCTATGAAGAAATCCGTTCAACTATTCAATTGATCTCAAAACCATAATATATGGAGAATTTGATCCAAAAGATACAATCAAAAATATTAGAAGCATAAAAATAGAGAAAGAACAGGAAGGATCAAAACCCTAATATCAAAAATGGCCACAGCCTTAACTCAATATTATTCTCAAAGCTAAGCTAAACTATTACATAGAAGTCATATATATAGGCAATGGAGAACGGAAAGGCATCGGATAAAGGAAATTGAAGATGATTTTTGGTTCAAATCGGTAAAGTTGTATGAAGAAGATAACCACACTGATTGAACAGAAAAAGTAGATCGAAGTTGCGCGCTGATACCAATTGATGCCAAACAGCTATGAACAAATCCGTTCAACCATTCGATTGATCTCAAAACCAAAATTTATGGAGAATTTGATTCAAAAGATACAATCAAAAATATTAAGAAGGATAAGAATAGAGAAAGAAGAAGAAGGGTCAAAATCCTAATCTCCAAAATGGCCACAGCCTTAACTCAATATTATTATTCTCAAAGCTAAACTAAACTATTACATAAAAGTCATATATAATATAGGCAACATAGGAAGCCCTAATTTAAGTTACCAAAAATAGAATACTACTCTAATAAAACTACAAATTAAAATAAAATTTATAATATCCAACGTCTTTCCGTTCCCCATTAGAAACTTTCTGACATAAAGTGTTAAAATGCAAGAAGTTTAGATGTAAATGCTTTGCAGTATGATTATTTAGAAAAATTAACCAAAACTTATTTCAATACAGTCAAACAAGGCTATAATAAGGATGAATTGAGTACATAGGGGCTAACTTATGGCAAGCATGGAATGAAAAAAAAGAGCAAATTTGGAATTTTACATGGAACACGTTTAAGACATCCTGGATTGAAGTTTCAAAATAATTTTGAGTATTTATTTGTACTTATTTTAGTTTAGTACACTACTAGACAATTTTTGTCATTGTTATAGGCATTAGTAGTTAGGGGCATTATGGTAAGTTCAATAATTGTTGGACATGAGTATAGTCATAATCCATGGATAGTCTTGCGTGTCAAGTAATGCTATTTGAATTTTATTTAGAATCCTAATTGGTCTAGAATATCATTAGTTACCAAATATTTTAGTTTCTAAATTTGAATCCTAATCCTGTGATAAAACCCCAATACAACAAATTTTTCAGTTCATAAAATACTGCGCCTTTCACCACTCCAACTTCTCAAGGCTACCCGTCCAATCAACAAGCACCACCTCCTCATCTCCCTTGACAAAAGAGAAGAACCCCCAACACTACCACTTGTAGAATCATCAATAGAGCTTCCTCCATTCCCATCCATACCATTCATTTCCCTTGCCAATACCACGTATGAATCTTTCTCATCTTCAGTCTTCAAATTCCATCTCTTACCCCCAACTTTCATAACCTTACCCGTTAAGTTTTTATTCAGGTGTTTTATTTCTAAACTCCTCCATGAACACAACAAAAGCATCACAGGTACTTAATTTTCTTCTTAACTCCAAATAATGATTGTTTATTCCACTCTACATTCTTACGCTGCGTTTGTTTTGGTGGAAAATATTCCCAACATAAAACCTTTTCTACGAAAAACTTTTTCACAAAATGTTTTTTGAAGAAAATATTTTTCTATGTTTGGTGGTGGACAAAGGAGGAGATGGAGGTGGTAGAGTGGTGGTGGGATGGCGGCAAAAGTGATGGTGGCGGTGGTAGTGTGGCGATATTGGTAAGATAAGACTTTAGTTTGCAAAATATTTTCCGCCTTTTAAAAGTGGAAAGCATTTTCTACTCAAAGAAATTGTTTTTTGTTGACCATAAAAAATATTTTTCGTTGACTTTTGTTTTTTGTTATACCAAATGCCAAAAATATGTTTCCGCCCAAACAAACGAAGCATTAGCTTTACAAGCCTCCTTACTCATTCTTCCATCTAAACCCACCAAGAACAACATATCTACCTTGTCATTGACTACCGCTGCATCATCTCCCATAACAACCAAGCCACATACATCACACCTCCCATTTTCCTCCTCATTATTACATGCCAAGAGGAACTCACCTCCCATCCCACCATCATTGACCACCTCTCTCAGTCTAAAACTCTCCTATTCTCCCTACCAATAATTGCAACAAAGCTATAAAAAAATTCAATTCAAGATTGCAATTAGAGAAAACCAGTCAACATCATTAAGCACATCACAGAATCATAATAATTGTATTCCACCGAGGCAATACAATCAAGTATTAACATAATTACCATACATGCAAAACAACTACAGTTTTCACTACCCAACTAATCAATCAGCAAAAATTAACAAAGAAAACACAACAAAACAACACCAAATCAACACAACCGACCGAACAAAACTCGAATTTACCTAGCTAAAGCCGGTCGCTTTCGCTCCGGTTGGTCATCGTCACCGCCCTCCAAATTCCGCTTCTCTCTACTCATAGAGTTCGTCCTCTCCATGTACCTGGTCTGCATTACCCTCAATTTGCAGAACCCCCAAAATTCACAGATCTGCAACACAAATTCCCCCAAAAAAAAAAACCTCAAAAACCCTAACAATCAAACACACAAGTTTCCTGTTCACGGATCTACAAATTCAGCTAGAAAATGAAGGAAAGTGAGAAAAGTAATAGTAATTGAGGGATTGGTGATGATCGAAACACATACCTCTATATGCGTGATTGAGAGTTTACAGGGTGTCGCGTCTACACAAGGCACTGACTTTGTGCTGAGAGTGGTCTCCTCTGACGACTATACATACATATAGCTTATAATATATAGATATATGAGCTGATCAGTACTGTTGGGGAGCTTCTATTTACACACACCCATTCCCCTCTTTACACATCTTTTTCAATAAATAATTGGTTCGGAAGTAGATTTCCGAAAATAAGTAATTGGTTCGGAAGTAGATTTCCGAAAATATATAATTGGTTCGGAAGTAGACTTCCGAAAATAAGCAATTGGTTCGGAAGTAGATTTCCAAATGTGTTTATTTGATGTCTATAATAGTAATTTCACTTGAAAAAAATTTATAATAAAAATAATTTTTATGAGGTGTGTGCAAAGAGGGGAAGTTGGATGTGTAAATAGAAGCTCCCGTACTGTTGGCGTCAGTTTCGGATAGAAAAATACCATAGAGCACAAATTTTCGATTAACGCCTTTGGAGCAGATTTTTTAAGTAATTTTTTAGTTAAAATATGATGTACAAAAATGAGTATGCCTTCGTTTAGGATGGGGGTTAGTTTTTTGATTTTTTGATTTTTTTGATTATTTTAATCTGAGTTAAAAAATTTGATTTTTGGAAAGACTTTTTGACTTTTTTAATTTTTTTGTGAGAGAAAAGTATGATAATTATGGATTGGATGTGATGTTTTGTTTGTTGTAGTTAAATAGCGTATTTTGTCTTTGTAGCTAAAATAGTCAAAAAGCCCATAAACCATCTTCCCAAACGGTCATGTTTGGGATGATTTTAAATTTTTTATGAAAAAATGTACAAAAAATAAAGAGAAAATGAAATCATTGGGTATAGGTTGTTGGTTTTTTGATTTTTTTTTGAGTGACTGTTTGACTTTTTGGGTAAAAAAGTCACTTGCCAAACGAGGCCTAAGCCTTCGTTTGGTATGTCTGGTTTTTTAATTTTTTAGTTATTTTAGTCCCAAAAAGAAAAAATAGATTTTTTAACTCAATAAAATAAAATATTACATCCAATTCATAATCATTTTATTTTTTCTCTCAAAAAATTCAAAAAAAAACTATCACAAACGAAGTTTTTAGCCCCAAGTTAAAATAGTCAAAAAAATAAAAAGTCAACCCACATCCCAAACGAACCCTAAATAAATGATCAAATATCTCATATGGTGTAAGGTTTAAAATTGTGAATCTCACATTCATATAAGATATTTGCTCATTTATTTAATAGAAAATTAGTGTCCCTAATATTACCCATTTCAAATTTATTAAAGTTAAAAATATACACATATTATGAGATTAATATATATTTATTTTAATAATTTGAATTGTTACTTGTTGATGGTGCAAGTTTCAAATTTGTTATGGAATTTATTAAATAATATGAGATTAATCTATATTATTCGAATAATTTTTATCATTTATCTCATATTATAAGTTGAGAAGAAAATGCATGTAAAAAAAAAAAAAGTTTTAAAATAAATAATCGTATAATCAAATTACATATATATTACAATAAATTGATGATAGATTATTATCAATTATAATATATATATATATATATATATATTATAATAAATCGATGATATATTATTAAAAATATGTTAACTGTATAGATAAAAATAATCTAATTATTATGACAATAAATATTTGATCAATTATTTTTTGCATATACAATTTGGGAAATTATACTATACACACCTCTTGACAGAGATGTGCCTCGGGTTTTTTTTTTATTTTTTTAAGTTATAATAATATTTTAATTATGACTTATGAAATCTTTAATTATATCTCATGTGGTGTTTGGTTATATATTTTTTTAATTATGACTAAAAATTATATATATATTATTATATTATTATATTATTTTCTTCCTTAGCCTTTGTTTGACATAAGTTAAAATGAGTTTTTTTTTTACTAAAATGATCACAAAAAGACAAAATAAACTTTGTAATCTAATAAAACAAAATGTCACATCAAAATCATAATTATTTCATTTTTTCTCTCACAAAAGTAAAAAAATTAAAACAAATCTATCTTAAACAAGATTTTTTAGCCGCAGATTAAAAAAATTAAAAAATTAATCCACATTCCAAACGAACCCTTAATTATAAAGTGTATATAAATTTCATAATTAATTATGAACAGTTTAAATTTTCTAAGGGTCCGTTTGGGAAGGGCTAATATGGCTATTTTAGCCACAAAAGACAAAATATGCTATTTTAGTCATAAAAAACAAAACATCACATCTAACCCATAATCATTACACTCTTCTCACAAAAAAAGTCAAAAAAAACCAAAAAGTCATTCTCAAACTAGATTTTTTAGCCCAGGCTAAAATAACCAAAAAAGTCAAAAAGCCAACCCACTTTCCAAATCAACCCTAACTTTTAAGTCCAAATTAATTTGGATTTTTAGGCCTCGTTTGGCAACAGGCCGGTTTATTCAAAAAGGCAAAAAATTATTAAAAAAGTCAAAAAACTAATAACTCATATCAAAAAGTCAAATATTCTTTTTTCTCTCTATTTTTTACACATCTTTTCGTAAAAAGTCAAAAAATCATCCTAAATATATTAATTATTTTAGCTCATATTTTAATATAGTCAAAAAAATTACTAAATTAATCTATTTCCAAACCAGCCTTAGATTGTTTGGGTGACGGCTTCTCGTTCGATCCTGTTCGTACGATATGAGTTGGATTACGTAAAACTTTTAGCGTCACTTGGAATTTTATCCTAATGATGAGATGGATCTCACTCGAGTAATGACTCAATGGATGGTGTTCCAAAGTTTTTACAAGTAAAAGCACATTTTATTCATCTTTTTGACTCCTATTGGTTTAAGAACTAACTTTTTAAATACACCATTCGTGCTAAAATAATAGTGTATTTTAGGGAATTTAACTTTTTTTAATAATATAATTATTACATTTTAAAAAAATTATTTTTTTAAAATTATCCTTTGATAGTCATTTTTTAAAAAATATTAATGTCATAATTATACTTTTTATGTTGTTAATAAATTAAAATGAAGGCAAAATAAGAAATTTATATTATTTTTGTACTTGATTTTTGAAAATAGACTAATATTTTGAGACAATAAAAAATAGAATAAGGGACTAATATTTTGGGACGAAAAAAGTAGCTTTTAAATTTTTTTAGAAAAAAATGACATTTATTCATAAATTTATCTTTTTCTAATTTTGTGGGTGTTTAGAAGGTTGCTATTTTAGTAGGCTATTTTAATAAGTTTAAATTTTTATATTTAGAATGATAGATTTTTTTGTAGTTGGATGTGATGTTTGTGAAAAAAAAAGTGAATTGATTATGGGTTTGATGTGATATTTTATCTTATTGACTATTTTAATCTATTTTGTCATTTTGTGAATTTTAACCCCAAAAACCAAAAAAAGCCTTTGCCAAACACCACCATGTTTCATTTATTTCAAATTATTTTCTTATATTTTAATAAGTCTTATAGCTAATATAATTATTAAAAGGCTCTGGCTTTGGTCCAGTCCTTAATCGGACTGGACAGTGTTGTTGGGCCCGTGGGGGCCCACCACAGGTCTCATTTTGAAAATCTGAACCGTTCAATGTGTAGAACTCGTCGAGTACTATATGCTTGTGAAAAATCACGTTGATCGGATATCGATAGCTATGTGATCAAATCAGTTTTTTATCAACCGTTAATTTATTCACCGTCCATTTTTTTTATACAAAACTGATTTGATCACATAGCTATCGATATCCGATCAACGTTGATTTTTCACAAGTATAAAGTACTCGACGAGTTCTACACATTGAACGGTTCAGATTTTTAAAACGGAACCCATGATGAACCCCAACGGGCCCAACAGCAACGTCCAATCCGATTAAGGACTGGACCAAAGCCAGGCCCTTATTAAAATACTCCTAATAATAATAAGGTAAAGTGCATATTAATATTCACATTGATAATGTGAATGTTTCATGATACGAACATTTACTCTATCAAATTTATTTAATGTGAATGTTCACATCACAAAATTGCTAAATGTTCAAAAACTATTTATAATGATCAAATTATTCATAAAATACTTTAAATATGATAATTAAAATTTGATAAATTAAATATCTAAAATAATAAAACTTATTAGAATATAAGAACATCTTATAAATTGATTGAGATAAAAGCACTTAAAAGAGAATTTCTACTAAATCCTCCTTAAAAAAATTCGTAAAGAAATAAAGATAATGAAGTGATGTTTGAAAATTGATTTTTGTAATAATTTTTTTTTTTACGAAAAATGTATAAAAATATAGACAACGATTTGACAATTTATAATTTTTTTTTTTTTTTTTTTTTTGGCTATATTAATCGTTTTCCCAAACGAGCTGAGTTGATCTTTTACAGTGATTTTTTAGTTTTGAATTTTCAAAAATATTTTTTGAATTTTGTTATTTTTAGTGTATTTTTTTCATATTTTAGTTAAATTTTTTTTTTTTCATATGCACCTATCTAGATATACTTAAAAAGTCAAAATATTTTTGATATTTTTCTTTTAAAAAAATTAATAAATGTAAAAAAAAAATATTAATTTTTTTTTATCCTTTAGTATTTAGTGAATTGTTTTACACATTTCTTCACAAATTTTATACTTTACAAGTGGGTTTAAAAAGTCAAAAAAAAAAAATAATCAAAATATTAAAAAAAATTACTAAACCAAAAAAAAAAAAAAGAATGGAAAACTCAAAAATTATTTTTTAAAAAATCCAAACCAAACTCCCCTAACTTAGTCCTTTGACAAGCAATTATTTTAGTTAAAAAATTATTCAAAAAGTTAAAATGTCAAAAAAAAAAAATTCTTTCTCATTCACTTTATAAAATCAAATTTTTCTTTTCATTCACATTACTTTTTACATGTTTTTCCATATTAAAATAAACTAAAAAATACTTCCTAAACATACACCCTGTTTGGTTTGAAATTTTTAAAAATAATTTTATGAATTTTTAATTCGTATTTTTATATATTTAGTTATTTTTTAAAAAATTTAATCAATTTTTTTTATTTTTTAAATCCACTTAATCTTGATATATGTAAAAGCTATAAAATTTGTACAAAAATATTTTTAAAAATTCATTAAATACAACAAAATATGAAAATATACTAAATTTTTGCATTTTTTGTATTTGGTGAATTTTTTTAAGAAAAATTACAAATATTATATTTTTTAAGTGTATCTAAAAAATAAAAATAAAAATACATAAAAAAATTTAAAAATTCACTAAAACCAAAAGTAATATAAAAAATAAAAAATTCAATTTTTAAAAAGACATTATAATATTCTTATGATGCAAAAAGGCACTTCCTAAACCAATCCTCATTTGTGAACAGTAAATCCATTGTTGATAATATTCTTAAGATGCAAAAATTGGTGTGTTTGCACAAAAATGTAAACGTTGGCTAATACGTAAAGATTTGGTGGATTGCGGGCGTGTCAAGGTAAAATATTACATACGTGAATGAAAATGTGTATGAAAAATATCTGATTTTTAAAATAGGGGATTGTGTGAGATTTAAAGAGATAAAAACCTCCTAGTTCTTATTTTGCCTCAATAAAGATGATTTAAAATCTCTTAAGAGTTTGAAAATCAGGAAAAGAGATTGGCAAAAGGAAATAAATAATAAAACACCAACTTTTATAAATTCAAATTAATTGAATATACAAAAGTGTAAGAAACAAGTTTGAGGAATATAAAACTGAGTCACAAATAGATTGTAAACATAATTTAGGACTCAAAACAATGTCACGGATGGCCAAAACAAACTAATTGGCACGGATGCCATGAACAATGACTAAATTATGGCAAAGATGCCTTTTAAAGCTACTCCTAAGTTAAACTAGGGCTAAAAGCACTTGTGCGTTGTAATATGTTGATTTGATTGATTGGTTGAATGAGGTTTGTTTCATTTTCAAGTGAGCTATTTATAACTGTTACGACCTTCTGAAAATCGTGGACAACCTCCTAGAAATCAACAACTTCCTAAATTATCTCCATGATCTCTAGATAGTGGGGTGTTGGATGGCTGCCACCTATTTTACCAATCTCTTTCTTTTCAGTAAGTGGTTGATTATTCCCTAAGAATAGGGGCTGTTATAAGCTCCTTTTCAATCTCAACCATTGAGTGGAGGGTGGGGCTATTGAGTGATTGACAAGTGTACGATACTTGATCAAAGAAATCTCACAAAAATAGTACTATTAGAGAAGTTTGAAGTGTGGCCATTGGATGATGTAGATAGTGGTTGTACTCTTTAGCTTGATGGCACCACGTGTCCTTCTACTACAATAGCTCTTAAATACACATGCATATATGTGTGTGTGTGTGTGCACGCGCGCGCACTGATGGCCCCTATTTCCTAGAGATTGCATCATCATGGATTTGATCCCCATGATTGCTCTTTATCACCAAGATCAAAGAACACAATCTACCACCAAGAAATGCACAAAAATCACCTACTTTAAGTCACCATCTGGACTTATGGCAACCCCTCTTTGGGCTGTCATTTTTTGTACAAACAATTAGAAATTACAGTGCAGCAGTGATCCCAAACCCTTTGCTGGTATGTAATGTACATTTGTGTCAATATAATTAATATAAATTTAAAGATGCTCAGGCCATAAGTCCTTTTTATAAATCTTTAAGGCTATAGATCCACGTGTATTTTGTTTGGGTCCACAAGGATAGTCGTATGGTGATAAGGACATACATGTTGTCTGTTGAATCAAACCCATCTCTTCCTCTCTAAAACTCATATCTCTTTCTCTCTCTCTCTCTCTCTCAAGCTTTGCAATCAAGCTATCTTCCTTAGATCCAGTTTCTCGTTGGTGGCATTGCTGCAGATAGCCCCTCATTCACCGTCTAAAATCCCATCATTCACGACGGTTTCTAGATCCAACACGTGCCTAACATCGCATTGCACATCATCATCTCTCCGATGCCGATCATGGAGTTCTGTAGCGCCCCTAAATTTATAACCCATTATTGTTTAAAAACCATTAAATATTCTTCAAAACCATCATAAGAAAATATTAATAATGAGCTTAGTCTCTTACTTGAATAATCTCTTTTCCATTAAACTAATTCAAAAACATTTCATCATTTGTTCACAATACAAATTATAGTTCAAGGAATTAGAAAGGAAATCAAAAACAAATATGCCCTAATGGCGTACAAGTTTCAAGGGCATTCCCTTGATTTCACAATAGAGGTGGGCGTTTGTCCCAAAACACAAAATAGCTTAGAGGTTCAACATGTATCAATCACTGAGCCTCGTGCTCCAATCAAAATATCTCCATCGCCTTGTCATTTAGACAGAGTCACACCATTAAGTCCTAAAAAGTTTGTTAGATTTTTGGGTAAGCAATAGCCCAATAGGAATACTATTAACAAAGTATATAAAGGATTGAAATGCATATGATCATGCAATGCATATACCCTGAAAAATTCTCATGTTTTTCTCTTTTTGAAAGTCAATGATGCTCGATGCACAATTTTTCATCTTAAAATCTCATTGACAACAATGGGGTGGTATGTGATGTCCCGGGTTTCGAGCTTGAATTAATATTGTGTAGTGGAGTAGTGTGTAATTCTTTTGGTGTTTTATTCATCGTTTTGAGTTGTTGAAATTTGTTTCTACTCTTACTTAACCTCTTGTAACTTTTCGAGTTGTAAACTTTGAGTTTTGGGCATTAGAACTTGCCTTGGTTTACAAAATCACCTGCTGAATTTCTGGGCAAAACCGTTCGAGCGGATCCTCACAGGGTTTTCCAAAATTTCCAGAGTTTCCCAGGCAGAAAACCGCTCAAGAGGATTTTGGGTCTTGCTCGAGCAAATTTTGGTTGGATTTTCTAGGTAGCTCTCTAGAGCAATCCGCCCATGAGGGGAAAAATTTCCCCTCGTGCAGATTGGGAATTTTGCTCGTGCAGAATTGAAATTGCTCGGGTGGATTTTAGCGCGTCTGTCTCGATTTTCGTGCTCTTTTCCTCAAAACTGATGCCAAAAGTGTTTTTGGCTCAGATTTTCTTCTTCTTCTCTCTCTCTCTCTCTCTCTATATATATATATATATCCATTTATTCTCTTCCTTTTATGTAAAAACACACCAAAAATCCAACTTCTCTCTAAGATTTAGCTCAAATCTTCAAGAGCTTGAGAGGGGTTCTTACACCAAATCGATAAGGGCAACGAGGGCTACATTTATAACCGATTGGATCGTGTTTTTTTCGACTTTGATTTCTAGGGTTTCATCCTCTTCATCTCCAAAGCTTAAGGTAGGGATAATCTTTAAGTTATATATATATTTGCAAGTTTATACATGTTTTGAGTATTTTATCATGTTTTGAGTTATGATTTTGGGTTGTTGAACCTTAGATGATGTTAGAAGTTGATTTCACCTACTTTTCCAAAAGCTTTTGAGAATATGAGTATGTTCTAAGATATGAGTGTTGTTTTTGAAAAATCTTTTCAAAAATAGAACAAAAACCTTGTTTTCGTGAAAACCCTAGAATTTGGAAATTTTGGAAAAAGGTTGTGGTATTATGAAATTGATCCTTGATAATTTACTATGTGAGTAAATGATGGAGGAAATTCTATAGTTGTATCAAATGAAGAGATTTCATGAGAAATCGTAGAATTGGAAAGCTTAAGTGATAGCTTGTTGGTGTTATTTTGGTAAGACAAATGCTAAAAATGATGTTTAACATGTGGAGAATACATGAATATTGATATTGTTATATTATCTCTTGGAAAGATATACTATGATGTTATATTGATAAGAGATGTGAAATTTGATCACAATGGAGGATTGTGTGGATGAATTAAGAAATTGAGAAATTTCAAGATATTGATATAGAAATATATTGTATTGGCACTTGATTTAATTATCAGCACCTCTCGAATTGGTATTATTAAGATATTTAAATGGAACTTTATTATTGCATTGGACATTTGTATCACCATACCATTTTATCATTAATGCAATGGATTTTTAATATTGCATTGGAAAAATGTATTGTTTTGAGAAAGGAAATTGTTTTGTGAAACAAGATCATATTGATTTGTTTTTGGGGTAAATACCGTGGAAAATCTTGTTAGGGGTGTAGTTTGAGAATTAAGTTGGCCTGAGTGTCTTTAGTGTAAGACCAGAAACACGCACATAGGGTGCCTAAGCCCTCCGATTAGAAGCCGGTAAGATAGGATTTGGTAGTGCCTGATAAGCTTACTTGCATACACTAGCCCTAGGGATTTGCTTGAGTTATATTTAATGCCCCTTTGAACTACATTAAAATTATCGAATTGTTAAATTCTCAAGATTGCATTGTGCACAAAAGTTTTCAAAATGTAGAGATGTATGTTTTTGAACATGGCATGCAATATGCATTCATCCCATGAAATTGTATAAAATGTATATACTTTGTGAAGATTTTCTTACTAGGTTTTGTGCTCACCCTTATGGGATTTTGTGCATGAAAGGATGTGGTAATCTCGCGAGTTAGAGGCGTGGGATATGTTTTGAGAGCACAAGGCTCTTTTCTTTTGTTGTAATTATTTTTAACAAGCCAATGGCTTTATGTGTATGGGTTTAAAATCACTTTTGTGTAACCTGCTTAAGCCTTGAAATTTATAGTCCTTAAGGGCATTAATTCGTACTAAACTTCCTTGCTACATGCTATAGGTTCATATTCTAGGAATGTAGAATATATAACTGCATGTGGGGTATTCTTTTGTAAATCTTTAATGGTTAATGAATTGTAAATGTTGGAGATTTGAAGATAATGTTAATATTGTGATTTACTTACGTTTACATTAAACAATGGAAGTTGGTGAATCTTTATTGTGTAAATTTTCGAGGCGTGACATGGTAAATATGCCATGACGTCCCAAGCAAGAGTTGCAAGACCATTTACATATTTATAGATTCATATATTGAAAATATTCTCACATTTGTCGGCTCTAAAAACAGCGGGACGATGAGCACCCAAAACCCTTTTTCCTTTCCACATTTGCGACTCTAAAAATGCGGGCTAGTAGACACCCAAAAATCTGTTTCTCTATATTTGTCGACTCTTGAAACGGTAGTGCCAGTGGATACCTCAAAAATATTTTTCCACATTCGTCTAGCGATAAGCTCAAGATAGAGCAATTGGGCACCTTGACTCCTGGTGCGGGTACCAATACAATACTCAACTCATTTCCAAAGCCCGACTCAACTAAACAGACTCATGCGCTATTTACCCCCTTTCAAGACTTCCAAAAAAAATCCAAGAGATTGTATCAATCATGATCAAAATCAAAAGATGTAATATGATGCATGAATTTGCAAACATAACAATTTACCTAGCGCTCATTTATTATATCAATGAAGATTAAACATAGCCAACAATACCCAATTTCCTTCATTACAACATTGTCACACCCCAAACTTGGGTATGACCGGCCGTGGCCCACAGGGCCTTAGCCCAAGGCATACGTAAGCCTAAATACGAATCCATAATCACATTGAACAACTATACAATAGTCCAATAATAAATAACAAACTCAATCCAGTGACATGCCACAAGTATAAACGGCAAAACCAACCGTAATCAATACCATCCAAACTTATGGGATATAAATAGCTCACATATCAAAATAATCCTAAATGAATCTCAATAAAAATAAAAAGAAATATGCACAAACTTGACATAACAATCCAAAACAAAATAAATGAATGTAATTGAGTCCCCGCTACGCCGTGAGTCCACTCTAAGTCCTTTTAACACCTGGAAATGATAAACAACTAAGTCAGCTGATAGCTCATGAGTAGTAACATGAATAGTAAATACAGTTTTGAAAATAGGGTTCAATTCCAAAATAAGATATATATCACAGATACTAGATTGGCATACACTTTTGATAAGGATAATCTATTTCAAAAAGAATGTTCCACAGGTTCAACAGTTAAAATACTCATGTCTCTCAAGAACATGATAAATGACATTTTCTACTTAAAACAGATTACAACATGAACACCAATAATTTTTTGGGTACCAAGAATAACAACTAACATGCCCCAAAGTTCTCAAGGCAATAATCCCATTGGATCCAATATCGAACCAAGAGTCATCCTCAGGGTGGCAACTCGGGCCTTTTCTCTAAGTCGATCCGATTGAAGGTCACCTAGTCTAGCCTTGGTCTTTTCCTTACAATCATTGAGCACTAGAGTCATCACGGCCCAACACGGATCTGTTCCCTAGTGACCAGAGTCACCACACATAGTGGAATAATTTCCCTAGACTAAAATATACAGATGGTTCCGATAATCAATACAATTCAGTTTTGCAAAACATGGTAGTTCACCATTATAAACATGAGACCATAACAACTAGTTTACAATATGCCAAGTTTACGCATGTTTCAAAAATAATTTAATTCCATTGATAATACAATAATTTATCAAAACAGTTTAGTCTTGAAACAACAATTTAATTTTCTAACAGTTCAGGGTAGGGGGAACATTTATAAAAATATGTAGCATGTAACTACTCATCTGAACACGGTATAATATAATTCTCGAATAAAGTATGAAAGTCCAACTAATGTCTTGAACAAAGTATTAAAACTATACATCACTACTAATTCAAACATACTAAAAGGAATAATAATCTCTTGCTCTCTTTCTCCCTCACTCTCACGTTGTTGCCTGGCTGCTGCTGCTATATATTGTATTAGGCAACCTAGGGTTACTTTATGTATCTAAACAAAAGGCTCTAAATTATCATATTTTATTTTATTATTTTATTTTCTCTCTCTATTAATTTAAATAAAATATAACTATTATTATATCAAAATATACTTACTAACTTGCCCCCTATTTTTTTAAAATAATAAATCTTGCCTCTAAATTAAAGACTTTCACCATAAATTTATTTTAGGTTAAAATTAATTAAAAGATCGTTCAGTAATATTTAATTTGCACCTTAAGATTCACAAGTAAAATATTTGAGGTTTGTCAAATAATTATTTATTTTATTTGTATATTCAGGTTCTCACAAACATAAAATTCCATAACATCCGAAAATGATTATTCATACACCATTCTATTAAACATCAACCCAATTTCATTGATCAAAGCCCAATTGAAAAACTCCTTTAAAGCAAAATCAAAACTAGGGTTTAACAAATTTGGGGGTTTTCTCTCATTTATATATTTAAAGCAAATACTCATCATTAACAACTTTTATCATCAACAGATATTCAAAATCTTTCATGTAACACCCTCAAATTGCACCTTAAGATTCACAAGTAAAATATTTGAGGTTTGTCAAATAATTATTTATTTTATTTGTATATTCAGGTTCTCACAAACATAAAATTCCATAACATCCGAAAATGATTATTCATACACCATTCTATTAAACATCAACCCAATTTCATTGATCAAAGCCCAATTGAACAAAACTCCTTTAAAGCAAAAATCAAAACTAGGGTTTAACAAATTTGGGGGTTTTCTCTCATTTATATATTTAAAGCAAATACTCATCATTAACAACTTTTATCATCAACAGATATTCAAAATCTTTCATGTAACGCCCTCAAATAATAGACATAAAGATCGGTCTAATTGATTCATTCAACTATATAGTAAACTTAACTCAAGTGATTAAATCTCTGTATTTGAATTCTATTCATGTGAGAGATTTACAAAATGGTCCACATGCAATACATATTCAATCCTCATAAAATCTGAATCCATAGCATGTGAGACAGTTAAAAACAAAGAAAATAACAATAAAAGAATGGCTCGTGGGCTACAAGTTCCAAGACTTAGGCCTGGTTACATAAAAAGTGGTTATTGAATCCACACAAGTAAAGCCCTTGGCTTGTCAAAAAGAACTAACAAAAAAAGAGTCTCGTGCTCTCCAAAGACTTCAAACGCCCTTAGTTAGGCAAGATCACCACATCCTCCCCTGCACAAATCCACTAGGAGTGAGTACAAAGCCCACTAGAGATATCTTTACAAAGTATATATGTTTAAGTAGTCGTATATACAAGAATGAAACACCATGCCATGCTCAAAAATCACAAGTTTTATTCATTTGAAAATCATATGCAATGGTCCTTTAAAGACACTTCATTATCTCAATAAATTCCAAAATTTAAATACGGGGTGGTAAATATGACTCAGATGATCCCTAGACTGATGTCTGCAAGTAGGCATAACAAATACTACCAATCCCCCATTTTACCGGCTTCTAACCAGAAGGCACGTGGTACTTCTTTCGCTTGTGTTTTCGGTCTTTTGTCATGGACACTCAGACCAACTTAAACAATACTATCTACACCCCCTATCCAAACTTACCAAATGTATTTACCCCAAAATATTTCAAGATTTTCAATTGTTTTCTCAAAACAATAAATCAATTCTCAAGGCATAGCCATAATAAACAATATTCAAAACTATGCAAAATGAATGAAATGAAATGTAATTATAAAACTTTGCTATAACATTCTACAATTATCAACTTTTGTTCAATATGAAATACGATATTCAATACATATCTATATTTCTCAAGTCATAACCAAAGCCCATACCCATGTAACATATGATGTCATTTCATATTTATAATCAATATTCATTTTCAATTCATAGTCTAAGCATAGGCAACTCATGTTATTTAAAAATTTCTCGAAACAACTCATCCATCTTATGGATATCTCAAACAACGTAACAACATATGAAAATTCATCATTTCTTTGAAGAAATTTCTAACAGTTTTATAAGTTTTGCACAAAAACCACTCTTTCCCAATATTTTCAAAAAACTAGGGTTTTATTCAAAAGAGAGTTTTTTTTCCTCCATTTTCAAAGACATTCCTCCTCCACATATTTCCAAATGTTCATAAGTTCACAAAAAAGTTTATTTTGAACCATATCACAAGAGAATCATTTCTTTTAACATTTCCAAAACCCAATATTTCAAATCTCAAACCTTCAATTTTAATAATCATCTCAAAAACAAGCAAGACATGCTAAAATCATATATATATAACTCAAAAAAACTCCCTATCTCAAGTTTTGGGAAGAAAATATGAGAAAAACTTCAAAATCGACGGCGCCAAAATTCGATTTTCACCGTACACAATGTAACCCTTGATAAGCTTTCAAATATTAATGAAGACAAGGGTCAAAGCTTCAATAGTGTGACAACCACCTCCTTAATTAAGCAAATTAATTCTATTGATTATATATTTATTGTTAATTGAATGCTTATGTGCTTAACTGTTATTGATTGTCTTGACAATTATTGACTTGCTTATAATTTAATTAATTGATTATATGTTTATTGTTAATTGAGTACTTATGTGCTTAACTGTTATTGATTGTCTTGATAATTATTGACTTACTTGATTGCTTGATTGAACAGATAGATTAAAATAGGAATTAAATCTGTCTGATTCGCTAATTTTAACAAGTTAGAAATCAACAAGTGGATAGGAATTAGAGCCTAATTTACACTAGTATAATTGAGATTATTTAATGTAGAGGATTAATTTATTTGGGCAGAAATGAGTGTTTTTATTATTATTATTTATTTATTTTTATTTAATTTAATTGGAACCTCAATTTAACAAATTAATTGAAAAACTAAATAATAAATTATATTTCTACTCATCTCATAAATATAGACTAAGAGAGAGAGAGTGCTTGGTTGCCTAAGTTTAGTCATCTTTTTCCATACCAAACAGACCCATGTAGAGAGAGAATGAGGGGGAAGAGTGAGTTTAAGTTCATAGAAGAGAAATTAAAAAAGAAGAAGAGCAACCTTAAGAAAAGCTGGAATTTTGGTCTTGAAGCATCAATTAAGGTAAGAAATCATTCCAAATTCTTGATATTGAAGCTCTATTACACATCATCTTCCAAGATATAAGTTTAAATGAATTGAGTTTGTCCTCAAATAGGAGATTTGCTCATGTAATTGAGAACTTAGGGCATGCATGTTAAAAAAATTGAAGAATTGATCAATTTAACTCATAATCGTTACATGCATGGCATATTTTTGAGAGAACTTGGGTTCTAAACTTGTTTTTAACCATGATTCATGGAGTTTAAGGAGAAATTAAGCATGAATTAGAGCTTGGGTTCAAGAAAATGGATGTTTCATGAAATTGAGTTTCAAAAATGGAAGAATGGGTTTAATCTGATAGTTAGAGCCTTATAAGAATTCAATTAAAAATCTGATTTAGGTAAGTAAATTAGATATAGTCAAATTAAGCCTTAATTGAGAATTAATTAAATTTAATTGAAATTGAGTTAGGTTTAAGATTATGGAAATAAATGTGAAGATTAATTATTTAGGCCTTGATTTGCTTGAAAATGGAGTTGAAATTGAAATATTTGCAAGTTTATGAGTTTCTGATTCAGTAATTTAAACATGACTGAATAATCATAACTAATGCATATGATCTTGATTTAAGTTTAATTGTGTAATTAGTGACCTTAATAAGGGTTTGTATATGATTTGATTATTTATATTTAATTAGTTTGGGTAATACATAGCTAAACATATTTTAATTGGAGGTTAATAATTTAATTAATTCCTAATACTAGTCATCCATATTTAAGAGGAATAGAAGGAAGAAAATAGGAATAACCGAATGAAAAATAAGAATCAAATAAGAGAAACCAAAAGACAAACAAGTAACCGAATTAAATAGATTGTAAGAGTGCAATTGTAATTGTGTTGTGCTTGACTAATTTGTTTAGTTCGGATGCCGAACGATTAGCACGTGTTTTCAGGAGCCCACTGTGAGTAACACTATTGTAAAGATATATTCAATCGTATTTATTTTCTGATTGATAAATTATATTGTTTTTTAAAATGATACTTTTTATCGATTGAATGATGATCCTATTTTCTGAACTGTATTCGTGGCATTTTTAGCATATTGCTATTGTTATTGATATTATTATCACTATTGTTATAGAGATCTCTGTCAGTTTCAATTCTTGGAACTATTGTCTATTGTTTGATGGCCATCAATTGATTGTTCGGTCTTTAAGACCTATTGTTCGGTCTTTATGACCTATACGAATATGATTAATTGAATTGAACGATTGATTGACAAAAAGATATTGATTGAAAATGTTCCATTGATAATTGATTGTTTCAAATACTGTAAGGACATCATTCTTAATCTCTTTACACAGCTGTTATTCACTAAGCTCTCGATCACAGTTTACTATATATATGTAGGTGATCAAGCACCGGATCAAAACTAGTGGCGTCAACCCAAACCCTTGTTTTGTCAAGCCAGCTATTGTGTCTCATTGCGAGGTTCCGAACCAATATATGTCAAGGCTTTTTAGGTGGTTCAAATTCACCCCTTTGATATTGCTCAAGTGAAAAGAATGTTTTATGACTTTTGTTAATACTATTTTTGATAATGGGATTTAATTCCCTAACTTGTATTTTGTCTTGTATATATGTGTTTTATGGACATAAGTTTTTGTGTATCTATCTATGTATATGAAAGCTTATTTTCATTCAAGTCCTCACAGCTCATTGGACATTATTGTTTCTATTATTGATTGGCTTCCGCCAGCCCCATTATTATGTTATTGTCATTGTTGTTAAGCAGGCCTTGGGTAATCACGGATTACTGGCCGGTTACGGCGCTAAACCTATAAGGGTGGGTTTGGGTCGTGAGAAATAGATTTGGAGGGATCAAAGTATTTGTAAGGGTTAGTAGGTGTATTCTAGAAAGAGATGAGAGAAAAGTGAAATGTAGAGAGTATGAAGTGAAAAATGAAGGGAATGAAGTATATGGCTCAACTTTTAAGTGATTGGACACAAATCTCGGAACTGACTTCAGACATACTGCTCAAGCGGTAAATTCAAATTCTCAAAATATCTCTCTCCTCTGTAAATAGTTCGCTCGGGCAGTGAAACCTTTGCTCGAGCGGTGAAGGCACACTTCCAGTATTTCCAGACTTCAAGACCAAGAACTAGAAGAACGACATGATCGCTCGAGTGACCAAAGTACCACTCAAGCGATCTCAACTTAAAGTGAGACAAAAACAACCTTAGAGCATTTCCATCATTCTTGGATTCACTTCTACACCCAAGATACAAATTGACACCCCGGAACACACTAGGATGTGTATGAATAACCATAAGGAAAGAATAGGTAACAATACGAGACTCAAAGAACTTAATGGTAACAAGGAAAATCAAAAGGCATAGAATTTCAAATTAATATACTCAAACAGCTTTAAAAGGACTCGAGACATCACATTTCAAAACTTTGGGTAAAACCTCTCTTTAATGCTTAAAACTCATATACTATATCACCATCATCTCATACATAGTTATAGCTCAGAAATTACCACATACACACTTCAAATCGAAGATATATTAGGTTAATAATACCCCTACCTCAAAGATGGAGTGCTAGAAGATGAAAACTCAATGAGAAGTTCGAAATAAAGTGATTCAATCAGTAGACTTGTTGATCTTCACTTGTTCTGCACTTTTAGTGCCAGATTTTTGGCGAATTCTTAGTAAAAATGGAAAAATCAAGTGTTTGGGACTAGGATTTTTTGGAATAGAGGAAATGAGGAGCAAATTTTGATTTTAAATTAGCTGACTCCGAACAAATTGCTTGAGCGGTCAATCTACTGGAGCGATGTGAGAGCAAGAACCGCTCGAGTAGTAACTTGGTTACTCAAGCGAAAAAGCCTCATTCCCAGAATTTCAAACCTGTAGATGAGATACTGGATGGCCCATTTCATCACTTGAGCGGTCGCATTTTCTTATAACATCACAAGTTCCTTCTCCAGTGCTGATTCGATCGTTAGATTCTCCACCTAGAGCACCAAGTTACTTCACTTCTGATGAATATTCACATTCCAATCATGGAGTTCTATCTCTGGCGCCAATTTACTCCTAGCATTTTCAATTTATTCCTATCCTTCGCCGAAGCTCTCTTTCTCTCTTTTTCAATCTACTCCTATACTTCACGTCCGTCTCTTTGATCTTCTTACTCTCCAAGGTTAGTAGAAGAAGGTTTCTCTTTTTCTTTCTTCTCACTTTGTTCTCTGCTGTTTTAAAAAATCAAGCCATTATTTGATTCTCATTTTGATCATGAAATGAGAAAGCTTAAAAAATCAAGCCTAGAGAATCAAGTAATGGCTTCCAATGCATATCATCTTCTTGAGGCGAGTTTTCTTTAAGCCTCTATTTCAATAACTTCATTTCATTTTTTTTTTTTTGTATTTTTGTAATCCTGAATTACTGAAATTGAGTTATATGCTCTGTTTGGTGCACTTGGAGTTGTCTATAGTTTTTTTAAACAGATAGTGAGAGAAAGTGGGTTTGTGGAGAGAGATAGTGAAAGAGAGTTGGATTTTGTATAGATAAAAAAAAAAAGAAAAAAGATTTTGACATATAGGACCTCTCTCTCCTCTATTTGTGTGTATGTATTGGATTTTGAACATATAGAATAAAAATTGGACAGATAGAAAAAAAAACAAAGCTTAGTGAATTTCAGCAAATAAGAAAAAATAGCTTGGTGAATTTCAACAAATAGATACAAATTTGAATAGATAGGTTCCAAAAATTGAACAGATAAAAAAAAAGATTTGAATAGATAAGTTAAAATAAAAATTTTAATAGATAAGTGATAATGTCCTTTTGACCAACAAATGTTCTTATGACCCCAATAGTTTCATTCTTGTCCTTAAAGACTTATAGGAGCGAGAATATGGATTTATCACCAATTTTTTTTTAAAATTTAAAACTATTAATTTTTCTCGGTTAAATTACACTCATCTCCCTTAAATTTAGGAAAATTACATTTAGTCATACATTTTTGACATAATTACATTGATCTCTTTTAAAATTTTAATTCACATAACAATTACGCCATTTTTATCAGTTTTTTGTTAGTTGTATGAATGAGGAAAAATTATATTATCATCTATTTTCTATTGAATTCTATTTTCAAACAAGATGTTTATATAGTTATGTCAAAAATGTAGTGCTAATTGTATTTTCTATAAATCTCAAGGAAGATGACAAGTGTAATCTACCCATTTTTATTTATAATTAATTACATTATGCTAATTTAGCCTGTGTTTGGCAAGTGGGTTTGCAGGTTTTTTTGGCTATTTTAGCCACAAAAAACAAAATAGGCTATTTTAGCCATAACAAACAAAACATCACATCCAACCCATAATCATTACATTCTTCTCTCACAAAAAAATTCAAAAAAGTCAAAAAGCCAAAAAGTCCTTCCCAAACCAAGCTTTTAAGCCCAGGCTAAAATAGTCAAAAAAGTCAAAAAGCCAAAAAGTCAACTTACTTCCCAAACGGAGGTTAGTCTAATTAAAAATGAATGTTAAAAAGTGGATTTTAGAATTGTGTGTTTACGCATCCAAGTATAATTGCCTTAGCTGGATTTCTTTTCTTGAAAGGTGCTTGTTATGAGTTTTGTTTTGATTATTTAAATCGTTTATTTTATAAAATTTTGTGTATATTATCTAAGAAAAAAAATAAAATTAATTTAATAATTATAACATTTTTTTTTATTAAATTTATCTTGAAAAAACAAATAACTTCATATATTTGTATTGACTGCATAATATTTGTTAAGAAAATTAATCTAACAAGTTTTAAAATATTCAATTCTTTCTATTTGTATATAAACTAATTGTAAAATCGAATACATAGTCCATGTAAAAGGATTCTGTTCAATTCTATAATATTTGTTAGAAAAAATACACATCAGTATATCTTTTCAAAAAAAAAAATCGACAAATTTTTTATAAATATATAATAATTAAATTTATAAACTTTTTTATTAGTCTGTAAATATTTTATAAAACCCCACTAATGAGTAATTTCCCCATATTTGTTCAACTTTATTTTATTTTATTTTATTTTTTTGTGGACAAGACATCTTGTTTATAGTGCTTTGGCTAAAACAATCATTGATTGGGTAGTAGCCTTTTCAAAAAGAGCAACGTTAATTATCAAATAATTTATTAAAACGGCTGTGATTCGGACCCCCAGCTAGGGCATCCCAGTGACCACCCAGCGCCACTTGACACTCTGCCAGTGGCTGAAACTGAAAAAAAAAAAAAGAAGAAAAAAACAGTTTTTTTTGGCCAATAAGGAGTGACCCCCAGTACCCCCACTGGGGTCCAAGTCATTTTCCTTATTAAAAAAATTATCAAACAGTGTTTGATATTTTTTTTACTTCTTTGTTTTAAAATATTAGTCCCTCATTTTATTTTTTATTATCTTAAAATATTAGTCCCTTTTCAAAAATTAAGAAATAAAATAACATAACATAAATTGACTATTTTGCCCTTCTTTTAAATTTATTAATAATATAAAAAGTATAATTATGACAATTAATATTTAAAAAAAATTAAATTTCCAAAAAAAATCTCTATTTTATAACGGAAGAAGTAATAAATTACTTGATGTGTCTAGCATTTTTTTTTTCAAAAAAAATTATTTGTGATTGTCACAATCATTTGAAAGAGTGGCTGTTCAAAAAAAAATCATTTGATTGAGTGCCTCAACGGGCCCACACTGCCTCATTTTTACAATTTTTTTTATATTTATAATAATAATAAATTACTAGTGACAAACACAATCTCAAATCCTAAGTTTGCACAATTACACTTACAATGCTTAAGGTCGTCAAAATTAATAAATAAGTTTAAATGGATGAATTAGTTTAAATCCACTTACCAATTCTACCTCCACTTTCACCTCTTTATTGCACTACCGCCACTACACCACTTCCAACCACCATCATCACCATTGTTACCGCTCTACTACTGCTACTATTGTCGTTGTCATTACTACCATCCCGCCACAACCATCACCATGACCACAACACCATAATTACCACCACGACCACTACTGAAGTAAGATTTTAATAACAATGTATGGATGCTAATGAAATAAAATAAGTTTCGTCAATTTAAGTAGTAGACGGATAAAAGGATAACATTGTAAATTAACTTCAAGAATAAAGAGTTGATTGTTATAATTAAAAATAGAGTGTTGCTATTAGCACTTCATCAATTATTTTGGACCCTAATTTCTTTAGCCCCTTACTTGTAAATTTTAAAACCCTTAAAATTTGTTTTCTCCTCCAAATAATACCAAAATTATCCTTGTAAAAACATTATATCTATTCAATTGAATGCACACTCCCCACACCCTAAAAAACATCTTTCCCAAAAATCCTAACAAAACTCACGAACGTGATTATTATTTCATCTTCACGTACTTGTTCATGACCTTACAGTGAAAAAATTAATACATGGTTTTTAATCTTCAATCCTTAGAATATATCAACAAGAAATTGTGTTGGGATTTTTGTGCTTGAAAAAGAAGAGTCGTCAAGTGTGATTACTCTCAATTGCCTTGGCTTGGGTTGTGATATCTGCCACCTCATCCTTTTCTTCGGTTTGATCATTGTTAGAGTTAGTTTCGAACAAATAAGAAAGGTCTGGTTACCTGTACCCAAACAAATAAATAATGTTCGGGCCTATATTCTCGAATTTCGATCATATGTTTGGGAGTTAAGTCTCGAAAAAATGACGAACAATTTTTATTATTTTTATCATTTTTTTTTAAAGAAACTTACCTTATAAGGCCAATCTCATGAACACCATTAAAATTATGAAACTTTTATTGTTGTAGTCCTCTCGTCTCATAGAGTTGTGATTGCCGAAAAAAATTTCACTCATACTCATTGTTATTGCCAAAAATATGTAGGTAATCAAATGGTTACTACCGTTACCGCCGAAATATTGTCGCCAAATGATTTTCAAAGTTTTAAAGATAGGTGAGTTCTGAATGTGACATTTGGAGAAGATGGGTGGGTGGTGATAGAGGAGAGTACTCTCAGAAACTCTAATTTATGATGTAGTGAGTGTGTGAACTTAATTATGAAATGGAATGTCCCAAAATAATTAATATCTTTTTTAGTAATTTTATTTAAGGTTACTATTGAAATAAAAAAAAAAACTAAAAAATAAAAAATCCAAAATAATTGATAAAGTGCTACTAGTAACACTCTTAAAAATAACAAGACCAAAATGAAATTAGAATGAAATATTTTTTATTGGCAATAATTAATGCTTCCTCAAAGTTGCTCTATTTTCGTTGATAAAATCTGAATATTTATGTGGTACCAACTACTAACATTATTTTTAAATAAAATTACACTGACATCTCTTGAAATTTGAAAAAAAATATAATAAATTCCATAAATTTAACATAATCATATTAAACTCTTTTAATGTTGTAATTCATATAACACTTAACCCCCATGTCATTAGAAATTTGTTAGTCATATGAATGAAAAATAAATATTGTCATCTCTTTTACATTAATATATTACCATTAATATCTTTGTGTGTGCATATTATCTGCATTAATTTTGATCTCTTTAAAATAAAAGTCAGTGTAATTATATCAAAATTACGAGACTTGCTGCATTTTTTTCAAACCTCTAATTTACCCTTATTTTATTAACCTAAGCATGGTCCAATGCCACTGGTATACTGGCAGAGAGATATATATTGACTTCAGAAGTTAGAAAGGTAGCCTTCTAAACAGGAAGAAGGAAACCTAAAAAGATAAAGATAAAGAAGAAAATAAGAAAAAAAAAAAAAGAAGCTTGAGAAACCTGACTTGCAAATGATTGAGATTCAATATCCCATAATGTCCAACCCTTAATGGAAGTCTGAGTTCAATATATTTGAGGCTAGAGAAGAATAAATAGATTACATTCAAAAACCAAGCTCAGCCAACAGAGATATACTACTTTTATTGGTGAAGTACAAACTGATGAATAAAAATAAAAATATATTAAAATTGCGAACCGAAGATCATAAGCTGCTGCAACAACTAAAATTCACAGGATTTCAAGTTCTCATTGGCTTGGCCAAACTCCTCAAGTCTTCTGTAAAGTTTTTCCAGTAGTTGGCGGCAGATGAGAGGGGATGTGCAAGGCCCACACATGAGGTAAATAACATTGCCCAGAGGCCTCATGTAAATACCATCTTCACGGAGGTTCTGAAGAAGAGAGCGTGCATAAAGCGATGCATAACTGCACAAATTCAACTTGAGTTAAAAATCCTAACTGAAGGAAAAGTATCAAATGCCAATGTAGGGACTGCAAAAACCTCTACTGCTACCAAAGAACAAAATTTCGTTTATTTTCCTTCAAAACAGTCAAGATGTTTCCGTTTCCTAAGAAAATGAAATATTGAAATTCAATGTTTCCACCAAAACATACTGAAATGCACCAAAATACACCAAACTATACACAACATACCATAACATTGAGTTGTTTCGGCACTAATATATCCAACAATGCTCATAAATAATTTGAGGATAAAGAAAAGTATTAAATTTAGTAGAGAACTGAAAAACTAGATAGGAGAGAGGAGAGATAGAGAGAGGAGAAGATAAAAGAAGCATGATTAAGTCACTTTTCTTCAATCCTACTACTACTAAAATTTTGCCATTTTTTAAATGTTAAATTACTTCTGAAGCATTTCCCTTTCCATGCTAAGTGAAACAATATACCAAAAAGATATTTCGATCCTTGGCTGCTAGAACTTAAATAAAAAGCAAGCCAATACATAACTCCCTCTTATTTATTTATTTGTTTTAAGTCTTCGAACTACCGCCAGCATCAACTGATCGTTTGGGAACAGTTTTTTTAGTAATTTTTTGACTTTTTGGCTAAAATATGATATAAAAAAAACTAATATGTTTGGAATGACTTTTTGGTTTTTTATGAAAAGATGTGTATAAAGTAGAGAGAAAAGAGAATTTTTGACTTTTTGGTATAGGTTGGCTTTTTGGTTTTTTTAGTGACTTTTTGACTTTTAGGCTAAAAAGTGATGTTGCCAAATGAGCCCTTAATTTACAATAAATCAGTTAGGGAATACATATATACTGCTTACCATATGATGCATTGATGAGCCATTGTGTATAACAGATGCTGAGATTTTATTTTTTTCACAAAAAAAGATATGTACAATTAGCCCTATCCTTATTCTTTGGAGATATTGTTGCAAACTAGGGAACTCCGAAGCATAGATATGGATATGATACAATAAGGATACGATAAACCTAAAAAAAAGGGGCTCTAGGTAAGGCTAAGATATGTTGTAAAAAAAATTAGAAAATTTCAGTATGGTATAATCTATAAACTCAAAGAATGGTAGATATTAGTTTTAGCACCACTAGTCAATTTACTTTTTGTTAGAATAATATCTTTGGTTATTGTGTATTGATTATTCTATTAGCTGTCATTTCCGTATTTGTGCCTCCGAGGCTTCCATTGTAAGCTACCTATCAATATAAAAGGGGATGATTGTCTAATCATTGTTTCTCTCTCTCAAACAAACATGGTATCAGAGCTCTAGGGTTACCATCTCATTCTCCACCTTCACCCAACACCACCTGACTGCTGCCCACTGTATTTCAACCATCTCTGCTCTGTCCAGGGCCTGCGACAGTCACTGGTGAGCACCTAGGACCAGCCAACAGTCCCTGTTTCTTGTTCAGCTCAAGCCGAAAGCTCCTTGGCCTGTTTCAGCCTAAGCTGAAAGGCTCCCAGCCTATTTCGGCTTCAGCCGACAGCCACTCTGAGGCTTCTTTGACCCACTGCATGTTTTGATTGGTTCATCTCCACCATTGTTCCTCACGTCTAGCAAGGTTTTGCATTTTTTTTTTTTTTTGAGAATAGCTTAGCCCTTGTTTTGATTGAAGGTTCTTTTTACATTTAGTTTATTTATTTTTTAGGTCATTATATGGCCCCATTACCCAGCTTTGACTGATTGGTATGCTCCTATCATAGTCTGTGATTGATATTGCTTGTTCCAGTTGATTTTATTCCCTCTTCGAGTAGTTGTGATTAGTGCAGGTTATTTGGTTTGTTAAGTATACATAGCCGACCTTACTAGTGTTCCATCACTACTTCTTAGCCACCTAGTGGTGAGAGTCCCATTATGATTAATACATCTGAAAACCTAAATCCTAGCCAAAAAGTCACCACCTCTCTGTTTAATGGTCAGAACTATCTTGCTTGGTCACAGTGTCTGACACTTTTCTCGAAGAGTAGAGGAAAGATGGGTTATGTTGATGGGAGGGTCAAGGCACCAAGCATCACTGATCCTGGTTATGACCAATGGGAGATTACAAATTTTTTAATTATGGGATGGCTCATTCATTCCATGGTACCCGATATTTGGGAAGGCTGCTTCTCCAAAGATATTGCCCAGAATGTTTGGGATGCTGTGGCCACTATTTATTCCTGGAAGGGGAATTTCTCACAGACTTTTGAGTTGTGCCGTTCTATTGAGCGCTCAGTGCAAGGGATGTCCTTCAATACTTCACTTTTCTTAACAACAGCTGGAAACATCTTACTCATCTACAGGATTATAAGCATGTTTGTGTAACTGATTCAGTCGGTTACTGGAAGTTTATTGAACAGGAAAGGGTCTTCAAATTTTTGGAAGTTCTCAACTCCTGTTAGGAGTCGCGTCCTTTGTATGGATGTTCTTCCCTCCCTTCAGGAGGTCTTTGCTTACGTACAGAATGAGGAGAGCCGTCGTTATGCTATGCTGCCACCTACCTCTGCAGAGCGCTCAACCTTACTTTCTGCTCCTCCTAGGGATGGTAGTGGTCTACCTTGTACTTCCCCTAGTCCTTCAGAGAAGGATACACTGTTCTGTGATTATTGCCACCGGCTGAGACATACCCGTGAGACTTGTTGGAAGCTTCATAAGGTTCTTCTAGTGGTCGTGATGACTATTCTGGTAGTTGTGGGAGTCACTCTGGATGGTGTCGAGGACGCGGGTTTAATCCACATGCACATCATACCAATGCAGTGGATACTCCTGACCGCCTCTTCAGTTGCTCCTCCTAGTGGTGATATATCTGGAATGTCTTCTTCTGAGTGAGAGAATGCTTTGCACCACCTACTGGATCGTTGCTCTTCTACTACTCCATCCGGTACATCCTCCTCGCCTTTTGACCACTCAGGTAACTTAGCTATTTTTTCAAGTGCCTTTCTATCTCATAAGTCTTTACCTTATATTATTGATTCTGGTACCTCGGATCATATGTAGTCTTCTGATCTGTTCTCGAAATATAAGCCTTCTTCAGATCAAGGCAAAGTTAGGAATGCTGATAGTACTGTTTCTTCTGTTTCTGAGAAAAGTTTAATCCATGCTACTCCTTTTATACCATTATCTTCTGTTTTGCATGTTCTCAATTTATCAATTAATCTTTTTTCATTGAGTCGCCTTACTCATGACCAGAATTGTAGTGTAACTTTCCTAGTCATGTTTGTTTCAGGACTTTATCATGAGGAAGACGGTTGGCAGTGGTAGAATAGAATATGGTCTCTACATCCTGGATCAGGAGGACAAGCTGGCACTTCATTCCATCAAGTTTTCAACCACCAAGGAAGACCTGTGGCTGTGGCATCAATGTCTTGGGTACCCATCGTTTCTATTACTTAAGCATTTATTTTCTTCTGTTTTTATAAACAATAATGTCTTTGAGTTTCATTGCGAGTCTTGTCAACTTAGAAAACAACACAGAACTTCTTTTGCTCCAAGTTTTAATAAAAGTTCAGTACCTTTTTCCTTAATTCACTCTGATGTTTGGGGTCCATCTCATGTTACGTCTTTAAAAGGTCATAGATGGTTTGTGTCTTTTATCGATGATTTTTCTCGTACTATTTGGGTGTATCTTATGAAAGACAAAAGTAAGATCTTTTTTGTGTTTTGTAATTTCCATAAAATGATATATACTCAATTTGGGACCGTTGTCAAAATATTGCGTTCTGATAATGGGGGTGAGTATATATTGATTCTAGTCTAGCAAGCTATTTTTCCACCCATGGCATTAGTCACCAGACTTCTTGCACCAACACCCCTCAACAAAATGGGGTTGCAGAACGCAATAATCATCATCTTCTTGATATAGCTCGTTGCATGTCTTTTTCTATGCATATGCCTATGTCTTACTGGGGGGGGGGGACGACGTAGTTCTCACTGTTGCCTACCTCATCAACCGTCTCCCAACCCAAGTGTTGCACAAAAAATATCCTCTCTAGGTTTTTTTAGGTTCTGAGTTTGTGTTCTTTATTCCCCCCAAAGTCGTTGGTTGTGTCTGTTTTGTCCACAATCATACTTCTTCTCGTGATAAATTTGATCCCTGCTCTCTAAAGTGTCTTTCTGGGTTACTCTCCTACTCAAAAAGGTTATAAGTGTTACCATCCTCCATCTCGTAAGTGGTTTGTATCCATGGATGTCACATTCTTTGAGTCATACAGTCTTATTTTTTGTCACAGTCCTCCTCGGGGTCCTGGTCCTCCCTTCAGGAGAAGCCTTGGCATTAAGGGATTCCTGGGTCTATATCAGCTTCTGGCTCATCACCAGTGGTTGAGAACATAGAAGGTGAACCAGCTACCAGTGGTGGAAATACAAAATTTAATGAATTGGAGGGAAAAGTCTATGTCAGGGCCAAAGACAGACAAAAAGTTTCTTTGATCACTTTTGATCATCCACTGCTATCTTTTTCTTCTGATGAGAGTCCAAGTAACTTTGAAACCCTGATTCCTCCTGAGTATATTGATCTTGATATTCCTATTGCCCAACGAAAAAGTGTGAGGTCTTATACTAAACATCCTATTTCTAACTTTGTGTCCTACTCTAATTTGTCTCCTCCTTATAGAGCCTATTTTCTTCTGTGAAGATACTTATCATTTTTAGGATGCTTTTGCTACCCCTGAGTGGAAACATGCTATGATAGAAGAAAAGAAAGCACTTCGCAAGCATGGCACTTGGGAATTAACTGAGTTACCTAAGAGCAAAAGACCTGTAGAATGCAAATGGGTGTATACTGTGAAACATAAAGCGAATGATTCAATTGAGCATTACAAGGCTCGACTAGTAGCAGAGGGCTTTACTTAAACTTATGGACTAGACTATGAAGAGACCTTTGCACTACTGACTGAGATGAATTTGGTCAGAGTACTTCCCTCTCTTGCAACTAATCCGGATTGGTCACTTCATCAGTTTGATGTAAAAAATACTTTCTTATATGGTGATCTCGAAGAAGAGGTGTATATGGACATTTAAAATGATGAAAAAATTGTTTTGGCTTATCTATGAATGAGGTAGAGCCTTGTACTTATAATGAAACAATATTACAAAATAGGAAATGAAGATAAAAAAAGGCATTAAATCTATGATTGACATAATCACATATTTTATACACACTACCATAATTACAATATCACTATTTCCTAATTCCAACACTATCATAATTATAATATCACTATTTCCTAATTCTAACACTCCCCTTCAAGTTGGTGTAAAGATATTCAATAAATGCAGCTTGTCGATAGACGACTGGAGTAATGTTAGGCCTACAGACTTGGTGAACATATCTGCTAACTGCTCAGAAGAAGAGACAAAGGATGGTCTCCCCATGTAGAAAGGCATTCTTGACATCAAGATGATAAAAGGGCCAAGAATAGGATGCTATAAGGGAGATGAGTAGACGAATATATGTGAGCTTGGCAATTGGGGCAAAGGTAGCACCAAAATCCTTGCCAGGAACTTGAGTGAAGCCCTTGGCCACTAAGCGGGCCTTATAACGGTCAACGGAGCCATCAGGTAGGTACTTAATAGCAAAGATCCATTTGCAACACACGGTACTCTCGCCAAAAGATAAAGGAACCAAATCCCAAGTATGATTCTGTTCTAAAGCTGCTATTTCAGTCTGCATGGAAACCACCCATTTTGGATTACGAAGGGCCTTGACACAGACCAAGGAATAGACTCAAACTCAAGCTTGCCAGGGAAAGAATGATACGAGTCTAAAACCCTGTCACATGAGAGATACTGGGAAATGGGATGATCAATACTACACAGATAACCCCAATGGTCGGGGGATGTCGATCCCGAGGAGGATTATGACGAGAAAGGGAAGGAGATGTATGTAAAGGGAAAGAATTACCTAACCCAAGATTCAGAAAGGTGGCAGGAGGGGGCTGAGCACGAGCGTGGCGAGAGTATACCTGCAAAAGGGGGAGGGAAGGAGGCAAAGGTGGAGGATGAAAGGGGGGGCAACCTCATCTGCAACCTCGTCCAAAATGGGAACCGGGAGGACACTGGGAGTATCTGAAGGGGAAACCTGCAACGGGGGGTTAGGACTAAAAAAAAAGAAGATCCTCACAAAAACTAACATCCAAAGTGTAGTGCATTCGACGAGACACAAGATCAAAACATTGATATCCTTTAGATATGGAAGAATACCCCAAAAAGACCCAATGAATAGACTTGTCATCTAACTTAGTGCGAATGGGACGCCGGTCCTGAACAAAACATACACACCCAAAAACACAAGGTAAAATAAGAATATGGAATAGGGTAAGGCCATGTAACACACGACTAGGAGTCCTATTAATGAGATAGACAGCAGTAAGAACAACCATGTGCCAATAAAACTCGGGCACATGCATACCACGAAGAAGACAACGTACAACAGACATAATATGATGGTTTTTACGTTCAACTACACCATTTTGTTTAGGGGTCCGAAAACATGTAAGTTGTGAAGAATACCTGTTCGATTAAGGTGGGAATGAAACTAGTTGGAGATGCATTCCCTATCATTATTAGAGCGGATGTTCCTAACAACTGTACGAAATTGTGTCTTGCGGCGAAGTAAATAGACCCAAGTGCAGCTAGTGTGATCATCAATAAAAGTCACATAATAACGATGACCCGAAAAAGCAAGAACAGGAAAGGGACCCCAAATATCAGAATGAATAAGGTCAAAAGCACTAGGGGCCCGTGTCATATGTGGTATATAACTAGTATGGATATGTTTAGATAACTCACAAGTAACACAATGAAATTTAGAATCCTTGTAAGCTTTATTTAATAAAGGAAAAAGTTGACTTAAATGTTGAAAGTTAACATGACCTATACGGGCATGCCATAACTCTAAAGTTTGAACAGAAAAAACACAAGATATAGAAGGCGACAAAACAGACTCCTGAAAACTGGCTAAAGTTGAAGAAGGCTGGTCCGGTGGATCCCCAAAGTAGTATAGCCCGTCGCGCTCATATCCCCTACCAAAAATCCTCTTCGAACTCAGGTCTTGTAAAAGACACGAAGAAAGTAAGAAGATGACAACGCAATTAAAGGTTTTGGCAAGATGACTAACAGATAAGAGATTATAAGCAAACTTGGGAACATACAACACAGAAGATAAAGTGATATCAGGGGATAAACACACAACACCCTTATGTTAGACAAAAGAGCAAGAACCATCAGCAAGACACACAGATTGAGCAGCAGTGGTGGGTTCAGAAGAGGAAAGAAAAGAAAACTCACCAGTCATATGATCATTAGCCCCAAAATCCAGAATCCATGAAGGACTAGCAGACCGAACATGGAAAGCAGTAGAAGTACCTGTAGCAAGAGTGGCAGTAGAGGAAGATGGACCAAGAGAACCAATGGTGAGGGACCCAAGTTGAGCCTGAAGCTGACCAATCTGAGTCTGTAATTGCTGTAAATTAGGGACATTAGGAGGCTCACAAGCAGGAGTAACGTCCACTAACGTAGCACTGCGAGCAAAGCCAAAACCACGTGGAGTAGGACCACGAGAACAGGAAGGGCGTTGCCTCAACTCAGGATGACGTTTAAAGCAACGGGCTTTGACATGTCCAGATGCACCACAATGATGACAAGTAACAGAACCGGTGGAACTTCGAGAACCAGAACTCGCAGCAAGAGCCATCTGATCTGCTAAAACTGGAGGGACTGAAGGAACACTAGGCTGAACCAATCGTCGGCGACGCTCATCACTGTCAATAGTGGCAAAAGCCTCATAAAGAGATGGCATAGGTGATGTGTTTTAGAATTTAAATTCAAAGAGATTCAAATTCAGAGTTTAAACCCATGAGAAACTGATAAGTGTCAGGCAAGCCTTTTGGACACAAGGGAGGTGGCTTTTGGTGGAAGGTCAGTTACAGGCTCATATTGAGCAAGTTCCTCCCAACGAGCTTGAAAATATCCAAAGAATTCAACTATAGAAAGGCCAAGAGAGGACTAAGAGGCCTAGGCTATGTCCTGGTAAAGCTCGAAGATACGTGCATCATTGTAAGCATGAGCGTACATCTGTGACAATGCCTGCCACAAACTCGGAACTATATCGCAATAAAGGAACATATGATAAATCCAATCTTCTATGGAATTGAACATCAATCCCAATATAGTGTAGTTATCAATATCATATTGAGCACATGTAGCTGGCAGAGTAATAGTAATGAGCCTTTCCCTTTTCCCTAAGATAGAGTTTAAGGAAACGGCTCCAAGCATCAAAATTTTTCCCATTCAACACCACACTTGTAATACGATGAATAGGAATGTGATGGGAAAGAGAAAAATCAGTACTTGGAACAGGCACAGGTTTGGTGGAGACCAAAGTAGATACCTCAGTAGGAATGGTATAAGATGAGTTATCCATGGAGAGATGATGAGGGCTGAAATCGACAGCAATACAACAACACAGTCCGAGTAAACAACCAGAAAAGTCGGAAAAAACTCAATGGCTAAATGCTACCGAATAAACCTTGTAGCCCACAAAAAGAAAAGACAAAAAGAGGTCTAGAAAAGTACTTAAAGCATCAGCACTATACCCAGTAAAAGAGAGAAAAAGGGTTCAGCCCACCCTAAAGAGGGTGTTGAAGTACTCTAGGCCAAGATGAGACCTGTCCAGCAGCAAGGCCTGCCAGTGTAATACAATCTACCAAGGGTATAGGGTGCATAATGGTTTCGGGTGGTCTAGGAGTGGTGGGTTAGGGTCAGGTGGTCTAGAGGAGAGTGTCGGCTGTTGGAGGAAGAAGAAAGAAAAAAGAAACTACTGGGCATGAAGAACAGGGCCACAAGGAGAGGGTGGCCTAGGGCTTTGTTTTGGCTCTGATACCAAAAAGGATGCAAAAATTGTTTTGGCTTACCTATGAATGAGGTAAGCTTTATATTTATAATGAAACAATTTTAAAAAATAGGAAACGAACAAAATAGGAAACGAAGATAAAAATGGCATTAAGTCTGTGATTGACATAATCACAAATTTTATACACACTACCATACTTACAATATCACTATTTCCTAATTCCAACACATTTCTCCTGGCTTTGAGGACCATCAGATAAATGGTAAAGTATGCAGGCTTCGGAAGTCATGATATGGTCTCAAACAGTCTCACTCAGGCTATGTTCCAATATGGATTCAAACAAAGTCAGGCTGATCACACTTTGTTTGTGAAGCATTCCTCACATAGTAAGACTACAGCTCTCATTGTTTATGTGGACGACGTAGAATACCCCGGTTGAAGAAATATTTGACAAGCGAGTTTGAAATAAAAGACTTCGGGAATCTGAAGTATTTCCTAGATATTGAGATTACTTGGTCCAAGGATGGAATTTTCATCTGTCAGAGAAAATATGTTCTTGACCTGTTGAAAGAAACCAGGATGCTTGGGAGTAAAGCTTATGATACACTACTAGAGCCAAATCAGAAACTTAGTAATGATAGTGGGGGAGTAATCCAAGACTAGTGGATAAACTCATTTATTTATCTCATTCTCGTCTTGACATAGTCATGGCAGTTAATGTGGTTAGCCAGTTCATGCATGCTCCTCGTGAGACACTTGGTTGCAATAATGCGCATCCTTAGATACTTAAAATCTTCTCTAGGAAAGGGTCAATCATCTTTGGGTGAAAGCTCATACAGTTGCTGATTGGGTAGGATTAGTAGCTGATAGAAGGTCCACATCTGGTTATTATACCTTTGTTGAGGTAATTTGGTTACTTGGAAGAGTAAGAAACAGAATGTAGTCGCCCGGTCTAGTGCAAAGGCCGAGTTTAGAGCCATGATGACACAAGGTATATGTGAACTCTTGGGGATCAAGTTGCTGCTACGTGATCTGGGAATTAGTCATATTGATTCCATGCGATTGTACTATGACAATAAGGTTGCTATTAACATAGCTCACAATCCAGTTCAGCATGACCAAATGAAATATGTGGAGATTGGTCACCACTTTATTATCGGAGAAACTCACTTGTAGCACTATATGTACCTCTTTTGTGAAGTCTGGTGAACAACTAGCAGAGATTCTCACCAAGCGAATTGGAAGCAAACCATTCCATGATGTGCTTGGCAAGCTGGGTATAAAAGACATCTTCGCACCAGTTTGAGGAGGAGTGTTAGAATAATATCTTTGGTTATTGTATATTGATTATTCTATTAGCTATTATTTCCTTGTTATGTTATTTCCTTATTTGTACCTCCAAGGCTTCCATTGTAAGCTACCTATTATCAATATAAAAAGGGATGATTGTCTAATCATTCCCTAAGTTTTTCTCTCTCAAACAAACACTTTTTTATTATGTTTTCAGCAGATCCTATAAAAATTTCATTTTAATATCAAGTTTAAAATGTTTACATTGTCCTTTACCTTTTCACACCTAAAAGTGTAATATGCTAAAATGTTGTACGCAAGTTTACTAGTTTTGATTCATTGTTGAAATCCGACTATAGTATCATGATATTTTATTGTTCTCTAAGAAGTAAGCTTAGTATTGTAAAACTATTTTCTATTTAAACCAATAATTATACTCCTACAGGCTACAACTATGCAAGAATAATTACAATATCAATTTCATAGTAGTTCGGATACATGACCTATATTTGATATTTCTCAAAATTAAAGAAAATTAATTTCAAGTATCGGATACATTTTAGGAAGCATCCGATACATATCAGTATCCAATACAGATACAATACGGATATGACTCCCTTCTAGAAGTATTTGTACTTTCATAGCCAGGGAAACATAGGATTATAACCATCCCAATATTTCCGAAACACATTATTCAATAGTAACACAACCAAGAAGAACCTGTCTTTCATGTTCACAATTTTTACAATAGACCCTCAAAAATTTGTAAAAATAGCTGAAATTTTTACAATCGCTGGAAGAACCTGTTTTTAATGTTCACAATTTTTACAATAGACCCTCCACAAAAATTTGTAAAAATCGCTGGAAGCTAGGGTGTCAACCAGTAACCCATGAGAATATTTCCTAGAACATAATATTTGACAATGTCACACAGTAGAAGTTATGAGATAATACCCAGTGTTAGAGCCTTCTGCTCGAAGTTCTAGGGCACACAGTGTTCCCAATACAACCACTCTATGGACTGTTCGATGCGATGAGATCAGCTGCACTAGATCCATATTCCATAACTGCAAACATTCAAAATCAAATGACAGATTTGCAGAAATCATGAGTGACATAATCAGAGAATGATCCCTAAATGTTTCAAAGATGGACAATTTTTATGTTGCAAGGTATTCGACATTTCAACTTGTGACATGTGGTGGCTAACCAATGCAGTGATATGTTTCAACAAAACATAATAAACATAAATATTCATTTCACTAGTGGTCAAGTTCCTTTATGACCATTTATTATGATGCAACTCACAGTGCTGTTTTTGAGAGACTAGCAAGTCCTAGGCTGTCAGCAGCAAAGCAGAAATACTACACTATTAACTCAAGCAGTACACACACCCTTGTTGTGGGGGAACACCCTCCCAACCAAATCTAGTATAATAAGGAATAGAACAATATGCAACAATTTCAATCAACAAGCCAAGCTCAACTAAGCCAACAGCAATAACAAATATTCCAACTGCCAAGCAACCAAAATTAAAAAAAAAAAAAGGAGAATGAATTGGTACTATGCAGCAATGCCTCTCCCTCAATCTCACTTCGGCCTGTAAACTCTAAAGGAAACAAAAAAAATAAAAAAATGAGAAGGCTATTAGCTTCTAGCAGCAATATTTTTTAAGTGATAAGGGGACTACATGGATTGAAAGTTCCTCTACGATGATACAAGTGGGTAGAAATGCAAGGCATAAACAAGACAGACACTAGAAAAATAGAAGAACGAATTAAAAATCTCATTTCCGCTTACCTCCTTCAACAACCTTCCTTCAGAAATTAAATTGAAATTTGTTTGAGTGTCCTTAAACCATTTTATGGATTTAGCTGCTGCTGTACACCCCATAGCATGTGCAGTATACGAGTGTCCATGCAACAGAGCCTTGAGCTGAATGAAGAATAAAGGAACATCAGCATTTTAATTAAACATCTAAAAAATGCTAAATATCAAACATGCAAGACAAGGTATATCAAAGTCCAAGTTGCAAATCTATCTTTCCTTTCCTTTTTTAATCCAATGATGATGGGGCGCACAATAGGGGGCATCCATTCTCCTGGCCCAAAACGCACACTCCTTATTTGTTAATAATCCTGGGTAGGGTTTCTAAATTAGAATTCTCAATTGGGAACGCAAAGTTAAAGGCTTGAATTTTGGAGAAGTTTAGGTTGGATTTTGACATGGAACGGAAGGTTAATGCTAGTTGGAAGTTGTGGATAGTATGGAAATTCAAGAATTTAAGGGTATAAAAGACGAGGCAAATAAGGGTTGGAATTTAGATTTAAGGATACAACTAGGGAGAAGTAGGGTTGGTTCTGTTTGCTAACTATACAAAATAGAGCTGGGAATTAAAACTAAAGCCAAGAAAAATTGAAAAACAAGAAAAACAAAGAGAATAGAGCCTAGAACCTCTCTAAAGACATCTAGGAGTCTAACCATTGAAAGCAACAAAAATTTGCATAAAATCTTTATTAATCAACTACTTGTCTCATCGTATTACAAACTTACAATGGGCTTTCTTATATAGAAGCATTGTAACTATACTAGGATTCATATTGCCAACTAAACTAAGGTTTCCTAAACTAATTAAAAACTAAATTAGTTCCAAACAAGGACTACCAAAATACAAAACCTTACAATCTCCTCATCAGGTGAAATAGATTAGCTTGTAAATCTAAATCAGATGATGCAATCCATTGGCAACAATGTGGCAGCACAGCTTATAACCTCAGTAATCAAGTCAATTCCATGTTAAATCACATGTATCCTTCAAAGACCAGAGAGAAATATATTGTATGTTAATTACTTAATAAAAATATTCATTCTATCCTAAGAAACATATAAAATCCACAAGCTCTTCCATGGCGGTTCTCTCATCCTTTAGGGTTTCATCGATGAAACCCTAGTAATCGGGTTGCATCTGAAGGTTTTCTTATGATTGTATTGTATTTTGAAACCATTTGTAAAACAATTGGATTATCAATCTTTCATTTCTTTATCTATCTTGTGCATTCCATTTCTGTGATTGAGAGTGTGTGTTTTACAACAATTTTCTATGCTTGTGTATAGGAGACACCATTGTGCTTGGACTAGACGAGTTGTGCCACAAACCCTAGTTTAGTGTGGACAACTCGTGCCGGTTAAAGATAGTACATGCCAGTGGATTGAATACCTCAAATTTCTTGTTAACAAGTCCAAACTTGTAGTTGTGGAGTTGTTCATTTCAAATACTTACTTTCATAAAATCCAAGTGCAAAACCCGGTTGCATGTCTAGTGGTGGACCCAATACCCAAAGTACTCTCTCTATCTCATTACCTAAACTTAATAGTGCTTTTTAATTTAGGGTTTTAAATTCAATTCTCATTAAATCTTTCTCAATCAAATTGGAATCGGTTCAAATTAATTTAGATATTGATTATTAAAATAGCAAAATAATCCATTAGTCCCTGTGGGTACGAACTTGTGCTTGCTAACTATACTCGTTTTACATTGTATGGAAAGACTGATTTTGCAACGATCAACCCCTATCAATGTTCAAGTTGTTCTCTCAAACAATGACACTAAATCTTTCTTTAGTTAAGTCAAATGAGATCCACTGTACATCTTATCAGCAATCAATATGGCTACCAAGGGCAAATTACCTTCCAGTCATCACTTAAATGTATAAATTAAGCATAAGAGAATTACCTTGGAATCCTCAACAAATGCATCAAAAACAGCATCTGTTGCCAATGTGGCAGCCAACGGTACAATTCCACCAGTCATCAGTTTTGCAAAGCAGGCTATATCCGGTTGACAGCAAAGTAGTTCTGCAGCAGACTGGAAAGAAAGAGAAACTTCATCAGATAAGTACATGGGGGGATGAAGGTGAAAATAAAATTAAAATTACAGTTGCAACTAACCTCCACTCCCAAACGCCAGAAACCAGTAAAAACCTCATCAAAGATAACTGGAATCTTCCGACTCTGGCATTCTTTAACAAGTACACGTTGGAAAAGCGGATCAACCATCAACATTCCACCCGAACCTTGTATAACTGCAAGATGTTCCGAACTATACTAACTCATTTCCAGGTACTTGTAACTTAAAAAAAAAATTTAAATTAAATATTAAAAAAAAATAAAAAGCCAGATAATAATGTGGCATGATTTTTGTCCATTCAATGCACGTGATAAGAAAATGTGGTGTAATCAGCCTTAAAAATTAATCCTTCCCTATAATGATTCCTATCTTTGTATTCTGCCTCATTGGCCACATCCAAGAATTAAGAATCATATACTACACAAAGGATAGATATTTGCTAAAATATTTGGAGTTTCAAATGTTTTAGATTTAGAATAGATCAAGAACATTATCGGCTACTATCTCTATTTTCATTGTAAATTTTGGAGGAGCCAAGTTGATGTTTTTGAGCAAAATTTTCAAATCATACAATAACACGTAAACCTTTATACACACTAATAGTTTCTCTTGTGGAGCTGGTCCTCGACAGGTTCCACAATAATTGAACTGCTCCCTTCATTTTTACCTTCATAAAGCAAGCCTTTTTATCTGAACCACATAATACCAATCAACATGGATCCTCCTAAAGTGGTGCTATTTTTTTTTCTCGGATCAGCAACATAAGTAATTTTATTGAGGGAGCTAATCAAAATATGCTTTGGTTTGGGTGTTATAATTGAAGAAAAAGAGGGTGGTAAAATGGTCAAGCTTTTAAAATGGAATGATGCTTAGACACACCAAGCTTTAAAGCCTGTTTTAGAATAGAATTAGAAGGAAAATAGCGCTATATTTTTAAGGCGAAAATATAATTATAGGGCTAGAATTTTGAGGTAAAATAAGGGTAGGGTTTTCAATGGAAGTGTAGGGTAAAATAAGGGTAGGATGAAATTGGAGGCATTGAAGACCTTTTGAGTGAATAGGGTTCACCCTTCCAAGGCAATTTTGCTAATAAAATTTTTGCTTATCAAACAATAAACTTTAGAATTTTAATGAGTCTAAGGAATCATTGAAAAAATATAAAAATTAAAAAATAAAAACAATAGTGGGATCTCATCACTAAAAGAGAAAAAAAATAATTATCAATCAAATTTCTTTAGTTGTCTCTACAAAGCTTGCTTATCTAAAATCATAGCTAAAAGGGTTGAAAACTAAATAAACTCAATTAATTCCGTAAGGAAGTGGCCCAAAAACACCTCTAACCAGAGCCCTAATAATCTAAACACCACTCATGCCTATGTTGTATACATGATATCTTGCCCTCATACCTGCCAACCTGAACAACAGTCTTGCTTGGCTGTCTTCCTGCTAAGATAGATCCACCTTGACCAGGCTTGGAGAAGAGGTGATATGGAGCTTACACTCGTGCCTATGTTGTATACATGATATGCTGCCCTCATACCTGCCAACCTGAACCACAGATGGCAGTAGGGCTGATATCAGCCTCCATTAGAATTGGGAAGAGCCAGCCACCTGTCTTAACACCAGGCTTGGAGAAGGGTGATATGAACCTTACACTCACACCTCTGTTGTATACATGATATGTTGCCCTCATACCTGCCAACTTTAACCACAGATGGCAGTAGAGCTGATGTGGAATTGGGAAGAGCCAGCCACCATTCTAATAGGTTGCTTGGGCCCTAATGTTCCAAGGACTTATATAACATATCATGTATACGACAAACAAACACACCTACACTAAGACACTAACACAATCATACACAAGTGTTCAAGGTCTCTCACTGCCAACCTCTCTATCTTTAAACCTCCCTTGGCCTTCTCCTCTCCACCTCTGATGATCTTAGGCCATTGAAGTACCCGCCATCTTCCCAAAGGCAAACAACCGACCACCTCTAATCTCACTTCCCTACACAACTTAATTGCCTAAATTTGTACAGAAACAATTGCATAATGTGGAAGACAAATCTAGACAACTATTACACACATAACTATATTATGTATAGTAGTACCACTATCTTTAATGTGGAATGTGATAAGAAGATACAAGGAAATTAGGAATTCCATATAGAGATGGTTTGGAGTTGGACCATATCCAATCAAGCTTTCAGTTTAATTTGAGTTATTTTTTGTGTTGCTGATACAGTTCAAGTTTATTAAGTTCTAAGAGCCAAGGGTAGTTTTAAATCATTATTGGTAATTATGTGATCTTTTTTAGGTCTTTACTGCTCAGTCAGTTTCTTACATGATTACATCCTTAATTTAGAGTCTATCTACTAGTGATAGAAAAGGTCTGGGAGCTCATACATGTCAAATGGTTGTATCTACTAGCTGAAGAGAAGTTGAGGGCATGTTCACTTAGCTTAAACCATCCTTCATAGTAGCAAACAGACTATTTCATTACCAAAATCCTACCAAGCCTCAATCAACCTTCACTCTTTTCCTTACATTTTGGCCTTTTAATTTAACACCATAACCCTTAAAATAGCTGTTTATAAGGATTTAAGTAACTAACTTTTGACAATCCAGTAACCTGTTGCTTGGGAAATAAGGCCAACTCCAACTCTTTCCAACCCCCCACCCGCCCTCCAACCTATAAACCTGATTACCTTCTAGAACCCCAAAATCTAAAAGATTTCCCTGATCTGAACTAACAACAAAACCAAATTGTGCAATGTTAAATTTGCATAAAGAAAGACAGTATTGAAGAACAAGAACAGAAAGGTAATAACGTGGTTTTGCCAATCATTGCCTATGTCCACACGCAAACTCCATATCAATAACACCCTTATGTATAGGGTGAATTACAGTCATATCCCACAAATTTAGAGATTAAATAATATCCATAATTCTAATGATTGAAATAAAATCAAACCATAAATTATGCACGGGATTTACATATCTTCAATAGGCAACATCATCCTATGTTACTTACCACTGAGCTAGATCACATCTCCTACTATATTTTTCAATTTACAATCTTTTTCAAATATTGATAAAACCATACTCAACGTCGTGACCTTTATGCCTGCAGTCACGGGATTTACATATCTTCAATAGGCAACATTATCCTACGTTACTTACCACTGAGCTCGATCACATCTCCTATTATATTTTTCAATTTGCAATCTTTTTCAAATATTGATAAAACCATACTCAACCTAGTGACCTTATGCCCACTATCAAATTTTCTTTCTTACCTTTTTCCCGAGTGTCAAGCAAACGTGCACTAATACCATTAAGGGTCAACCAAGAATATGAGAAATGTCAATCGAGTTTACAAAATTGCGGAATTTAGTTTTGAATCCAAGAAGTGTTCATCATATATCCCAAAACTGCTCAATAAGTGTTGGTGTCTAACATGGACACCACTCCAAGCCACTTAGCTCATGGTCTACAAAATTACCAAAATATCACCTGTTATAAATAAATAAATAAATAAATCAAATTGTTCCAGTTCAAGCAAAGTTAGAACAATGTGTGTCCAGCGAAAATAATCTTTAATAATTTGGCCTCAATGTTCAACAAAAATTCCCCTTTTCTCCTTTTTCCATGCATCACTTTAAGAAGTTAATTACTTAAATCTATCAACAGGATAACATAATCATTGAAACCCCCAATCCTCCGACATGTGTGTCACTACCATGTGAGGATTCGGAATGGATAGGATAACAAATAAGAAGGATGAAGTCAAATGTGAGGTCTCATCATTCAATTCATATTTAGAAATTGGATGGAACAAGAACATGAAGTGGAATGTGCCCTAGAAAAGGAAGGTTGACCCAAAGAAAAGAAAATCTAAGTTAATGACAAAATTATAGCTAATTAACTGCTCTCACGAAAATGAAGTTTATATAGCAGACACTAAATCCAACTTCATAAAGAATTGAATGAAACTAACCATAAATTAATATGTTATACTATATTACCTGGTTCTATAATCAATGCTCCAATATGTGTAAAACCTCTTAATCCTGAATGTAGTGATAACTCTCGAGTTATATAAGATGAATAACTACCAGCCAGACTTGACCCATCCCTGCTGTTGTAGAATATTTCATCGCGCAAGCTGAAGGCTGTTACAAATGTCAACACCCATCATCTAATGATCACCACATAACAATGAGAAAATCAGAAGATAAGATATCGAAACATGCTTTACTTACATGTATCTTCTTCTTTCACTTTTTCAGGATTCATCCTTTCAGGAAGAGAAAGTTTCCAAACACCATTTTGCATAAAGACAGTTGGAGGATCCAAAAAAAGCCCTCTTCCCGTGTACCTGCAATTTTTTTGAAAGACACAATATCTTAAAACATCCCATCTAAACTAGCTTGCTCTTTATTTCCATCCCTTGTTCCTTGACAAATACCATATTCGTAAAAGATGTACACAAACTACATGAAATGTTCATTGCATTAGCAATTGAAAGTATATATCTAAAAAGGTCAAATATGCACTAAGACAGCCAAACCAATTTGGTAGTTGTCAATATATGGCAAGGTATTACAAACTTGAGATGTTAGACCATCTCCAGCAGATCGTACTATTTAATTGTGCCAATATCATATTTTAGCACAACCCCAAGGAGTTGGCATAGTGGGTGCAGCTTGGGGCCTGGGGATGTGCTCTCTCCATGTCTCAAGTTCAACTTCCACTAGGTGCTATCAACTCCTTGAGGCTACGTCTGCGGGCTCTGCCCGAAATTTGCTCAATCCACGTGGAGGGGGCGCTTTACGTAAGTCTCGGGATTAGTCAATGTGTGAGCGTGTAAGCTGGCCCGGACACCCAATTATAAAAAATTAAAAAAAAAAAATCATATTTTAGCACACCAAAGTGTAAAAAATGTCATGTTTTGAAATATATGCTTCAACATGCATATGTTATTCTTTTAGCACAATTCAATTACTAACATACGATGCAATCGTGTGTACTAATTATATGTATTCACATTGTCTTTAGATTATACTTCTAATTAAAAAATATTCATTAGCTTAAATAAAACTTGCATCAAAATAAAATTTGATGGTTAGCATTTCCTGATGGGGGCAAAGAGATTTGCTGTTAGGAGGTTTTGGGGAAAGTGGTTCAGTTATTGATGAATGTAGAGGTCGTCTCAGCTTATTCGAGATTGATGTACGCAGAGCTAATGATGGTGCTAGTGATGTTGATGCTGGTCTGTCGATTTCAGAGGTTGGTGCTACTAGACAAGAAGAAGTTGATAAGAGATGGTCTGTTGTTATGGACAGTCCAGAATTTCTCGATGTTTTATGAAATGTAATCATGAGTGTAAATTAGAATGACGATGTTGTTGTTGATGATAAGGGAAATGTAATAAGTAAATAAAAGTTTGAGTGGTTACATAAATAAAATTAATAAATTTTTTCATTAATCATGATAGTGGTTTTACATCAAATTATTCCCTCATTTTTGGGGACATTACATCTAAACCAATTACTGTCCCCATTAGTTAATACAATACAAAGAATTCCTCTTCTAATAATGAGATCTGGTTGGAATTTAACAAATACATGAAAGTCTCTCTGGCAACCTACTAAATTTTTCATTAGTTCGGTTGGGACTGTTAAGTATTTGATGTCATCTATGACGTTGTAGACGGCGTCTTAATCATAGTCCTTGAAACTTATTCTGCCAAAGAAGTAGTAGTGTCGTCCGAGACTTCTGCCCCAGGCGGTTTTTCTTGTTCTTGAAGGTCCTTCAAGATAGAGGGATATTGGGCGGATGGGTCGCTGTTCAGGATCCTGTTATCAGAGGAGGAGAGGTCAGTATGTAAATCGTGTATATTATTATTGTGTATCCCTAATCTAATGTTGTCGTCTTCACTGTAAACAGAGAAACAACAATCTTGACATAGTTCGTATTTAACAAAATTTTGACTTACAAACAAAATATTATTTTCTGCCCAATTTCTTACTTCATTTAAAAAAAAAATGAATTAAAGGGGCCAATATAAGGGGCCGTTCTCGTTTGTAATGATCACTCGAAAATGTTTTTAACGAGGGGTATTTTGTTACATAATTGGTGGGACATCTTTCTTTGCAGAGTGTAAAGAATTGTTCCTCCGTTTCTGCCTCTGTAATTATTTTCCGCCAGAGTTCGTCTCTGTTCTTCGAGGGACTTTTTCCCTTAGATGAAAATTCTCCTCATTCTATGAAATCGCCACCTTTCTGTATATACTGTCGACTTGCTGTTGGAGAATGGAGTTTTTCTATATTTGGATGATAGATTCTCCCGTTGTTCCAGTGAGATCGAAAAATCTCTGGTTGGAAATGAAGCTTGAGTAACCAACTTAGGGTTTGATAGAATATCATCCCCTATTTATAAATGAAGATTAGGGTTTACAAGATGAAACAATTACAAGTCGAGCCCTGAGGGCATAGAAGAATTACAAACCAAAAAAGCTCAGATAATAATATAATATGCTATAATATAATATGCTAACACTCCCCCTCAAGCTAGTGCGAAGATATCTCTCATGCCCAGCTTGCCTAATATGTCATGAAATGGTTTATTCCCAACCCCCTTGGTGAGAATGTCAGCAAGTTGTTCACCAGACTGGACAAAAGGAGTACAAATGGTACCACTAGTGAGTTTCTCCTTAACGAAGTGGCGATCAATCTCAACATGTTTTGTCCTGTCATGTTGAACTGGATTGTGAGCGATGTTGATGACGGCCTTACTATCACAGTATAACCGTATGGAGTCTGTTTGATCAATACCTAGATCACTCAACAATAACTTGATCTATAAAAGTTCACACACACCTTGTACCATAGCTCTAAACTCAGCTTCTGCACTTGACCTGGCAACCACATTCTGTTTCTTACTCCTCCAAGTAACTAGGTTGCCTCCAACAAAGGTGCAATACCCTGAAGTTGATCTCCTATCAGTTACTGATCCAGCCCAGTCAGCATCTGTATAGGCTTCCACACGAAGATGATCATACTTTGAAAAATAAAGACCCTTACCAGGAGCAGACTTCAAGTATCTCAAGATTCTCATGACAGCCTCAAAGTGAATCTGATGAGGAGCATGCATAAACTGACTAACCACACTGACAGCAACAGCAATATCAGGACGGGAGTGAGATAGGTAAATGAGCTTACCCACTAATCGCTGATAGCTCCCCTTATCAACAGCTTCTCCTCCTTCATCATCCCCCAATTTCTGATTGGGTTCCAGTGGAGTGGCACATGCCTTGTAGCCAAGCATCCCAGTTTCCTTCAATAGGTCAAGCACATATTTTCGCTGTGAGATAAATATCCCATCTTTAGAGCGAGCAACTTCAATTCCCAGAAAATACTTCAAGCTTCCCAAGTCTTTGATTTCAAACTCATTAGCTAAATATTTCTTCAACAGAGGTATTTCCCTACTATCATTGCCTGTAAGAACTATGTCATCTACATAAACTATAAGTGTTGTAGTCTTACCACGTGAGGAATGTTTCATAAACAAGGTGTGATCTGCCTGACTCTGTTTGAAGCCATATTTAAACATAGCCTGAGTGAATCTCTCAAACCAGGCCCTTGGAGACTGTTTGAGACCATATAATGACTTCCGAGGTCACCATGGAGAAATGTCCATATATACCTCTTCTTCGAGGTCACCATGGAGAAAGGCATTCTTGACATCAAACTGATAAAGCGGCCAATCTAGATTAGCTGCTAGAGAGAGAAGTACTCTGACTGAATTCATCTTAGCCACGGGTGCGAAGGTCTCTTGATAATCAATGCCATATGTCTGAGTAAACCCTTTTGCCACAAGTCTTGCCTTGTAACGCTCAATAGACCCATCTGCTTTGTGTTTCACAGTATAAACCCATTTACATCCCACAGGTCGTTTGCCCGTAGGTAACTCAGTCAATTCCCAATGCCATTCTTCCTAAGTGCTTTCATTTCCTCAATCATGGCTAGTTTCCACTCAGAGGTAGCAAGAGCATCCTGAAAATGGTTAGGAATGCTAACAGAGGAAATATTGGACACAAATGCTCTATATGAGGATGACAAATGAGAGTAGGACACAAACTGTGAGATAGGATGCTGAGTACAAGATCTCACACCCTTCCTTTTGGCAATAGGAACATCAAGATTAATGGACTCAAGAGATTCAAAGTTACCTAAACTCTCATCAGAAGCAGGAGATGGCAGTGAAGGAGCAGAAGTGGTCCCTTGTATCCAGTTAACTTGTTGTCTATCTATGTCCCGAACATAAACATGCCCGTCCTTCTCCTTGGTGACATTGGGTTCTATAGTCCCAGTAGAAAAGAGTGGTGCAAGAACAACTGGTTCCACCATAGGAAGCACAGTAGAAGAGGGTGGTGCAAGAATAACTGGGTCCACCATAGGAAGCACAGGACTCACTTCACACCAAGGCTCCCTCGGAAATGAGGATGGTGACACCGGAGAGGACAAGAAATAGGACTGGGACTCAAAGAAAGTAACATCCATAGACACAAACCACTTACGAGAAGAAGGGTGGTAACATGTATACCCCTTTTGAGTAGGAGAGTAACCAAGGAAAACACACTTGAGTGAGCGAGGGTCCAACTTACCACGAGAAGGAGAGTGATTATGAACAAAACAGATACAACCAAAGATTTTGGGAGGAATAGAAAACAAGGACTGAGAACCTAGGAGGATGTGAAGAGGAGCTTGTTTTTGCAAGACCTGGGTAGGGAGACGATGTGAAGAGGAGCTTGTTTTTGCAAGACCTGGGTAGGGAGACGATTAATAAGATGGGCAGCGGTGAGAACAGCGTCGCCCCAATAGGGCCGAGGCACACTCATAGAAAAACACATGCACCGAGCCATGTCAAGAAGATGCCGATTCTTGCGTTCCGCCACCCCATTTTGTTGAGAGGTATTGGTGCAAGAGGTCTGATGGATAATGCCATGAGAAGAGAAATATTGTCCTAACCCAGTATCTATGTATTCCCCGCCATTATCAGAACGAAACAGTTTGAGAGTGGCCCCAAACTGAGTACAAATCATCGTATGAAAATTGCGAAACATAGAGAAAACCTCACTCTTATCTTTCATGAGATACACCCAAGTAGCACGAGAAAAATCATCAATAAATGTAACAAACCATCGATGACCTTTCACAGACATAACACGAGAGGGACCTCAAACATCAGAATGTATTAATGAAAAAGGAACTAAACTTTTATTCAAACTGGGAGCAAAAGAAGCTCTGTGTTGTTTTCCAAGTTGACAAGACTCACAAAGAAAGTCAGACACATGATGATTTGCGAAACCAGAAGGAAATAAATGCTTAAGTAAAGAAAATGAAGGATGCCCAAGATGCCGATGCTATAGCCATAAATCAGCGGGGGTAGTAGAAGACGTGGTGGAAGAATAAGCAAGTTTGTCCGGTTGATCCAGGAAGTAGAGACCATTTTCTGCACTACCACTGCCAATCGTTCTCTTCGTGACAAGATCCTGAAAAAGACAATGATCAGGGAAAAACGTCACACTACAATTCAAATCCTGGGTAAGACGACTCAAGGATAACAGATTAACAGAAAAATTGGGAACATGGAGAACAGAAGATAGATGTATGGTAGGAGTGACTTGGACTAAACCTTTTCCAGAAATGGAAGAAACAGTACCATCTGCAATCCTAACTTTGTCCTGACCTGAAGAGGGCTTATAGACAGAGAAAAGATCAGAGGAGCCAGACATATGATCGGAGGCACCGGAATCAATAATCCAAGGCAAAGACTTATGACACAGGAAAACACAAGGAGAAGAGGCTAAGTTACCTGAGCGAGCAAAGGACGAGGAAGCTGTACTGAGAGCAGTAGAAGACCGGCGGTCCAACAATTGGCGCAAAGCATCCTCCAACTCAGTATCAGAAGCTTGGCCAACAGAAGCAGAATTAGAATCAAGTGTATCAATGGCACTAGACTAATGAGCCCGGGAATAGGAACCACGTCCTCTAGACTGGCCTGACTGACCTCCTCGAGAACCAGACCGATCACCTCGACCCCCGGATGGAGTCCCATGAAGCTTCCAACACGTCTCACGAGTATGCCGCGGCTTCTTGCAATAATCACAGAATACAGACTCCTTAGCAGACGGAGGGATGGGAGTCAAGCGGAGGTCATCTCGAGGAGTAGACAGTAATGCTGAGCGGTCAGTAGAGACAGGGGACATCATAGCAGACCGGCGACTCTCCTCATTCTGTACATAGGCAAATGCCTCCTGAAGTGAAGGAAGAGTGTTTGAGAAGTAGGGGACACACTGGTGGAATCTGTCATGGATACTATACTACCGAACCCGCAACAAAACTAGTGGCAATCACAAACCCGGAAGGTGGTGATGAAAGAACAGGCACAATGACCACTATAAAATAACAAAATTAAAGCATAACAAAATTAAGAAACCATATTTTTTTTCTTTTTTTTTTAGTTATTCATTTATATATGTATTGGTACGGTCTATATACACGACATAAGTATACCAAACAGTGATGAGAGTATACCAGAGAGAGATCGACGAACTGCTGGAAGATCGACTGGCGGAGGAGATCGACTGAGGAGGTCGACGGGCTGAGGAGATCGACTGAGGAGGTCGACGAGCTGAGGAGATTGACCGAGGGAGGCGGCTGCGTGACGATCGCGACAGAGGAAGGAAGACGAAGCAAAGATCGACGAGAGGAAGGCGAGCTGAAGATCGACTGAGTGAGGAGATCGACAGAGGAAGGCGAGCTGAAGACGACGGCGACAAGCTGAGGAGATCGACTGAGTGACGACGGCGAGCTAAAGATCGCAGCAGATGATCAACCTAGGTAAGTTTCGAACCCTAGAGTCGTTGGTGCGAAGGTCAACCAACAAGGGTGAGCTGAAACCCTAGAGGTTCTGCTCTGATACCATGAAGCTTGAGTAACCGGCTTATGGTTTGATAGAATATCATCCCCTATTTATAAATGAAGATTAGGGTTTACAAGATGAGACAATTACAAGTCGAGCCCTGAGGGCATCGAAGAATTACAAACCAAAAAAGCTCAGATAATAATATAATATGCTATAATATAATATGCTAACAGGAGATTTGGATCTTCTTTGTGCATTGAACAGAACCATGGCATGAAGGTGAGGGTTTCCATCTTCGTGGAGCTCCCTTGCCACAAGTATGTAGTATGTCTAACAGGCTAGTTGGAGAAGAGATTGGAGGAGTTCTAAGAGTTGTTCTTTTGGGCAAGGGCATCATTGTGGGTGGGTGAGGAAAACATTCTTGGCATAGAAACGGAAAGAGGCTTGGCGAGACACTTTGTAGTGGTAAACAGTAAACTCACACCAGCTGTACAAGGGCTTCCTATTAGTTAAAAACCTGGTATGAGTTGGTGCCGCGCTGATCTGGGCGGTCCATTTATGTACTTGTGAACATGTGTATGGATGGAGTTAAAAGGAAGTCACCCCCAGGCTCAGGTGTGAGTGGTGTGAGTACTTTTGATTCTTTTGCCAGATAGTGCTACACACGTGTCACGTTTGTGGTGGTTTGGGTGGTTGTAAAGTAAAGATATTTTCAGAATGAGTGACACAAAGCAAAGGTGGGAAAATGATTATGCTTTTGAATTATTTTGAATGGGGAATCTTCGTCCTTACTAACGGGCCACTTTTGCTATTTATTTGGTACCAGAAAATATTTAATGGTAGAGAGGAATATGCTTTTGCAATGGGATAGCTATTGTGGTGACGTCGTTTTCTCGTATCTTGTTTCGTCCCTCTCTTTCTGTCTTTCTTTCTTATTGATTATATTGGTATACAATGTTGTACTCCTTAGAAGAGTATCCTGAGAATTACGGGCAGTTCATTCAAATGTGTGTAGATCGTTTTTTGACGTAGCAAATAGGATTGTGGAAAGAGAGCCGGCGGTCAACTCTAGCGAAATTTGTTCGTGGGTGAGAGAAAAAATATCAGAGCTAAGGTGTCTGAATAGAAAGGTTAACTAATGAGGACAGTAGTTGGTTAGATGCAATGTACCCAAAAATGAGAGAATAGTTTGATGTAAATGTAACCACTGTCATGATTAATGAAAATTTTTCTAAATGTTATTTATGTAACCACTAACGTTTATTTACTTATTACATTTACCTTATCATCAACAACAACATCGTTATTCTTCTTTACACTCATGATTACATTTCGTAAAACATTGGAAAATTCTGGACCGTCCATAACAACAGACCATCTCTTATCAACTTCTTCTTTTCTAGCAGCACCAACCTCCGAAATCGACGGACTAGGATCAACATCACTAGCACCATCATTAGCTCTGCGTACATCAATCTCGGATAAGCTGAGACAACCTCTACGTTCATCAATAACTGAACCACTTTCGCCAAAACCTCTTAACAACAAATCTCTCCACCTCTCAGGTAAACCAACAGACTTAGTCCATGATAGAATCGGAAGAACTTCAGTTGGAGCACAATGCCAAACATCAACATTCGCCTTCGTATATTTTTTAAATAAGACAACAATAGATGGCGCCCTCAACGACGAATCTTCTGGCATTTCACTTGTAGAATACTTCAAATACCCCTTTATTTTACAATACGTTACTCCCTTTTTAATATTCAAATCTTCGAGTCGATACTTCACCATCCATAGCACCTATTTTTCGTTAATGAAACAATAATCATTCCCATAATACACTAATTCGTACTGACAATCCACAGGGAAAACAAAATACGCCTGTAAACTGTCATTACCATCTAACCTCCGATCATATACATTTACTCTGACCAACCCACTGGCATTGGGTGCGCAAATGGGGAAATATTTTATCAACCTTAATACTCTTGTGTTTGTATCTCAACCTCAACTGAGAAAATAAATTAGGCAACGCAAGTTCAATACAACTGAAATCAATTGTTGAAACTCTTTCAAGAACACCAGTTTTTATACCGTCCACCTCCATTCACCTGAACATTACAAATAAAAATACATAAAATTATAATTCTAAACAATTTTAAAGTACATTTGACTCTTTAAAGTACATTCTAAATACATGGTACCCTTCTGAATACTTCTAACATTTTCCAACGGCGTATCTTTATAGTCCATCCAAACATCAACTAAGAATAACCAATCCACAACTTCTATTCTTTGACGAACATACTCTTTGTCTTTGCCACCAACGAGCTTGAATATCATTTTTTTTACCATCCGAAACCTGTCAGACTTGTCAGGATCAATAATCCAGGTCTCAGGATTACCTTCACCAACTCTAATAAATATCTTGTCAGGTGTGGGGACGGCATCTGACTGACTATATCACTTATGACGAAAAACAAAACGTGGTGGGCCACAGCTTCCTCTTTAGCCTCTTGTCCCAATTGAACATTCCCAATTAATTTTATACCCTTAACCACGATCTTGTCTGATTGACGGTCACATCTTTTATTATCCAACTCAATATCATTCAGCAATCTCGCTACACATTCATTATCAAATTTAACGTCCCTTAATTGTTCATCGTACAGTTGTAACTTCCTTACCCCCCTCTTGGTCTTCTTAATATATCAGGAAATATTCTGAACGTACCGTCTGCGAATGTATGCCGCCTTAAAAGGTGCACAACCACGGTAACTACCCTTATATCCACTAGCCGCCAATGTCCTTGACCTCTGGTACGCAAGGGAAGTCTGATACTGGCTACTTAGGCCAAGTTTGGCAACCCAAAAATAATCCATCTTTTTATCTTTTTATCTTTTTTCCATCACATCACCTCTCTACTTTTCTGTACATCTTTTCGTAAAAAGACAAAAAGTGCACTTATTTAGGTCATCCCAAACAACCCCTTATTTTTTATAAAAAACTCCAAATCTTTTATCCGAGCACTTACAGGATCTGTTACCTCTGTTTAACCCTTCTGTTCAGACATCTTAGCTTTGATATTTTTTCTCTCTGCTCCTTGTACCCATGAACAAACTTCGTCGGAGCTGACCACCGACTCTCTTCCCACAGCCCTATTTGCCACGTCAAAAAACAATCTACACACATTTGAGTGAACTACCCGTAATTCTTGGGATACTCTTTTAAGGAGTACAACATTGTACACCAATACAATCAACAAAAAAGAAAAACAAAAAAGGGGAGACGAAACAAGGTACCAAAAAACGTCACCACAATAGCTATCTCACTGCAAAAGCATATTCTTCTCTACCATCAAATATTTTCTGGTACCAAATAAATTGCAAAAGTATATTCTTCTCTACCATCAAATATTTTCTGGTACCAAATAAATTGCAAAAGTGGCCCGTCAGTAAGGACGAAGATTCTCCATTCAAAATAATTCCAAAGCATAAACTTTGCTTTATGTCACTCATTCTGAAAATATCTTTACTTTACAACTACGCAAACCACCACAAACGTGACACGTGTATAGCACTATCTGGCAAAAGAATCAAAAGTACTCACACCACTCACACCTAGGCCCAGGTGTGCCTTCCTTTTAACCCTATCCATACACGTGTCCACAAGTACATGAATGGACGGCCCAGATCAGCGCGGGACCAGCGCCCCCCAGTCACACTAACTCACACCATTCACACCAGGTTTTTTAACTAATAGGGAGCCCTTGTACGGCTGGTGTGAGTTTACTGTTTATCACTACAAAATGTCTTGCCAAGCCTCTTTCCGTTTCTATGCCGAGAATGTTTTCCTCATCCACCCACAATGCCCTTGCCCAAAAGAACAACTTTTAGAACTCCTCCAATCCCTTCTCCAACTAGCCTGTCATCCATACTACATACTTGTCGCAAGGGAGCTCCACGAAGATGGAAACCGTCACCTTCATGCCATGGTTCAATGCACAAAAAAGATCTAAACCTCCAACCAGAGATTTTTCGATCTCACTGGAACCAATGGGAGAATCTATCATCCAAATATAGAAAAACTCCATTCTCCAATAGCAAGTCGATAGTATATACAGAAAGACGGCGATTTCATAGAATGGAGAGAATTTTCATCTAAGAGAAAAGTCCCTTGAAGAACAGAGACGAATTCTAACGGGGAATACTTGTAGAAGCAGAAACAGAGGAACAATTCTTTACACTCTGCAAAGAAAGATGTTCCACCGATTACGTAACAAAATACCCCCCATTAAAAACATTTTCGAGGGATCATTACAAACGAGAATGGCCCCCATATATTGACCCCTTTAATTCATTTCCTTTTTTAAATGAAGTAAAAAATTGGGCAGAAAATAATATTTTGTTTGTAAGTCAGAATTTTGTAAAATACGAGCTATGTCAAAATTGTTGTTTCTCCGTTTACAGTGAAGACAACAACATTAGATTAGGGATACACAATAATGATATACACGACTTACATACTGACGAAGAACTCTCCTCCTCTGATAATAAGATCCTGAACAGCGACCCATCAGCCCAATATCCCTCCACCTCGAAGGACCTAAAAGAACAAGAAAAACCGTCTGGGCCAAAAGTCTCGGACGACACAACTACTTTTCCGGCAGAATAAGTTTCAAGGACTATGATCAAGACGCCGTCTACAATGTCATCGACGACACCAAATACTCAATAGTCCCAACTGAACTAATGAAAATTTTAGTAGGTTGCCATAGAGACTTCCATGTATTTGTTAAATTCCAACTAGATCTCACTAGGGGGCAGTAATTGGTTAGATGCAATATCCCCAAAAATAAGAGAATGGTTTGATGTAAATGTAACTACTGTCATGATTAATGAAAATTTTTATTAATTTCATTTATGTAACCACTCAAACTTTCATTTACTTATTACATTTCCCTTATTATCAACAACATCGTCATTCTTCTTTACACTAATGATTACATTTCGTAAAACATCGGAAAATTCTAGACCGTCCATAACAACAAACCATCTCGTATCAACTTCTTCTTTTCTAATAGCACCAACCTCCGAAATCGACAGACCAGGATCAACATCACTAGCACCATCGTTAGGTCTGCATACATCAATCTCGGATAAGTTGAGACGACATCTACGTTCATCAATAACTGAACCACTTTCCCCAAAACCTCCTAAATGCCTTCAAATTGTATTTTGAAATAAAATTTTCTTAATATGACACGGTTAGTATTTTAAAATATATACATATTAATTTTATATGAAATTTTTAGGGAGCTAATATAGTAGATCTAAAAGAAGTCAATGGCCAAACATTCATCATGCTAAAATTTGGCACAATGGATAATATCATGCTAAATTGGCACGATAGATAGCACATTGTTGGAGAGAGTTTTTTGTGACCATTGTGCCAAATTTTAGCAACAGTATAAAGGATTTCATTTATAGCCAAGCACTCTTACATGCATCATCATTGCCAATGTTGCACAGGCAAGTATATGAGACATAACTAATTGCAATAGATACAAGCTAACAAAGCAAATTATAAAGATAGGAACTGGGATCCCAGCAAACACATAAAATTTTGATAGGAAAAAAATTACATATTGACATCTATCTTACACTAGGCTCTGTTTGGAAATTGGCTATTGTAGTTGGCTTTTTGGCTTTTTACAAAAAAAAATGTGCAGAAAAGCAGAAAGTGTTGTGACAACTTGCAGTGGCTTTTTGGTTTTTTGATTTTTTGACTAAAAACCCTACTTCCCAAACGGGGCCTAGGGCGCCGTTTGATTAGAAAGAAATAAATGATGGAAAGTGAAAATGGTAGAAAGTGAAGTGAAAGAAAAGAAAATTAAAAGAAAATATATTTTCTTGTATGAATTTGATTAGGAATGAAAATTTTGCAAGAAAATAGGAATTCTAATTATTAGTAATTACTTCTATAACAAATTTAAACTTTCTTGTATTTTCCTATTCTTTTTGCAAGAAATTAGAAGCTTAGCTACCATGCTATCATGAGTTGAACAAGAAAATTAACCTTCTTATAACTTCTAGCACTTTCATGCTAAACAAACTATAAAAAATAAAAAATAAAGTTAATTTTTTCCATTTCCCTCACTTTCCACCATTTTCATCCTAACCATAGTTAGCCTAAATATATTTAAATGTCCAAGATATATAAATTTTCCCACCTATACTTAAATCCTAAGATTAACCTACTTTTATTTTATAAAGTCCTCTTAACAATACCACTACAATTTCATATCCAAAATTTAGTCTTCATATTTGTTGGAGGAAAAAAAAGAGAATCATGAATTCAGTTTCAACATGTCTCACCAATGTTGCAAAATGTTTGGCACTGGAATCCCAACATGCCAAGCAGTGGTAGTATTTATCCCATCAATAGAAGGCAAAGAACATGACCCAAGGAACGTTATCCACAGATAAAGGTAGATAACATTTTTTATTTTTTTTATTTTTGATTATTTAAAGGTAGATAACTTTTTTGTAAGAAATGCCCATACCATGGTTGCTGGAGGAAACCTGTATAAGATGATGGCGCTTGTGCTTCCATGGCACCCAAAGTATCACCATGATAAGATCCTTGAAGAGCTAAGACCTGTTTAAACAAAATAAATATCACTATGACTAGCTCCACCAAGGTTGCATGCATATCTGCATATAATTATCATGCCAATTTAAAAAATACACAGCAGAGGTTTGTTGAGTTCGGGTTGCTTCTAAGCTAATTGATGACCTCGCTGCTAAAGTATGCAAATGTTTTTGTCAATAGAGTTTGGGCGTATGTTTTGTTCCAGTTATAGTTTCGGTTATGGCCCTTGTAGTTTGCATTTGTCTTAAGGCACTGACTTTTGTTCATGTATACACACAAAAAAGGGCGCTTGGGTCGTAAGTCCACTTTTTGGACTTTTTAAAAGGAAATCAGTCCATGCTCTAAACTTTTAAGGCCACAAGGCAAGTTATTTTCTCAAGACAATAATGCCCCTTGCATGCAATTTTGTATTAGAAACTATAAACTCATAACTTGAATTCTACAACCTATTTTTAATAAAATTGATATTTTTGGATTGATTTTCCAAAATCTGTCAAACAAGATATATGTTAACCATGAAATTCCCAAAGAACAAAACAATTAGATTTCACTGTGCAATTAGACTTAACTGGACAGTGAAATCAGAGCAACAAAAGGACTTTAGAAAATTATGAAGTTGTTTTAGAACACTCCTTTAAACATCAGTTTTCAATTGCTCACCCATAGTACAATTTAACTGTGTCAAATTATAAGTTGTGTGCAATTACATTGGCTAATGAGAAAAGGAAATTAAAAGAGCAATGAAACATACTTTACTATGCAATGAAAAGTCGAACTGTATGAAATTATTGTCTTTTTAAATTCATTGGCCAATTTAAATTCATTGAAAATTGCTTATGTAAACCACAATAAAGCACAAAACCAAACTGTTAGATCTAATTTTATCTTTCTTTTTTTTTTTGGATCGTAAATCCAATCTTTAACCACATTAGCCTATGTCTAACTTATTATTTGACACTCTAAGACTTCGCTATGGGGATTAATTTACCATTTGTGTGCAATTATATTAGCCAGTGATATTAAAAATAGAATTTAAAAGGAAAAAAACTGAACAGTTAGATTTTACTGCGTGTATAGTAAAGCCTACTTATATACTGTAATCACAATTTTAACATTAAAAATGATCATTTAATCCGTACAGTTAAGTCTAACTGTGTTAAATTATTAAGTTGTGTGCAAACTTAATAAGACACGAATATGATCAGGAAACATGACAAACTTGAACAATGAATCAAACAAATAATGACCACTCATCCATATGTGATTAAGATGCCCATCAAATTTCATCGAAAATAGAAGACAAACAAAGAAAATAGTGCTGAAATTAGCAGAAAATGAAGTCCAAACTCAAAAATCATTTGTAATACCCAACTAAAATAGTTTTAGAAAATTCCGTACCACTGGGCTATTAAAATCTTTGTAGAAAAAAGAATAGATAGATCTTACTGTCACATCAAGCTTCAAAAGAAAATGTCTTCAAAATTTCAACTAACACAAGAATTTAATACCAAAGAAAGTGCCTGTCCTTGTGGTCCAAATAAGTTGAGCATGTGCTTAATGCCAGAATAACTTCCCAAGGTGTATTTCTTGGCAAAAATTAAAAATTAAAAAATAAAAATAATAATAATAATTAAAGAAAAAAAAACTAAACATAAATCATACCAAAAAAATATTAATTTGTTGCTCTCAAACTAAGCATAACAAAATTTCAAGCAAATACTTCTGGGTAGCCTTTCCAACTCTAGGCTACAACTGCTTCACTTAATGTGGCAGCCTGGCAGGTAATTAAACAATACTTTGGAGAGGAAGACAGCCCAAGGCAACTGTTCAGGTACAACAAATAAACAGGCAAAACAAAACTAATCTATTCAATCAGCATATTCTCCAAGATGGAAAGGTTATAACACATAGTTCACTACACATGAAGTTGAACTGCCACTAAGGTAATGTATAGGTCATTTCTTTGCCTATCTGAGTCCCCTTAAACTGTGCATCAGAGTCAAGGTGGTGAGTGGTAGCTACAAAAGCTTATCTATGTGTCCCAAAAGCACTTCAGTGGCTGATTTATCACAAACATCTCGTCAATTAATAAATATAACACTTCAAATTTGTCTTTAGGTGTAGATGATACTGGATGATTCAACAAATGTAATATGGCTGATCAACTACGCATTGGAAACCAAATATATAGAAAGTATGAGGAGCAAAGAGAAGAATACATTGGATAACAAATTTTGTAAGAGAAGGATAAAGAAGCTCTTTTTAATTTAGACAATATGACTAGCATGAAGTTCACCATTTAGTTCTACAGCAGACATACAACTTGTTCTTGATTGTCTTGTTGATGTAATTCAACAAGATTGTGATTCTATATCTATGCTCAATAATATGCTTTCTACATCATTTTCTCACCAGTATCAACATTTTATATTACAAAATTAAAACAATCCACCTTTTTGCCCATTTGTTGCCTCAGTATAACCATCTAACAAGGAAAGATTGCCTAGTTTAGGCCTCAAAGAGCTGTGCTTAAGAGGCCACTAGTTGAATTGAAGACATAATCATTTAATGAAAAACATTCATTGATACCCAAAAAGCAGCTCCAAATAGAAAACGAAGCATTAAAGAAACTGATTTGCCTTGGATTGATTGAATTATGTATTTTATATTAATGTAGAAGGAAAAAGAGAGACGAAAAAAATAAAAAGCAATTTCTAGCACCTAGACTTGCTATCAGAAAATAAGCAGTTATATAATTTACATTGAAGATATTCAGATTAGTTAACTGGTTAGCTCACCTTGAGCTCAATACATCTTTCAGACATGTCAGCCTTCAAAAGGTCCGAAAGGATTCCATGATCACACAAGAATTTGCGAAATGCCATCTTCAGTGCAATTTCTATTGCTGTGGATCCATTATCCGAAAAAAATGTCCGTGATGCCCATCCTGAATGTCAAACAAAGTGGTTCATGTATTGTTATCAATATGCCTAACTAGAAATTGTTATCAGCAGTGTAGACAACACAATAGTGATGTATCACATAAAATTCAACAATCTGAGAGAGAGAGAGAGAGAGAGAGGGGGGGGGGGGGGGGGGGGGGTTCTAGAATATTAAAATATGTTTTTGAACAATGGAGAACACATAAAATATAGGCACTGCACTGATATATTAGGCAGAACATGCACTGCAAGATTAGCTCCTATACTAGCACCTATCTGCAATGCACAGAGATCAGAAAAACAAAAAGGAAAATTAGGCCCCACCTCTTTTTCCCTGGTCATGTCCCCCACCGTGGGTTCACTAAAGAATGGACCACAACTATGAAGCACGGGTACTCCAAAAATTATGCCATACGAGTACCCGGTACTTACCGGGTACGGGTACGCGTACCGGGTACGCCAACCAAATACATGCTGGGTACAGCAAATACATTTGGGTACGTCATGGGCATACATCGTGGGTATAGCACTGGTACGGTGAGTTTTTTTTTTTTGGCGACTGCGAGAATTTATTGCAGCCTTTATTATTCTTTTTTCAATTTTGAAAATATCAAGTAATTTATTTCCAACACCCTTTATCCATGAGTCATGGTTTTGCTCTCTTTTACATCTTGTTTTAGACAATCAAAAAAGAAAAAAAAAATGGAATTATATAACTTTTTAGTTAAGGTGTTCTTCTTTTAGTTTTGATATTGAAACTTATGATTTGTATGTTGGGTGTTTAGCTATAAATTTAAAAAAGAAAAATTCCAAAAAATTGACGTAACCTAACTGTACCTATACCCTATATTTTTAAGAATTTGCCGTATCGGCATACCTCTATCGTGCCTATACCCATATCCACACCCGCACCCATGCTTCATAGGACCACAGATGTAAGCGTAAAAGAATATTGAGAGAGCGGGAGGGAGAGATGAATCCTGAGGCTATGCAGCAAGGATGAAATTAATGTAGATGAACAGTGAACTAACCCCTGCATATATTACGTAAGATATCAAATGATTTTCGGAGAGTAAATATTTAGACAATCCTTGAAAGTGTCAATATGGATTATAAACCATAAGCTACATGAAAAAGGTAGAAAGGTGACAAAGCAATCGTCACATCACCAATGTGCCCTTTCCTCTTCCAATGCCACTCATCTGGTAATAGCTCCCATCTCTCCACAAGTTCGAAAACAAATTAGGAAACACAAAATGAAAAATTAACAGGCAAATTAGACTCTCAATAGTTCCTTTCCGTGCTCAATGCCCCCCCCCCCCAAAAAAAAAAAAAAAACTCCCAACCACACCACCACCTACATATATTGCGCCTTCAACTTTTCACAAATTTATATTACATAGATTATATCTGCATTGGAGGACAAATTGGTTATGACAAAGAATTAGCACTTGCATTAGCCTAACTCCAATCCTGACTGCAAGAAGCTTTTCATTTTCATTGTTTTTCATGTCCTAAACATAGGTTTCACAATTACTTTTGTTATAGAATTTGGGGTGTTGGCAATTTCTGTAGACAAAACAGGTGATATGTGTCAGTTTTGAGAAGAGAAAAGTTAGGTATGAGTGGTATCTTATCCCTTTTATATTAAATCATCACCATAATTACAAGAGTACCCTAAGGCATAAAATAAGAATACTGAATATACATCAAAATAAAATAAGGAATATTCTAAACATTCTAACACTCCCCCCTCAAGCTGATGCAGAGATATCTCTCATACCCAGCTTGTTAAGAATATCACGGAATGATTTATTCCCTAATCTTTTGGTGAGAACATTAACCAGTTGGTCCCTAGACCTCACGAATGGCGTACATATTGTGCCACTAGTGGGCTTTTCCTTGATAAAATGCGTATCAATCTTTACATGCTTGGTCCTGTCATGCTGAATTGGATTGTGAGCTATATTAATGGCTGTCGTATTGTCACAGTATAGCCACATAGAATCTGTCTGATGAATCTCCAAATCCCTCAAAAGTAGTCTAATCCATACTAGCTCACACACACATTGAGCCATAGCTTTGAATTCAGCCTTTGCACTGGACCTCGCAACTACATTCTGTTTCTTGCTTCTCCAAATAACTAGATTTCCTCTAACAAAGGTACAATAGCCAGAGGTTGACCTTCTATTAGTGATTGATCCAGCACAATCAGCATTTGTATATGCCTCCACACTAAGATGACCATGTTTAGAGAAATAGAGACCCTTTCCCGGAGAAGACTTCAAGTACCTCAGAATCCGCATAACTGTCTCTAAGTGAATTGCACGTGGAGCATGCATAAACTGACTAATCATACTCACTGCAATAGCAATGTCAGGACGCGAATGGGATAAGTAGATAAGCTTACCCACTAGCTGCTAATATCCCCCCCTGTCTACAAGCTCGCCTCCTTAATCCTCACTAAGCTTCATTCCAAGCTCTAGTGGTGTATCACAGACTTTACTTCCACGCATCTCAGTTTCTTTTAGCAAATCAAGCACATACTTTCTCTGACATATGAAGATGCCATCTTTGGATCGAGCAACTTCAATACCGAGAAAGTACTTCAAGCTGCCTAAGTCTTTGATTTCAAACTCATTGGCCAAATACTCCTTTAACCGAAAAACCTCCTCAACATCATCCCCCGTGAATACAATATCATCCACATAAACAATAAGAGCTATCGTCTTACCATGTGAGGAGTGTTTCACGAACAAAGTATGAACAGCTTGACTCTGTTTGAAACCATATCGCAGCATGGCCTGAGTAAACCTCTCAAACCAAGCCCTAGGCGACTGTTTGAGTCCATAAAGTGACTTGCGTAGTCAGCACACTTTTCCTTTGGTTTTAACATCCTTAAAGCCTGGGGGGATGTCCATGTACACTTCTTCTTCCAAATCTCTATTAAGGAAGGCATTCTTCACATCAAATTGATGGAGAAGCTAGTCGAGATTAGAGGCAAGGGAGAGAAGGACTCTGATAGAGTTCATCTTAGCAACAGGAGCAAATGTCTCCTAGTAGTCTACTCCATAAGTCTGTGTAAAGCCCTTGGCCACCAATCTTGCCTTGTAACGTTCAATTGAACCATCGGCCTTGTGCTTCACTATGTACACCCACTTACATCCAACAGGTCGTTTGCCCTTAGGTAACTCAGCCAATTCCCAAGTGCCATTTTTAGTCAGGGCTCTCATCTCTTCCATTATGGCATGCTTCCACTCAAGAGTAGAAAGAGCATCTTGAAAATTAGAAGGAAGATTCACAGAAGAAAATTTAAACAAAAAAGCTTTATACGAAGAAGACAGATTAGTGTATGAGACAAAATAAGAGATAAGATGTTGAGTACAAACCTAACCCCCTTCCTTTTAGCAATGGGAATATCTAGACCAGAAAAAATAGAGTTACCTGGAGTTTCATCAGAAGAAGAGGATTCTAGACACTCATCAGAAGGAGAAGATAGTAGTGGAGAATTCGAATTGGTCTCTTTTGTACCCAAGTAACTTGTTTTCTATCCTTGTCCCTGACATGAACTTTTCCGTCTTTCACTGTGGATTCAGGCTCAACATCTTTTACTGCGGATTCAGACTCAGCATTCTCAATAGTTGGGTCACCATTAACATTCTCAACCTGCTCAATCACTGATGGTAGTGACATAGGAATTGCTTCACACCAAGGCTCCCCCTGAAGGGATGACTAGGACACCAAGGAGGACAGGAAATAGGACTGAGACTCAAAGAAAGACACATCCATAGAGACAAACCATTTCCGAGAGGGGGGATGATAACACTTGTAGCCCTTTTGTGTGGCGGAGTAACCCAAGAAGACACACTGAGAGACCTAGGATCCAACTTACCACGGGTAGGAGAGTGGTTATGAACAAAGCACACATACCGAAAGGTTTTGGGAGGAATGAAGAAACCAAACGAGTGGGACCCTAACAAAACCTGAAGAGGAGTGTGTTTGTGGAGGCAAATGATTGATGAGGAAGGCTGCAGTGAGAACAGCTTCCCCTTAATATGATCTAAGAACATGCATTTCAAAAGACAGACAACACACAATATCAAGAAGATGGCGGTTTTTACGCTCTGCAACACCATTCTGTTGAGCGGTATTATTGGTACAAGAAGTTTGGTGAATAATACCATGGGTGGCAAAATAGTTGGCAAGGCCAGAGTCAAAGGAGGGGCTCCGACGAGCCCTAGGGTGCAGGCGAAGCCTTCGAAGGCTGCGGCTAGGGTTGCCGAAGTCCTAGGAGGATGTGACTTAGGACTGTCGGGGCCTTAGGAGGCTGTGAGTGGTCCTGACGGAATCCTAGGGAGATGGCATTTGGTGTGGTGTGGATTGCAGCTAGGGTGGTGGTGCGGTGGTGGTGTGAAGGTGGCTGTAGGGTTGTGGTTGCTAGGGTTTTAGAGTGGCTCTGATACCATGTCAGCTTTGAGAAGAGAAAAATTAGAGGTATGAGTGGTATCATCACCATAATTACAGGAGTGTCCTAACTCATAAAATAAGAATACTGAATATACATCAGAATAAAATAAGGAATATTCTAACACATTCTAACAATATGCATATAGCTTTGAGAGTCCAAATACTAATGATTGAAGATGTTCAAAGACAAAGCAAAGAGTGCTTCAATCCAACCTCAGGAAGCATATTGTACTAGTCTACAAGTGTTTTTTTAATGGAGTATAAAAAATTTAGCCTGAATACTTAGTCGTCTTATGCACTTTGTATTTGGAATAGTTCAAAATAAGGCTATTTAGGCAAGACCAGTGTGCTCATCTTGAAAGCAGGCTTTGAGTGGGGGTACTGTGCTCCAAAAAAAAAAAAAAAACAGAATCGTGAGCTTGGCGTCCACCCAAAATGCACTCAAGTAGGCAAGCAAAGTTTTGAATCCCTACATGACCTAGTTTGTAGAAAATATAAATGTGGCCTTCATTTTTCAATCTAACGGACAAATACATTCAAAGATATTCCTATGCATGTCCTAGTTTCTTTATTGCACTCAAATATCTAGGAGACCTAATTCCTTCCTACACAAAGAAAAAGACCCAATTTGATTATTCATAAGCACTAATTTGCAAAACTTTTCATTGATTGTCTTACAAAACCACATACAGTTGTGCGCTTGCAAATGGAGTTTGAATTTGTGAACTTGAAGGAGAAGACATCAAGGCTAATGCATCCACTGTTGAGTTATAAGTCGTTTACTTGAGTCTTTGTATTAAACTCTTGATCTACTAGATTTTGATCAGCAAAGGTAATTGTAGTTTTTTAACCATGGCATGGGAATTGTTGTTAACAAGTTTTTCCCAAGAGTTATCCACATATATCACTATCTACTATCTGCATGTATTTAATACAAACTGTGTGGATGACATAAGCATTGGAATTGGAAAACTAAATTGAATTGATTAATCCAATTTCCAAGTTTTTAAAGTTTGGCCTATTCACCAACACCCCCCCCCCCCCCTTCTCTTTTCTCTAGACACGAACATGTCCACCCCCACTATTTAAATTGGTATCAAAGCATCTTGGTTGCTCGTTTTTTGGTAATAAATAACCGTACCTAGGGAAAAAACTTTGAGTCCGAGTTTGGTTCTAATGAGTGATCTTAAAAATTAGAGGTATCTAATAATGAGGACGAGGTTTCTATTCAACTTGAATATGTTGAACTATAAGGCTTCTGTTAAACTTAAGAAGATCAAGATTAAGTTAGATTTCAAGTAAAAGATCATAAAGAAAAAAGCACGAAACCCTCAAGTGTGAATTGACAAAGAAAGAGAGTGAACTAGAACAACTTAGGACTTGTAGAGACAACCTTAACACCAAACTGAATTTGGTAGAGAAAGCTGTAACGCCCCGAAAATTGGGCATGGTATATCTATTTATGCTACAAAATCCACCTGATAGACAAACACATATATATAGCTAACTATTCCATACATCCATTTCCATTAAATCCCAAATGCCAAATACATGCTATTCACATTTCAATGCCCCAGTTCTAATCCCAAGCATACATTTTACAAGTAGTATGAAATGGAAGCCGAACAGATTAATAAGTGCCCTACAAGCTTCCAAATTTATCCAAGAACATTCTTGGTTACACAAAATGGAGTTTCAACTCAACGCAAATACAGCCCTGGGCTTACATTCAACAAATAACAATAAAACAAAAACAAAGCCTCAGCTCCGAGTCCTCCCAAGTCAATGCCTTGGCGGAGGCATAGCACCTGTACCTGAAATGGTTTTCCTTATAGGATGAACCACAACCCAGTAGAGATATACTACACAATATATAGACCATAACAAGACTAAAGAGGAGTATGCTCATGCTATGCTCATGATAAAACAGTTTATCTCTCTTTTTATAAAGCATGCAATGTTGAGATGCAACAACAGATATAAAACCATTTCCATTTTAAACCATATCTGCTACATGAATACAGGCTCTGTGAATCTCTAGGTGAGTGTCTGCAAGTAGGCCCTAATGCACTGCCATTTTTACCAGTAAACTGGAAGACTCGACACCTAACCGCGCGGTTCTACACCCCTACCCAGATTCACCAAGTATTCATCTTTTCGCAAACAGATACATTTCCAATGAAATGAATGTAATGCAATGTCCAATGTAACAAATGAGGAATGTGGTTCAATTTACCTAAGTCTCATGCATTTCTACAACAATCATGGTTATCCTCCACCGATAACCCAAAACAAATATTTCTAAACAGATATTTAAAGAATTAAATTCCAAAAAAATTCCGATAAATACAATCTATTCCACATCTCATCAAATATGAACAACTACACTGGTTTTCATATCACAATCACGTCCGATAACCTCTCAAGGTCCATTTCTAACCGTGTCGATTTTATTTCAACAGATACATTAAGCAAAATAATACCAGTAATGCCCAAGAAAACATCATTTTCTTTCCAAACTCATTCTCCAAGCATTATTCAACTATGACATCCTATTTTGATCAAAAGCCCCAAAAGTTAAACATAATTCCTTTTTTTTTTTTTAAATGCTCCTTTGGTCGCAAACTGGAAAAAATTTCAAAACCGATTGAATCAAAGTCCGTTTTTGTTCAAATTTAAAACATAACTCTGTCATAACCTTACAAACATATTCCAAGTTTACACTTTCGCAATTTGAGCATCAACTCTTTATTTTTCAAAATTTCCCTTTTAAGCAAATAAATCACAAATTTTTCAAAAATTTTATACAACTCTAAACTCCATATAATTAAGTAAAACATAAAGAAATGTAGGAAAAATCCCTACCTCAAGCTAGAAGAGGAAACAAGCAAAAACCCAATTTTCGACTTTGTTGGATTTCGATCGGTCAAAACGTTGCTCTCATCAAGCTCTTCACTTTGATCTTAAGAACTATGGTCTAAAACCTAATAGATTTTGGTGAATCAAAAGTTTTACATGATGAATGTCAGAGAAAAAAAAAATGAGGGAGAGAGAACTGAGCCGAAAGAGAGAGAGAACCGAAAGTGGGAGAGAGAGAGCTAGGCAACTCTGGAAAATGCAAATAAAAGAATGTCAAAGGGTTGGACAACCCCATGTGGGGTTTGTCCCTTTTTTTTTATTTTTTTCAAATCAATACAAATATCTATCAACATATATGCATCTATATATATATATATATATCAATTAAAGTATGTTTCAATATCATTATAAATTTAGTAGCATAAATAACAAAAATGATATAATCTTTTCACACCATAAAATATATTTCGTTTAATGGTGCATACCATAAATATTTGCAACTCTCTCAAGATTATAAAATAAATAATAATAATAACAATAACAACAATAATACATGGTTACAAACGAGTCATGATTCAATCAATTGGGTTCAAAATGAATGGAGTTTAATAATTTAAAATAAATCTCCAACTGAGATTAAAATATAAATAAATTTTAAAAGACTTAAGGTGGTCCCCACCATTCACATAATTAAATATGAACCAAAATGATTAAGTATGGGCTAATCAAATAAAACCCAAAAATTGAATTTATATTTCATTTATTACTCAGGACCCAAGAATCACTATAACTAAAACTAAAAAAAATAATTTTGCCAAGCGGGCCTTATGAAATCGAAATCAAGAAGTAATTCAATTTATTTTCACCAATTTAAATAGAATGGTTCACGACACCACAACAATAATAATAAGGGCAAAATTCAATTTGATTCAACTCGTTACAAGAGCAATGAGAGTGTTGAATCTTGAAGGGCAGTAGTGCCCAAGATGTCCACATTAGAGAACTATTAGGAAGTGTCTAATGGCACAGAGAAGTTAAACTATATGATCTCCTCACACAATTTCTACAATTTATCTTTTTAAGCAATATTTTACTTTTTAAGGGTGGGCAGACTGGCAGGAGCATAGGGGAGGGCTATGGTAAGCCCATATTTTCCCCCTCCTTTATCTACAATTCTCCTTATCTTTTTAAGCATTTTCTTCATGTTTTTCCTCCTCTTCTCCACCTTGTTTTTTCTCTTCACTTTCTTCTTTCAAGTAAGAACTGAAAGATGTGCAAAAGAACAATCCAGGGACACACTTGATGCTTGGGTGTACTAGATCAGTCCTCCACTGAAAACATGAGCACTAGCTGAAGACAAAAGGAAAATGTTGGATGGAACCTTTTTGGAAATCTTACGCACAAAGATAAACATATGTAGCTGATTTTCTTGTTACAAGCACTGTACTGATCCTTACAGGTTTCAGTAGCTATAAATACTCTTACAAGCTACAACACTTGTTAATATTGTTCATGTGACTATGGAGATCATGAACCTCACTATTTGATTTGAAGACATAAACTGTTTGAATTGAAAAATAAAATTCATTCTTCTTTTGTGAAGGGAACGGGAACCAAAGTATGGTATACATGTATCTTATTTTATTGTCAACTAACAATTATTTGGGGTGCCTAGCAAAGGGCCATATAAGGCTAGAGATCATCCTACAACAGTTGCTAATATTGTTCCTGTGACTATGGAGATCATGAACCTCACTATTTGATTTGAAGACATAAACTGTTTGAATTGAAAAATAAATTCGTTCTTCTTTTGTGAAGGGAACAGGAACCAAAGTATGGTATACATGTATCTTATTTTATTGTCAACTAACAATTATTTGGTACCTAGCAAAGGGCCATACAAGGCTAGAGATCATCCTTCTTATCTATCAAAAATTCTCTCTGATGCATCAAGAAGTGAGATAGAACACCGAGAAACTTTTTTCCTACTCAAGTGAGGTAATCAAATTATAATTCTAATTAGGTCTATAACGATATTGCATGTGTTGCACTGCAATTCTCCGCCTGCCAATTGCATAAACCAATCCAAAGTAAATCAAAAGGTATTATTTGATACCATATCGAATTCCCCTCAATGTAGCAAAAGCATACTGTTGAATATTTACAACATATAACCCATGATATAAATGCTTGATCATATTTAACCAAACAAAAATAAAGTAGCAGCAGGGATGGGGGAAGAGCTCAAAAGAATACAGCATGGGGAGGTAAAATGCAAGAGTTCATTGCTTACAATTTTCATTCATTGGCAACAAAGTTTTTTGTCTTTTTTGAAAGTAAAAGAAAATTGTAACCACATTTTTAATATTAAACCAAAAGGAAACTAAAAGAAACAAAAATAGAATAAAAATGAAGCAATCTCTTCACAAAATGAGAGATCACTACAAAAAGGATCCCACTCTAAGCATCATCAAGCTTTGGAAGGTAACATACACAAACAAAGAGCCAAACATGGATTTCATTAATCCAATTAGACAACATTTATAACCAAAAAGTCAATAAGCATATGCAAAAAACCAATTGCAAAAGTTTTCTCAGAAGGTGAGAGGAGATATAGCTAACCTTTGCCAACCCCTCCAAGCAAAAGTTCTGCGCATTCTAAAGCTGGTTCATGAACATTCTCCGGAAACATCACATGACCAAATCTTGCAGCTGCATAACCCATATCTCTTGCGAGCTCAATCTGAAACCACCTAAACACATACTACAGTAAAGAAAACTTGTGTACAAGCCTGTAAAGGAAACACACATCTACTTTATTATTAAACATTCAAAAAAGGGAAATAAAGGGAAAGATGTATGCCTGAAGCATAAGGCTTATACACCATAACAGGGAAAACCATCATCCAGCAGACAAAATTAGAGGAATCATAATTCTATCACCATGTCAACAGAATTCTCATATTCATGTAGTTTTCCTTAATAGTTAGCTTAAACTGCAGCCCCCAAGGATTCGCTTCCATTTTACTTCCTTGCATCCAAGAGCTGTAAAAATTCCTAACTTTTAAGTGAGGATAATTCAAGGCTGGTTTTAGGCATTTTTATGTCAAGTATAAGTTTCTTTAAGGGGGGACCCAGGGAGGATAGTCACTTTCAGGGAAATTCTATTAAAACTTGAGTAAGACATTATTTCCTGTAGTTATCAACAATTACTTTTTCAAATTTTCTTGATTAGTTTATCACTTCTAAAAGACAGTTGTCAACTTGTCTCCTTGTTTTCTTTTTTTTCTTTTTTGGTTATCAACTTCTAATTAGTTAATCATAGTTGAAACAGCACATTCCACAAAACTCAATACCTAGAAAATTGTGAAGTACAAACTCCTATGTTCAAATCATGCTTCCAGAAATCAAAGCCATAAGATGTTAGTTCTAAATGCAGAAAAGTGTTCACTCACATTTGCGACACATTATTTTCATTTCACTATTTTTATGAATAAAGGCCTTTAAGAATGCAGAGTGGTGCCCCAAGCAAGTCCTGAGATCCTTTCCCAGTGTTCCTCAACAATTTTTAACTCAATACCACAAAAAGGGACGGTACAAGCATGCACTTTCATGCCGGAGCCCCTCAAATTTAATCAAAAGATGCCTGCCATTTGTTATTGATAGGCCAACTATATATGCAAATATGTATAACTACATAGCTTACGTATGGAAGTTCAAAAAACAAAATGAATATCCACAATCAAAATCAAAATAAAATAACATATAAAAACTGTGTAAGTCCAATGGTTCAAGTGATTGAAATACTGCAGAAATGGCATGAACATTAATAGCATTTGCAAGAAAAGAGTGTCAGAGTTTCAATACTTTCTCTATCTGTCAAGTTGCTCATTTCATCATTATTGTCAAATTACCACCTTGAAAACACACCATATGCATGTTTGTTTGCAAGAGAAAACACCATACATTTATTCAAAACGTTACACAATCAAAGCCTAAGAAAAATCTCTTTACATGATTAGGGTTTCATCAAAATGGGGGAAAATGAGGAATTAAGTAACACTACAGGAATTGTGGTGTGGGGGATTAGCCCTTTCCAGATTATTCCCCTCCTTCATACAATGGTATAATCTTTTTATCTCAACCCAACCAAACATAATACAATAATCCCCACTCCCTTTATCCAATCATTTATCGCATGGTATAACTTATCCACTATGTACTGATGGGTTGTATGGCACACCAAAAATAAACTATGCCCAAATTCTTTAGAATAATGGTAAGTCCAGGTATCGATCCATAGCGACAATTGTGAAATTAAACTAATTCAATTGCTAGGTTCCTAAATTAATTTTGATAAAAATATTGATGGATAATATAACTAAATGAGAATTAAAATGAAATTGAGAAATTGAATTGACAATTAAAATTAGGGTTTGAAATATTGATTTTGGAAAAATGAGAATTCTTTGTTTCATTTGTTTCTTTTCTTTTCTTTTCTTTTTTTTTCCCTTTTATACTGAGCAGCATTTTCCACCACCGGATCCAAATCAGTGATATCTATTCTTTTTTCTTTGTTTCATTTCTTTATTTCTTTTTGTTTTCTTTTATTTTATTTTTCTTTTATACTGTACAAAAAAACAAGAAAACAAAAAGACAAAGAAATAAAGAAATAAAACAAAGGAAAAAGAATGGATATCACTTATTTGGATCCGGCGGTTGTGGAGAATGCTGCTCAAATAAGGCATGCATCAACGCCCGAGTCTCGAATGCCTCGTCATGAACCCTAGCGCCAAGCTAATCAAACCGCTGTTGGCTCGACTCCCGGTATGCGTAGAAGTCAGTTTGCAAAGACGCAACTGACTGCTGATACCCATCAAGCATCATCTGCAAGTAATCCCGATATGCCTGATAGTCTACCTAGAGATCAACCACAGATTGCTGAATAGCGGCTTGATTATCCAAAAGAGCCTGATGTTGCACCCATGTCATACGGAATGGCAATGGAGGTGGCGGTGGCGGTGGCGTAGCAGCGAGGGGGCTCTACCGGAACATCATTAGGATTGGCCGAGGTATCGGGGAGGAGTAGTGGAGGTAGCAAGCAAGCAATGGTGTGGCGCCATTATGTTTTACCATAAAGCATTGGCGGCGGAAGCTAAATCTCATTGAGTTCGAGTGGTTGGCCTTTTATGAGTGCAGTGATGAGGTTGGCGAAAGGGAAGGCCAATGTAGAACCGCCTCGGGTGTTGCGCAACTTAACTTCATGAAGGATACGGACCATCTGGTTGAACATCAAAATAGGGAGGTCGACCCAAAATCCGAAGTCAAATCGGTGCAAGGCACGGAGGAAGCCCCCCGCCGTTCTTCCTTGTGGCCTAGAGAGGATGACATTCTTTTTTAGAACCACATCAAGGAAGAGGAGGCGGCGCAGTAAGTTAGCCCGACGGATGCTAGTTCGATTGTCATCATCTTGTCGCCCCTCATAGAATTTTGTCACTAATGCCGGGACTGTGAGTTCCCGAGTGAACACCGGGAACTGCTCTTCATTGATAGTGTCCATGGAACAGTGGAGAACCTCAGCAATGGAAGCTGGTGTGACCACTAACTTCACCCCTTCAACAACGAACAAAAGAGCTCCCGAGGCCTCGTCACTGATGTACATGTTATGATAAAAGACTCGCACAATGCGAGGATACGTCGGTTCAGTGACAATGCAGATGCCTAGGAGGCCCCGGTCTTCAAGTTGTCGGACACTCCACGTAGTGGGTTGATGGCGGTGGAAGAAGTGCACATCAAAAGGTGTGTCACAGGCAATTGGTTTGTTGGACCAGGTGTCTGTTGGTACATCCCTAGTGGCGATGTTAGCATTGCGAGGCCATTTGGGTGCTTGGCGGGATGATATAGACATCTGCACAAAATAACACAACTGACACAACCAAAAACGTGGAACTATTATATCAGCACTCATCAAATAAATATGCATACACAAATCTCTCAAAACCTCATTGTTATCACATGTGTTTGTGTGTTTGGTTCGTCCCTGCCTCGCTGGATGTGTGCTCTACACCGTCTAGTAAGATCCTCTCTCTCTCTCATTTTACTATCTACTTTCCAGTTGCTTACATTGAGGACAATGTTGTATTCCAGTTGAGGGGTAAGGATTTTTATAAAAACAATTCATGTTTGTACTTGTTGCACTTGATTGCACCACTTTACTTGATGTTCACTTTGTGCCAGTATGGTAGTGATATAAGCATATGTTAATTGGCGAACACAGTGGACTTGTATGAAAAGGGTTTATTAGGTAAATACTTGCATGTGATGTTTGCATTAGGCGAGTTGTTTGTGTTTGTAGTATTAGTACACTTGTCATGAGTATGCCTTGATTCACATGAACACACTTTCATAGTAGTGACCTATTCTAATCCCTGGTGTATATCATTGATAATTACTAGTGTTGAAGAAAAGAATAAATGAGTAGCCTTGATTCTCCAAAAAAAAAAAAAAAAAAAAAAAAAAAAAAAAAAAAAAAAAACCTTGTTCGGATTCGTAGCCTCTTTAACTCTAGTGATTAAGCCCGTAAAGGTGTCTCTACACCTAGTGTCCTAAAATGTCTGGTTTGGAAGTCATTGGCCCAAAACTTACTACATGAGTTAATTAGAAAGCTTAAGGGCACAGTTAAAAAAATAAAATAAAAAATAATAATAATAATAATATAAAGACTTGCTCGGGTTCGTAGCCTTTTCAGCTCGAGTTATTAAGCCCGTAGAGGTGTCTTCACACCTAATTAGAAAGCTTAATGGATCAGGACATTGCACAGTCTTTCCAAAAAAAAAATTTGGTTGCAAAAGTTTAATTTTTCTGTATATGTGGGTGTTATTATAAGTTACACTGGGCTATTATAGTGGACAGTTAACTAGTATGGAGATTGCACTTTACACCGAGGGGACTGATGATATGTCTACACTAGCATTCACAAATACATGGAACTTAATTTTTGTAATACTGAATTGCAGTCTTTGCTCAATAAATTCCTTCATGCTTATCCAATGTGCCTTCAATGACTCATCATATCTTAATATCACACTGTAGTGGCACATAAGTTGATTGTTAGGTTGAGTAGTGGTTAATTGTTGTTAAGCAAATATAAATATGTTGATGTTTGAGGGTATCATTTCTGGAAGCCCTCACGAGACTATACTCGTCCACTTGGGGTAACCTTGTGGTTGAAAGGCTTGTTGCATATGCTAATGTAATCATGATTCCTACGAAAGTGGCCTAGAGCTATTTTACTTTTCTTATTTTTGTTTTGCTCGAGGACTAGCAAAATGTAAGTTGGGGATTGTGATGTAGGCCGAAAGGTACCACATTAGGCCGAAAGGTACCACATTGAGGCCACTTAAGTTACACATTTTTAGTCTTTCAATATTGTTTATTTGGTGGAGATGATGTGTTTTGTGTATTTGTACAGATTTGGCAAGCAATACGCAAATTCAATCAAAAAGGGCGCAAAAGCAAATTCTCCGTGCTAGGAGAAAAAAATCCCAACCTGCCACCTCACACCTCACCGCACGTACGACCCACCACTACTCGAACGGCCCACCTAGGGATCCATGCGAGGAAAATTCAATCTATTCTGCTGGGAATAAAGGGAAAAAAAATAGGCTGCTCAAAGGGTTCAAAATTATTTCAGAGAAAAAGGAGAGAGAGGCTAGGGTTTGGAGAACAATAACTTGAAACTTGAAGAATGTCTCCCATGGTGGTATCTTCCTCTTCCCACTCCTCCATGAGCATAAGTGGCTAGTCTTCCAATTTTAGGATTTTGATGAAACCTTAGCCATATAAAGGGATTTTTCTTAGACTTTGATTGTGAAACGATTTGAATAAATGTATAGATGTTTTAGAAATTTATAATAATTTTCCTTTTCATCTCCTCAAGTGTTTTACTCCTTGTGATTTTTTAATACTTTCCATACATTAATTTTCTTTGTATTTGTGTTTAAAGTATGAGACGAATCATAGTGCAATTGACGGGTCGTGTTGCTACCATAGTTTAGAGCAAACGCCTCGTGCTACTTGAGATGATTTGTGCATGTACGTTGAATACAACAATGCTCTTGATCAATGTTTCAAACTTGTAGTTGTGAAATATTGGATAGTTCAAACCGTAGTGCAATTGATGGCCGATGTTAAGTTTTATTTTATGTAGTTAGTGATGAATTCTTTGTCCTAGGATTTTTCCAAAAATTAGTATCTAAAACCCTAATTTTAATTGTCAATTTCATTTCTCAATTTCATTTCATTTAATCCTCAATTTTTTTATCAAAATTAATTTAGGAATTTAACAATTAAATTAGTTTAATTTTCCATTAGTCCCTCTGGATCGATACCTGAACTTACCATTATTTTAAGGAATTTGGTATAGTTTAGTGTTTATTTTTGGTGTGTAAAACGACCCATCACTTCTGCAAGGGAAGCCATTGTATATGACCAAAGAGCAATATCAGGCTTATCTGAATGGTCAGATGCTTCTTCAGCGCTCTATGGATTACGCACTGATTTCGCTCAGTCCTGTGAGCATGTGCATACCTTGCAGATAAATTTTCAGGCCTTTTAGGTGCAATCTCGTCAAGGTGCCTATGAGAGACCCACACTATCTATGTTGCAGGCTCTCCTTGGTCATTATCCACCACCTTCTGATGCTTCTGGCCCATGAGCCCTTCTGATGCTTCTAGCCCATGAGCCCTACACATTCTATTTTGTATATTTGTACTCAAATATGAATTTGTGGGCTGATGGGAACACAATCTAGTGATAGTCTCTCTTTTGCATCTATTTCAATTTTGCTTTATTTGTTTAATTGTTTGCTTGTCATTGAGGACAATGTCATTGTAGTCGGGGGGGGGGGGGGGGGGGAGTGCATTTCTATATATGGGGGTACACCTTGATTCACACATGAGAATTATGAGCACTGAAACACACTTGATATTTTGCACCACCACAAGATTGTTTTTCATGACATCTTAGAATATAGCGAGGGTCTATAGGGTGTGCATGATTAACATAATGTGAGTGTGTGTATAGCAAGGGTTTATTTGACTAGTAGTGATAATTCTGCACTTTGTCTTTCACGAGCACAGTTCTGACTAGGTTAATTGTAATATTTGTTATCTAGGATTGTGTTCTTGACTCCTACTGTGACTGATCCTTCAAAGTTAAAAATTAAAAATTAAAAAATTAAAATTAAAAATTAAAATTGAAATAAATAAATATATAAATAAAAAGTGACTAGTTCGGGTTCATAACCTTTTTAACTCAGTTATTATGTCCATTTCACACTTGTTATACTGGTTAATTAGAAAGCTTAAGGGACCTAGACATTGCACGGTCACTGATTAAAAAGATGACTAGTTTGGATTTGTAGCCTTGTTAACTCGAGTTATTAAGCTCGTTGGGGCGTCTCTACACCCCAACACTCGCTTACATGGGTTAACTAGAAAGCTTGAGAAATCTAGACATTGCACAGTCTCTTTCCAAAAAATAACTAAATAAATAAATAAAAAATAACTTTGAAGGGAACACTTGATTAGATACTTTATGATATAATTCACTGATTGTTGAGCTTCACATTACACATGAGGTGCAAATATTACTTTTCAATCTAAATATCTCTCAATGTTTCACATGCTCATATTAATTGATCTATGCATAGCACTAATATTGAATAATCCATGAGATGAAGTGAAATATCTTTCATTAATTGGTGTGAGATATTGGGGAGTGTAACTTCAGCAAATGATTCAAATGTTGTGCATCAATATAACATATAGCAAATTCAGTATAGGGATTGAAAATATCATTCATAATATGCTGAAATTCAGAGGGCGCATTTTTTAATCCAAATGGCATAACATTCCATTCAAAATGCCCAAAGGGTACTGTAAAAGCAGTTTTATACCGATCCTTCTCTGTAATTTGAACTTGCCAGTAACCCGACTTCATATCAAATTTAGAAAATACAACTGCATCCTGTAATCCATCCAAAAGATCTTTCTTGTTAGGAACTGGATACCTTATCCATTGTAAGGCTTCATTTAAAGGTTTGTAATTAATTACTAACCTAGGAACACCACGTTCAATCTCTGCATTTTTATTTACATAAAAAGCAGTACAACTCCATGGAGATCTACTAGGTCGAATTAATTTTTTCTGGAGAAGAGTATTGATTTCATTTTTACATAATTCCATATACTCTCTCTTCATTTGACTGGGACGAGCTTTTGTTGGGATTTTTCTTTCATCAAAAGTGGGCTCGTAGGGTAAAGAAACAAGGTGTTTCTTTCGGTCCCAAAAGGTATTGGGAACATCACTGCAAATTTCATTCTGGAATTCTTTTTCAAGTAATTTAATTTTTTGTTGAAAAGAAGTTTGCTGTATTCTTTGTTCTGTAGTTAAAAAACTAACTTCCTTTTGAAGAAAATTAATTTGATTTTGTTTTAAAGAGACTAGGTCAGAAATCTGATCTCATTCTTTAGTATAAGGAGAAGTGATGAATTCAAAAACTATATTTTGATTATCCAAATTAGTATGAATTCCAATTGTGTCAATCTTAGTAATTGGCATTAATAAGTTTAAAAATGGTGTACCAAGAATTATGTTTTGCGCCATATTTTTGATTAACACAAAAGATGTTTTTAAACATAATCCTTGATTACAAATTAATACTTCTAGAAGCTTGTAATCAATATACAAGCTATTACCACTGGCACTAGTGAGTGATTGGCTAGTCTTCTGGAAATATTTTGTTGGAACTAATCCTTCTTGTATGCAATTCATATCTGCACCACTATCAACCAAAGCAATAGCATCACACATAATAAAATCTGGTTGAATCATGAAAGTGATACGAATATACCATTTTTGAAAGGTTATTTTATTTAATAACATTAAATAATAAGGATTAGATGATTCTTCTTCTTTTGCTTTTTCTTTATGCTGAAGCTTAGAATTAATTTTTCTAATTTCAGAATTAATGGCAATGTTTGATGTCTGTAAATGCTTTATTTCTACTTTTAAAGCATTAATTTCCATTTTTAACTCCTGAATAGTAACACGTTTTTCTTGAACTGGTGTCTGTATTCTATTAAAAACTTCTTTCATGTTATAATGCTTAGGTGGAAGAACTTCTTCTTTCTTTTGCTTATAACACATTTCAAGAAATTTAAATTTGATAGCTGGATCTTTAATTTCATCGGCAATATCTAAAAGATTTTGCTCATCAGCTGTCAGGACATTAATACTGGGTTCTCCAATATTAAGACCATTCATTTCAACTATGGATTTCCAATAATTAACTTCTTCAGATAATTGGTTGACTGAAGGTTGACAAGGACAATTTTCATTTCCTGGACAATCATCATCTTCTGTATCAGAAGTGGATGAGTAAATGGCGGCTAATTCATTATCAGAAGGGTCTGGAGAAGAATCAGAATCAGATATTAACTGTAAAATCTTCTGCTGTACATCATCATCTAATGCTAATTCATTAAGTTTAGATTGAATCTTAACTCTACATTTATTAGCATAATGACCTGTTCGACCACATTTGTAACACTTTATACTGGATTTAGTTTTCTAAAAAGTTTTTCCCTTAGCCTTAGACTTATATCGTTGTTTAGAGGTTTGAGGCTGAGGTTGAGTTTTAGTATATTTATGTGTCCTGGACTTTTTATAAGGTTTGGAATAACTTTTATGCTTTCTTTGCTTATTAGGATATTGAATTTGTGGGTCATAAGCAAATTGATCGCAAAAGTCACCAACCTCTCTTTTTCCTGTGAGTTGCTGTTGACGAAGCTGTTGCTGGAGTTTAAGGTCATTACATAAAGCAAGACCTTCATCAGTAACAAGACTGACTAATTGACCATAAGTATATTGATAGTATGGAATATTAATTGAACGATGACGATCTCGTAATTTCTTACGAATCCGTTCAGCAAAGAGAGGAGGAAGTCCATCAATGAATTTGGCTTTCCAATGTTCTGTACTGCCATCAGTTCTCTGCATGACTTTCATAAGGAAAACATCTTTATACCATCTGAAATGGGATAAAGTTGGACATCTTAACTTCATCAATAATTCTCTATTTCTGTCGGCAACACCAACAGTGCTTCCAACGAAATGAGAGACGATGGTATTAACAAGAGTGTAGACAGCATCTTCTTCTTGTCTTTCGACAGGTGCTGGAGCAGGGCCAGTACCAGTTCGTTCGGGAATAACAGTTGTAGCTTTGGTGGCGGAAAGGATTTCAGTACATTGAGCAGTTGTGAGATAGTTATCCCACCATCCTTTCAGTGCACCGGTGAAACCACTGACAATATAGCGGGCAACTTGGTGATCAGAATTATTATTTTGTTTGCAAACAGTGGCAAACATGAGCATATGCTGGAGAAGTTCATAAATTTGGTATTCGGAAAGACCATCAATATTCCATTCATAAATGGTATTACTATGGTAGCATCGCTGAGTTTGAAGGAAATCTTCTTCGTAGAGAATATCCATGGGAGTAGGTCGAGGATAATAAAACCGGCTAGAACCAGTAGGAGCGTTTGCTGGAGTTTAGACCCATAGTTATGGACACGATTAATGGCAGTTGGTTCAGAAGAACTAAAGTTTTGCTGAATTTCATTTATCTGTTGAGGAGATAAATCATCATAGGTTTCAGAAGGACCTATAGAAGTACTGGATAACATAAGTACATGGGTTTGGGATGTAGAGGAAGTAGTTTGTTCACTAATTTGAAGACCCTTCATACGAGAAAGAAGGGTTTCAATAAAATCAGTTTCTTCCTTAGATTTTAATTTAAAGCCTTGAAGAGCTGGAGTTGGTTTGATCAACACAGGCTCAAGGGGTTCCGTAGACTTTGGTTCGAGTTTGCAGCTTTTCTTAACATGGTGTACCATTTCTTCGATACGTGTCAGCTGCTTGCCGGCAGTTTGACAAAACAAATTGGTATAATTGTTTTGTTTTAAGACGGGAACGAGATCTTGAACTAGAACAGGATCCTTATTCTGACTTCTGGAGGGTAAGTCTGAATAGGCAGCAATAACCATGGGCTTATTGTTAGTTCCCGTAGGTTGGAGTTCCAAAGGTTGGGTTGGAGGATGGACAGAATAGAGTTCCTTACCGTCGGTAGTCAGCCAATGCTGTTGAATAGCCTCAAGGACTTGAATATGAGAATCAGGAGAAATAAGTTGGATATACCATAAAGGAAAAGGAAATAAAACCTGAATTTCCTCAAGGTAAGCATAATACTGGAGCTTATAATCGTCCAATTGGGCTTTAGTGTGATTTGAAAAATACCATTTTCGAAATTCTGTATATTTTTGTTGAAAAAAATCTTGATTTAAGATTTTTCGATTTTCACAGCCTGGAGAAAAATCTACAATATGGTTTTCTTTAAATTCACAATCCATTAAATTCGAAAATCCATATCACTGGCTGTAGGGCTATATGGGCCTTTTCTGGAGTTACTAGTTGCAGGAGGAGGAATAGGTGGATCATAGATTCCATGGGGAATTTGTTGAAATAGGATCCTGATCGGGATCATTGGTTTCATCAGATGTAGGCCTGGAATAAGATCTTGATGGCTGGCCTTGAAATATAGCATCTGGAGGATCAGAATAGGATTGTCTAGAAGATTTGGATAATCAACTCTATATGGTTGATGTGTAGGGGCAGTTCTAAAACTGGCACTTGACATGCTTCTGGATAACCAGTATAACAATTATGTTGGATAATTGGTCATGGAGGAACAGCATTCGTGATCTTCCATCTTTCTGGAAAAGTAATTTTATCCCATTCTATGACTCTGGGAACAGCAACTTGGCTACTGTACAGGTTAGTGTCAATTAAGACTGTCTGACCATTAATCCCTTGTTTTCTAACATAAGGATTTAAAGTTGAAAGGACTTTAAGATATATCCTGGAAATTACAGAGAAAGGTGGGGATCCTGGAAGGTACTCATATCCATTTCACACTTGTTATACTGGTTAATTAGAAAGCTTAAGGGACCTAGACATCGCACGGTCACTGATTAAAAAGATGACTAGTTTGGATTTGTAGCCTTGTTAACTCGAGTTATTAAGCTCGTTGGGGCGTCTCTACACCCCAACACTCGCTTACATGGGTTAAACTAGAAAGCTTGAGAAATCTAGACATTGCACAGTCTCTTTCCAAAAAATAAATAAATAAATAAAAAATAACTTTGAAGGGAACACTTGATTAGATACTTTATGATATAATTCACTGATTGTTGAGCTTCACATTACACATGAGGTGCAAATATTACTTTTCAATCTAAATATCTCTCAATGTTTCACATGCTCATATTAATTGATCTATGCATAGCACTAATATTGAATAATCCATGAGATGAAGTGAAATATCTTTCATTAATTGGTGTGAGATATTGGGGAGTGTAACTTCAGCAAATGATTCAAATGTTGTGAATGAGGTGTACTATATATTAAATGTCTGTGGGTATCATTTCTGAAAACCCTCATGAGACTAAACTCGTCCACTTGGGGTAACTTTGTAGTTTAAAGGTTTATTGCATACGCTAAATACTAGATTTTGCTTTATTTTTCTTTCTTTGTTTCCTTGCTCGAGGACTAGCAAGTTGTAAGTTAGGAGGTGTGATTGAAGCCAAAATGTACATCATTGAGGCCAATAATTGAGATAGTTGTAAGTTGGGGGTGTGATTAAGGCCAAAATGTACAGCATTGAGGCCTATACAATTGAGATTTCTTAACCCTCTTCTTAATTTTGTATATTTTACTAGTGTTTGATGTGAATAAGATTGGACGCATTTGAAGTACAAAACGAGCAAAAAAATAAAACTTTAACTGAAAATTCATTCCCGCACGTGCAGACGGTCATTTCCCACACATGCGGCTTCTCGTCCTAAAGTCAAAACATTCTAAAAACGCGGAGGATTTTTCCCACATGTGCGATGACATTTCCTGCACGTGTGGCCCAAACTCATTTTGCGAGCGTTGCGTGCGGGACTTTCTAGACCTGTTTTGAGGCTTGCAAGGTATAAAAGGAAGAAAGAAAACCTACAGAGGGGTTCAAATATTTTTCTAAAGAAAAAGAAAGGCTAGGGTTTGGAGAGAAGAAGCTTGGCGCTTCAAGTATGTCTTCCATGATGACTTCTCCTTCTACCTCTTCTCACTCCTCCATGAGTGACTAGTCTTCCATTTTCTAAGGTTTTGATAAAACCCTAACCATGTAAAGAGACTTTTCTTAGGCTTTGATGATTGTGTAACAGTTTGAATAAATGTATGGATATTTTAGAAGTTTATAATAATATTTCTTTTCATCTCTTCAAGTATTTTACTTTCTGTGATTGTTAAATGCTTTCCATACATTCGTTTTCTTTGTGCTTGTGTTCAAAGTATGAGACGAGTCGTGTTGCTTCCGTAGTTTAGAGCGAACGACTCATGCTACTTGAGATGATTCGTGCCTGTACATTGAATGCAACAATCCTCTTAATCAATGTTTCAAACTTGTAGTTGCGAAACTTGGATAGTTCAAAAAAAAAAAAAAGAACAGTGGGTAGTTCTAACTGGATTGCAATTGATGGCCAATGTTAAATCTTATTCATGTGGCTAATGGTGAATTCTTTGCCCTACGATTTTTCAAAGTCAATATCTCAAACCCTAATCTTAATTGTCAATTCAATTTCTCAATTTCATTTTAATTCTCATTTAATATTGGATATATGATACCTAGATTTTTGGTGTGCCAAAGGACCTATCATGTACTATCTATAATGCTATCATATACCCAATCCTTTATAATGTTTGATCATATAATATAACCAATCCTTTATCCAATCTAATCTCAAGGTATAATTTATTCCTCATAATACCATCAATAATGCTATTCATATCCAATCCCATAAGAAATTAATTCGACAATCAAACATGCCCCATACGTAAAAGAGAAAGAAGTTAGAGAGTGAGAGTGAGAGTGAAAAGTGAGAGAAGAGGTCCGCAAGGCACTACTAGTAATATCATGCATCCATACCTATCCCACAACTCATGCTACTAAAAACGAATTGCATGTCTCCAAAGACAGAAGAACAAAATATTACTTATTGTAGCATAATAGATCATAAAGAAAATAGTGAACCTGCAAGAATCTTTGTTAGTGATTAGAAAGAAAAGAATGACCTGTAAAGTATGATCTGGCCCCTGTGTCCACCAACTTGCACAAGCATCAAATTGTTGCATGATTAAATCATGATTTAGTACCTATATTGAAAACAAAAACATGTAATTGAGATAAGCAGGCAATATGAAGATTTCACAAATCATGGAAAATTGGGAGGTAAAAAATGAATATCTGTTGAGGATCAGAGATAACCATTTTTGTCTTTAACAGGAACTAGTTTCAGCGAGAACAACTCAAAGAAACATTTGACAATTAAGATTAAAATTTGCTACAAGCCTACAACCAACACAACAAAATGTGAACCTTATGAACCGCAAAGTGCTCGCCAAACCGGGAATCTATTACTGTAACAGCTTCTTCAGGTACAAGTTTGTGCTGAGTAAATGGCCACCATAAAATGTTTTGTGCCTTCTTTGGCATGTTACGTAGTCTCTCTATTCTCTCATTAAAAGCAGAAATCATTATTTCCTTGAGAGTATTAAAGACAGTCTGAGCTTCATCAAACCATTCCATCAAGTTGTCAGACATATCTTGCGGAATAGGTGGAAGCACAAGCACAGGGACCCTAAAGAAATAAGTAAAAAGTTATGATACTCCAATTACAAGATAAGCAAGCACAAAGGGGGAAAAGAATGTCAAAACCAGAAACAAGCATAAGACCAACACAGACACACACATGTAGAGGTTCAGTCATAGTAGAGAAAATATCATATTCTGCAAATGGCCAACTACAAGACCATGTACCTCTTAAATATAAACAAGAAAGAATTAAGTCCAATAGAATAAACAAAGAGGAACTTGTTACCTATTTCGTAAATAAGACAACAATGGAACCTCATTTTCAAGGCCATGATCTTCAAAAACAACAGCAACTACATCATAACCTCGAAGTTTTAAACTTTCGTAAGCTGAAATTGTTGATGAAATACCACCAAGGCGTCCATCCCCAACAAGAATAGCAGGTAACCGGAAAGGCCTGGTAACATGTTTAAGGACCTGAATCAAAGAGGAAAAATAATAATAATGATATGATTCTGTCAAATTAGACATATATTTGTGGCCCAGCTTGTATATTTAGGCTTTTCCCCATTTGTATCAGCTTGATATGTGTATTTGAGATGTTTATATCAACAGATTACTTTGGTACGAACTATATCAAAAATTCACAAATTTGTCTGTTCTCCAAAACGCTTCTGTGTCTGGATTGCTGTAGTAGAATTGTTACACATTACCATTGGGATCCATTTAGGATGCATATATCAACGATGTGTAGGTGAATTTCAGTTAAGGAGCTAATCAAGGGATGAATTATTACATAAAAGAAATCACAATGGAGGAAAGTGAATATCAGTTAATCCAAGAATGTTATTTTTCCATCAAAAACATAAACTCAGCATACAGGATACATAGAGAGAGGAATATAATTCAAAATAGAGGAAAGCTTCTAAATATTTGGATATTTGGCCAAATATTTTGAAATAGCTTCATAATAATATATAAAAAAATTAAATTAAATTTTTTTTAAAAAAAAAAACACTATATTGATTTTTAAGGGCCCTTTTGGCTGCCTGAATTACTTTATTTCATAAATTGAATTACAGAGGTTAATTTAAATTTGCATCGACTCATGACAGATTTTGAATCTCTCATTTTTGGATTCGATAGTGCTACATGCACCAATTAGTGTACACATTAGTGTACCAACTAACGTTATGCCATTATTATTGACCTCATTTATTATACAAACTACAAATATCCAAAATCTCTAAAATTATGTCACACCATCTGTTAGTACACTGGTTATTACATTAATTGATACATATAACATTATTCTTTTAGATTAGATATTCGCATTCTAAAAAAAATCAAGATATACATTTTCCAAGTAAAATTTGTAGATTTTTGAGTTGTTTCATGTTTAGAACCAAATTCATAACGATGGTGCAACATGTACCAATTAATGTATACATGAGTGTACCAACTAGTGTTATGTCATTATTACTGACCACACCTATTATACAAATTACAAATATCCAAAAACTCTAAAATTATGCCACATCACGTGGTAGTATACTAATTAGTACATTAATTAGTATATATAGCATTATTCAATTCATAATCATCTAATTTGTAAATGGCTATTAGCCAGCATGAAAAATGGCCAAATCAATATTTTTTAGACTCCTAAATGGGCTCTAGACATTTTCTCTCCAATTTAAGTTCACCAACATAATTTAGAAAATTCAAAATCTTCAAGCTATGCATTACAGGGTGTGACATAAAAATTTTAAAATGCTATAAATTAATCGCATACCGGTACAAGTCACATTGAAAAGAACCGATGGCCCCGGACTCGCCACACCACCAGCAGTTTCAATCACACTCAAAACACCCACCTTATGATCACCTCCAAACCCTCCTTCCAAACCAATTCCCAAACTCCTCTTCAATATCCCCAACAACACTGAATCGTCCACCATTGCTCCTTCCCTCTCCGCCGCCAAATGCGCCGAAACCGCCTCTCTCCACCCATACATTGTCTTGCAAATCAATTCTGACGGTTTCGCCATCCCCTCCCCAACGTCCCCCTGTAGCTTCCTCTCCTCATACCACCCTAAATCCCTAAACCCACTCTCCAATTTCCCACCCTCTTCAGTTTTCATTGCAATTTCACCGCCCAATAAAGATTGGGCAGCCGAAATTGAGGCCTTGAGGGCATGATTCGAAGCGAAAACAGTAGTCGACGGCTGGTGGCGGAGAAAGATTTCGGAGAATTTCCGGTATACGAAGCGGGAATCGGAGTCGATAGGGAAGCTCGTTTGGACTGGCTTGAGGTAGATGAATTTAGCAGCGGCGGCGGAGGTGGTGGTAGTGGTGGTGGTGGTGGTGGAGGAGAGAGAAAGAGGAGAGAGAACGGAGGTGGCGATGCCGGCGGAGACAAGGGTTTTGCCGACGCCAGTGTTGGAGCCCCAAATCATGTAAATGGGGTGAGAGAGAGTGTAGTCTAGGGATAGTGATTGGGTTGAGAAGAGTCTGTGGAGGCGGCGGAGAGAGGTTTGATCGGAGAGGAAGCGGCGGCGAGTGGCGGTGGTGGTGAAGAGAGCAGAGATTGGGAACATTGTGAAAATGAAAACTAAAGACTGAAGAGCTAGATTAGGGTTTTTAACGGCTACACAACGTTCGATTATTCTACTGTTGCTTGATATTAACGGCTACAAAACTTCACCTACGGAAGCAAACAAATACAAGGCTCATCACAACCCAATCATCTCAGAAAAAGACATATTATAAGTCTTATAAGTCTTTTTTGGGTATGTAAATATTACAAGTCTATTGGGATAAATGTAACTTTCAAATTAAGCGATTTAAGGTTGATTTTTGTAAAAATGTTAGAGAGTAATTATTATAGGTAGATTGAGAAATTATAAAAGAATGTAAGTCGAGATAGAAATGATATATTTTAGTAAAGAAATTCTATAAAATACATCGTAAAAAAATTGTATACCATACAACGCAATTATGATTTTTGTAGTATTTGGTTATAACACATTGGGGTGTTTTGGGAAATTGATAAAAAGTTGATTTTTTGGCTTTTTTAACTTATTTTGTTTTTTTGTGGGTAAATTATGTGAGAAATTATGTGACCCAAAATGGGTAAAAAGTTAAAAGCTTGCTTTTTATTAGCTTTCGAAAAGACTTTATTGTGGTGTTAGTTATGACTCATTATAATGTTGGTAATAACTTAGTTATGACATATTTTGATTATTATTTTGGTTATGACCATTGGTTATAACTCATTGAGATGTTAATTATGATTTTGCTTTGACTTATTGAAGTTATTTTTCGATTATGACCGAAGACATGGTATTTGGTTACAATTTATTATGGTCTTTTTAGTTATGATATAAAGTGATTTGGTTAGAATACTTTCTAGAATTAACACTATGAAATATCATAACTTGTATATAATACATTCTTTTTGGGAAGTTTGTTGTAGAAAGACCCATTTTAGTAGGATCCTTACAAGTAGAAGGAAAATCTTTAAGGTTCATTTTGGAAGAATTTTTTTAGCCGACTTTTGATTTTTTTTTATTATTTTAGTCTGATTAAAAAACTTCCGTTTAAGATGAACTTTGGAATTTTTGTAGTTTTATAAGAGAAAAAATTAAATGATTATTATTTGAATGTAACATTTTGTTTTATTAACTTTTTAGACTATTTATCTTTTAGTGGGTTAAATTAGTTCCAACCATCTTACCAAACGAAGGTTTAATAGAAGGGCACTATTACAATTTTAAGGAGGAGCACTATTATAATTTTATAAAGGATATATAAATATAATTTACATATACTAATAAAATTATCAAAAATTTATGAGAGCACGTGACTCCCTGATTTGTCATTGTGTATATCTATCTTTATATATAATGGGCAGGGACAAAATCATATATTTTGATCAGAGAGGGACAAAATCATATATTTTGATCAGAGAGGGCCGAGTAAGTGTAGCTAAAAAAGAATCTTTGAAAATTATAATTATTTGTTAATTGTTATTAAAAATTTAGTAAGAAAAATTAATAAACCTATATCAATAATTTCTTAACGGTTATCTCAATTATTTCCTACAATTTTAGGGCTATATAATGTAATTAGATTCTTAGTATACTTCATTAGACTGTAATTTTAATTTTTTTTAAGAAAAATATAGTTTATATAAATAAAAAATGATATTTGTATATCAAATTAATAGAATTATTGCCATAGCGGAACATGTGAAATAATTTGAAGTCATACCATACTCTTAGAATAAATAAGGTTAATGAAAGGTTTTTTTAAATTTAGAAAAACCATTTTTATATACTATAAAAATATTTAATCAGACAAGCTATAGAAGACTTTCAAAAAACTTGGGTGGGGCCATGGCGCCCTGGTTCTCCCTTCCCATGTCCTGACAAGAAAATTCTACAAAGGGTACCAATAAATTTTAAAATATAATTTTATGAAATGTGTATTATAAAAGGGTACCAATAAATTTTAAAATATAATATGAATTATTTAGTTTTTTTTTTTTTTTTTTTATGAATCTAAAGGTTTTATTAAAGTGAAAATTACGTAAAAATGTAGTCATTTATATGTTTGAATTTAATTTTTTAGAGATAAAAGTGGTTTTCTCTAAATGTAAAATTACACATTTAGGCAATTTACACTATAGAAGTTTTAGATTCTCACTCATTCTCGAACAAATCTCACATTACCAACAAAAACTTAACACTCTAAAAACGTAATATTCCAATGTAACACTTAAAAATTTTTTTGTGTGCTTTTCTCAAACATAACAACATAATACTAAAAATAAAACTCTTTAGTGTACTTTTCCTAAATGTAACACTCCAATGCAACACAAAAAAAAAAAATCTGTAGTGTACGAAAACTAAACATAACACTCCAATTAATGTAATCACAAACATAACACTCCAATGTAACATACTTCAATGTAACACACACAAAAATATTAAAAAAACTTTTCAATGTACTTTTTCCAAGCGTAACACTCATAGTTTGAAATTGTACATTTACCAAAACTTACTAAGGAATTTTTATAATCTTTTTGGAATAGTTTTTGAAGAATCCCAAATTTTTTTTTTTTTTTTGAGTGTTACGTTTGAGGAAAAAATGCACTAAGGAGTTTTTTTGTGTATAACATTATAGTGTTACACTAAGAAGTTTTTTTGAAGTGTTATATTTGGGAAAAGTATACTAAAAAGTTTTTTTTATGTGTTACACTAATAAATTTTTTTGGAATGTTTTGTTTGAGAAAAATACACTAAGAAATTTTTTTGTGTGTTACATTAGAGTGGTATACTAAGAAGTTTTTTTAGAGTTACATTTGGAAAAAATACACTAATTTTTTTTTTTTTTTGAAGAATCTCATATTTCAAGTCATTTTTGTACTCATTTTAAAATATTTCCAAATAAGAAATATTCTCATATAAAAATTCGTCTCAAATTTGATTCTCATCAATTGTATGTACCTTACCTTTTTGGCACCAAAAAAAGAAAAAAAAGAAAAAGAAAAGAAAAAAACATAATAGAAATAAGAGTATAACCGTAAATTTAATTTTCAAATAATATATTAAATCTAATTTTTCAAAATCAATGAGGCTAATTAGTCTATAAAAAAATCCTTAGGATTAAATGGTTCACCATTTCTCAAGATAATATAAGTAAATTTTCCATTATAAAATAAGTGGTATATAAATTTAAAAAGTATACCAAAATTGTATACAAAAATAATGTGGTTATCTTAATAATTATCATTTTAAAACAAAGTAGCTATTTAAAAGACATTTAATTACATAAAAATATCATTATTATATTATTCTAGTGACGAATTGTATATGAATGACAATTTTTTAACAAACAAATCAAAAGTGGAATAAGGAGGTGCCCCTTGGTGGATTTAAGTTGTTAAAAAATTCCACTTAATTTATCCAGTTTGAAGAGTTGAATTATATTATTAAACACAATCTAAGTAATCACCAAATAAACACATGCAAGTAACAAACTTTTTAAGAAAGGTAAACATTGGCACATGAATTTTAGAAAAGGGTTTAGCTTGTCTCCAATTGGAGATTAAGACTAAATTATTTAGTTTTGCCTATGGGCTTATTTTTTTGTCTCTTTTTGATAATTCGAACCGTTCAATATGTAGAACTCGTCAGTATTATATTCTTATAAAAATCACATTGATCGAATATTGATAGTTATTTGATCGGATCAGATTTCTGTCAATCGTTTATTTTTTTACTATTCATTTTTTTTTATACAAAACTGATCTGATCAAATAGCTATCGATATTCAATCAACGTGATTTTTTACAAAGATATAGGGCTTGTTTGTTTTGTTTTTGGGAGAGTTGTTTTTGAAAAAAAATTGGGAGAGTTGTTTTAGAAATTTTTTTGGTTTGTTTGGTTGTATATTTTGAGAGACAAATTTTTTTTGGGAGTTTGGGATGATTTGATATTTTGGGAGAATTGAGTAGATGTGTGTGAGAGAAAAAGTGATTGAGAATGAGAGAGGAGAGAGAAAAAATGATTGATTGATGTGTAAGAGAGAGAAAGTGATTTTGGAAATTTTTTGAGAAAAAACTCAAACCAAACAAATTTTGGGAAATTTTTTTCTAAAACTCATTTCCCAAACTCAAACCAAACATACCCATAATACTTGACGATTTTTACACATTGAACAGTTCAAATTATCAAAACGAAACCTAAAAATGAACCCATGAGGCATATTAGACGGTCCAATCTTGATCTCCAACTGGAGACAAGCTGGATCGTTTAGAAAAATGTAGACTTATAATTTAAGATTTGAAAAATGCAGATTTGTAATTTAGGCCTTGTTTGTCATATACTAAAAAAGTCAAAAAGTCACTATCCTATTTAAGTCACATCATCTTATTTAAGTCACATCACCTCTCTACCACATCATTTCAAATTCAACTCATATTTCATAAAAAGTCAAAAAATACACTTATTTAAAACATCCCAAAATATTCTTATAACATATTCAATGCACCTTTTAAGACACATTTTGAACCAAACGTTAAACAAATATAATTAAATTTAAGTTTGTAAAGCTTTGAAGCTGTATAGTAGCTTATTAATTTTGTCAGGTGTTAGATTTCGTCACTACAAAAAGATAGAGACTGAAGTGAGCGTTTAATTGATAGAGAGAACTAAAAAGGTACGAGCTTTATACATTTTATACATTCAAGTGATTCCACTTGCATAAATAGGGAAGAAGTCAAGATTTTAATTCAGCAGGGATACCATTAAATTAAAATCTTAACAAAATTTACAACTTAATTTAACTTAATTTTTATTTGCTTATAGAACTTAAAATTAGTGTGATGCAAAAGTTATATTTAATTATAAACTCAAGTTAACCAATTAAATTATATAAAAATGTACACACAAAAAGAGATATAGGCATTTTGGAAAGTGGGTTAAATTCACAACTTTTAACCCACTTTCCCTTTCACATAAAAAAATAAAAAAAAGTCAAAGTTAATTTTTAACCATATTTCCAAAACACTCCATAGAGAGGAATAGAGAAAGAAATAAAAAAAATGGTGAATAAATAATATATAAGGGCTGCTATATATCATTTTTTTTTCCACAGCTTTGAATCACTTAATCACATGACAATATATTATTAGTTATTATTAATTATGTAATAATTATTTATAAACAAATGAAGTAATTATGAGTATTCATATAAGAGGTGATAGAAAATCCGTGAGTATTCTATTTTTTACATGTTTTTCATTAAAAATATATATATATTCCCAAATTCTTTAATTTTTCACTTATAATTTAGTCAAAAAAAAATTAAAAAGTCACTGAAAAAGTCACTTTTCAAATAAACCTAAATACATACTTTAACATCTCATTGAAATACTTATTTACTCTTTGAATTAACAAACATTTAATACTCATTTACTCTGAACAAACATTTAAAACACAAAAATAGGCCTCATTTTTATCAATTAACACTTGCTTTTAACAAACAAATCAAACTTAGTCCATTTGAGATGCTTTTATTAGAGCCATTTCATTTAGAAAGTTAGACACCTGAAAATGTGGTATGATGTATCTAATGATGTATCCAAGCAGTTAGCACATTTTTTTTCCTATAGAATTGACAGGTAGTTAGTTATTCCCGCGACAACTTAATGACTAGGATTTTAACGCGCCATTAGCGGCTCTCAATTCTCATTCTCATGAAACAAACAATCCACCAAAACATGAGAATTAAACGAGGAAAAAAATTTAAAAAAAAAAAAAAAAAACCCAAGAAAAGTTCAACAGAAATGTAATTTCATCTATTTTTTGGGGTACAATGTAAATTTCAAATTCTGATTAAAATTTTCCATCAATCTTTACCTGTTTTCTTTCTTTCTAAATTCTGACTCTCTCTCTCTCTCTCTCTTTGTGTAGAGGAATATTTCAAAGATGAATGCAGGGGGTGCGGATGGAGCCTCTGAACCAACTTCAACCGCTGCCAAGAAGCATTCCAAGAGACCCAAATGTGCATTTCCTTTGCCCCTTCTTGAATTTAATTAATTGTTTATTTATTTATTTATTTCATATATTCTTGATGGTTTTATTGCAATTTTGTGTTTGTTTGGGCAAATGTTGTGAATTTTTGATTGGGTAACACTGCATTGTAATCTTCATGGCATGCAATTTAATGGATGTAGAGACTAAATTCACACGTATATGCATGTAGAATGATATTGGGCCATTGCTGTTCTTTTTTTTTCTCTTGATATATTTTTTTGCAAATTGTGGAGTTTCTAATCTGGGTGTGTATTGTCTTCAAGAATTGAATGCTATCAATCAAGAACACAGTTGAAATTTGTGGTAAAACCATCAATGTCATGTTTACCATCAGTATATATGTGTATATATAATATATGACAAGAATTAAAAAATGTGAATAACATATTAGCATTTGGTATTGTCTTCAAGAACCTGAATGTCACGATTTGAAATGCATGAATGCATCTTTAATAATTATCTTTGATTATTCTAAGTTGGAATGTTTTTGATGGATGATTTGTGTGAACTAGAGTTGAATTTGCAATGTACATTAGGGATGATATTAAAAGGTGACTAAACTATCAATTGCAAATGCTGGATGCTTAGGTCATGTTCTTTTGTGCGATATGGCCTTGGGAATAGACTAATAATCCAACAGAATATATAATCTAACATTTGCTAAGAAAATTGAGTCTGGACTAATAGTCCACCCGGACATGGCAGCCTCCCATATGTGGGACTATTGAATACCAAGAGGGGAGTGGGATACAAAATGGGAGATTAAAGAAAGTTCAGACTAATTGACTAAATTACAAAATTGATAGGATTTTGTCAATCTGTTCTCATAATCCTAGGTAAATCCAAACATGAGATGAGATATAATGCTAATCCCATTTGATTTAATCTGCCAAAACAAACATGGCCTTGGAGGATTACAAGGAGCTAGAAGTTGTAGGGAGTAGCATCAAAATTCACTTAACAATTTTTTTTCCAAACTCAGTTTACTGAATTCAATTTCTATTAAAGTTTCTAAGGAAATTAGGAAAATCAAGTATTGAAGGTATCACGAGAGATCATGAAGGCCATATACATCACTTGATTTTTGCCATGCCTGCTGGATTTGGGGTAGTTGATATAGAAGAAATCATTGCCCCTCAAAGGACTAAGGTAACTAGTAGGAATACTTCATTGGGTTTTGGAGGGATATGATCAACTTCAAGTGATTAGTTAAATAAAATATGGCATGAAGTTTTTCTAAAGTATGCCAATTTGATGAAAGAGGTTGTGTTTTATGCCTGTCCTCTGTAGGTTTTAAATTGTCCAAGGTAGTTAAGGTCGTTCTCTTTCTTTCCTTCCTTCTCTTTTTTTTTTTTCTCTCCTTGTTTCTCCTTCTTATACATGGCTCATCCCTTGTAATTTGCCAAGTAATGGACCATATGCTGTGTACGAGGTTTATGTTGTGGGGGCACAACTTAGTTGTGTTTGAATCTTGAATTTGAGTTGGGATTTGTGGAAGAAAAGAGAACAAAGACAAAAAAATAGCTTCTATTTTTATTACCTTTCTCTTCCTTTTTCCTTTCCAAGATCCAAACACAGCCTTAATGTTTGAACATAATCTGGGAATTGGTAGGTATAATGTGCTACAATAGTGGGATTTGAGAAAGAAAGAAAAGAAAAATGCTATCTCTCTAAAGTTGGGGGCAAGTAGAGAAAATATCGTATGTCTTTCTCAGTAGGTTATAATGAATCTCATGACTTATGCTATTTTGGTTTTCTAAAAATTCTTATAACATAAATATAAAAAAATAGTAAAAAAGAACAATGTGGTCATATTTGGTGCACTTGGGTGGTGGTTATTATTTCCCAATGAAACTGCCTAAACAGAGCAATAACAAAACAGATGTATTACATTGTGTTTTATACACATTCAAATATTTTGATTTTTCAAAATTTGGAGACCTTTTGCAAGTAACATTAGTCATGTTTTTCATTTTTAGAGTTTGACCAAGATGTGAATGATTCTTATGATCTCACATATGTTAATCTCAATACTCGAATATTAGGTGTTGATGACTTGCACAATTACTAAACATTCCCTTTAGTTATGTTTGTTCTAGAGTTTCCTCATGGATAAACTACTTATATTGATTATTATATGTTTCAGATTCTAGGTTTACACAACAAGAGCTTCCTGCTTGCAAACCAATTTTGACTCCTGGATGGGTATGATTGATATTATTTATATATCTAATTCAATCTCTCTCTCTCTCTCTTCAGATTTTCATTACATAATTCTCTCTCCCATGGTTTCAGGTCATCACAGCATTCATATTTGTCGGCATCATCTTTATCCCTATTGGCCTCGCTTCCTTGTTTGCATCAGAAAGCGTAATACATTAAAATAATTCTTACTATTGCATCAGTGAAGCTTTGTAGTTAGCATTTGACTGATATTTTATATGAACTCTCTCTTTATTTGAAATGTAGGTGGTGGAAATTGTAGACCGATATGACAAGGATTGTGTTCCTTCAAATTTTGGCAATGATGTGCTTGCATATATTCAAAGCTCCAAAACTAACAAGACTTGCATCAAAACTTTAATTGTCAGTCAATTAGTTCAAATTATTTTAGGCGTGTTCCTCTCTCCTCTTAGATTAATAATGTTTAGATGAACGCAAGTGCATTGCTTCAATGTTTTACAGGTTCCAAAGAAAATGAAAAAGCCCATTTATATATATTATCAGCTTGACAATTTCTACCAGAATCATCGCCGGTATGTTGCTTATTTTCTTTTATTATATGGAATCAATTTACATGGTTTGATACTTGTTTATCTAAAGGTTTGGTTTTCTCATTGACTACTTCCACATTTGGGAATATGTGGCCCTCATAGTATACACTAGTTGAATTTGGGAGTTGGGACTATTTTGTTACCAAATACACTAATGCATAGAATTTTCTTGTAGAATGGAACTGAAATAAAACATATTTTTTGAAGCTATATTGGCAATATTATTCATCCACTTGTCAGGACTATAACGCATTAGGAGTGAGTTTTTGAGCCCTAAATAAGTCTAAATAGAGAAGGGCCTATGGTGAAATTACAACAATCTTTTTTAATCTCATGGTATCATAAATTTTGTGTCCAGAATACTAGTACCACTAGTACCATCACTAAATTTGGAAAAAAAATATGAGTTTAGGTTTTACTGTAGCAGATTACTCGTACTGTTGCTAAACTTCATGTCCAGAATATCAGCAATTTCGTTCAAACAGAACAAAGACTGTTGATTTTTTTTTTTTTGGTTTCCATTTCTTATCCTGTATTCATTTTAAATTTTTTTCTTCTTCTTTTCTAACTCATTCTTTTTATATAAAAGATTCCAATTCAAACTTTCAATAAGTTTTGTTTCATTATTGCATTGCAAGAGTTCGTAAGGAATTGATGAAGATAAAAATATTTAAGTTGCTTCCTCAAGATCCTAGTATGTATTATTTTGTTACAATCAATTGATAATCATCTTTTTCATTAATGATATTTTTTTGTTTCTATGTATATCTATGTTGCCCAATATCCACTAATTCATTTTTGTTCTTCCTATTTTATTTGAAAGTTGACAACTGGACCTGTCCATTCTCCTCACTTTTTTTTTTTTTTTCTTTTTCAAGTTTCTATTTCCTCGTTTCGAGAGACCGATAAAAAATGGCTATTACACCAAGATCCCCTCAACTATTAGCAAATATCAATTCATCCCTCTTATCAATGGATCTATACATTTTGACCCCTCCAATTATAAAACTATATCACTTTCACCCTCTCCACACCACCTTCAGAAGGGGGGACATTTGTATGGTTTTCATAGTTGAGGGGGTCAGTATGTACAGGTTCACAGATGAGGGGGCTAAGGTGATACTACCTAATAGTTGAGGGGGATTCATGTATCATTCTTTCAAGTGTAGAAGTCTCCTTAAAGCTATATCCCTCGTTGCTATATATATATGCATCAAACTCACATTGAACTCGATCTCATATCTGTGGTAAATTTTTTCTAGCACAAATATTCATTGTCATTCTGAATAAAATTAGCTTATGGAAAAGATTGAGCTTTTCTCGCTAAATTTTGGTTATCTGTTTCTAGATATGTCAAAAGCAGAAGTGACAAGCAATTGCGTAACAAGGCATCCGAGTTTGAAACAACAGATTGTGCACCTGAAGCCACAACTAAAGTTTCAAACAAAGATATGCCAATTGTTCCTTGTGGCCTCATTGCTTGGAGTTTGTTCAATGACACATACGGGTTTTCATTGAATAAAAAGACACTAGAAGTCAATAAAAAGGGCATAGCATGGAAAAGTGATCGAGAGTACAAATTTGGGTCCGATGTCTATCCTAAAAATTTCCAACATGGTCTGATTGGTGGTGCAAAACTTGACGAACACATACCTGTATGGATATATTTTACCCGTTTTTATTTTGTTATTGCTAATTCCTCTATTTTCGTGGAAAAATTGTGTTTAAGTGGGAATAATCCAAACTAAATGCGCTTTCATGAAGGTGCAAGTTGGAGCAAGCGATAGTTGTGTCCCATGCCACAACTTTCACTTGCACCCAACACAAGTTTACTTGCATTGCCATGAAAGTGAAATTATTTTGAGTCGTTCCCATTTACACGCACTTTCCCAATTTTCTTCTACATTTTTTCCACTATCTTTTGTTCTTTGTTCCACGTGTAACAGTTAAGCGAGCAAGAGGATCTTATTGTTTGGATGCGAACTGCAGCGTTACCTACATTCCGAAAGCTATATGGAAAGATAGAGGTGGATCTTGATGCTAATGAGAAGATAACAGTTGCAATTCAGAACAACTACAACACCTACAGTTTTGGAGGGAAAAAGAACCTGGTCCTTTCGACCACAAGTTGGATTGGTGGGAAGAATGATTTCCTAGGTGTAGCATACCTTACAGTTGGCGGACTTTGCTTATTTATGGCAATAAGCTTCATTCTTTTGTATGTTGTCAAACCAAGGTAAGTCAAAGGTTCCAATAGTGTCTTACCAATTTTTTATGTAAGATGGATTTAAGTTCATTTGCATTGCATTCCACGTGCATTTCTGTACTGTCAAAGCCATGATTTCTATGCCGTACCATTTCTTTTATTTTTTACTTATTTTGCTCTACATTGAGAACCAACTTGGGATAATTCTATCTAAGACCATCAAGATTAGTAAGATCCTACAATTGGAAGTCAGCTCCCACAATTTGATCGAGTCCTTTTTTCTTCTTCATAACTTTTCTAGTTTTAGCCCATATGAAGCACATAGTATGTTTCTAATAGGTCTTAAGCCCTAGTCTCTATGACTTACATTTTGGAACTAACAGCATCAATTGAATTAGCTTATACTTCCAAGACTCAAAATGCAGTGGTTGATTGGTTTGAAATCTGATATTTCTTTTACTAATTATTTATTTGAGATAAGAAACTTGTAGTGGGAAATTATCATCAATTAGGTCATTTCTACTTTGCATATTCAAATGACTTCCAAAATTTGTCATTAGAGTTTGATTAAATCGTTTGTAATTTTTTTAATAAACTTACTTTTTTATTTTTATTTGTAATTTTAATGCCAACAAAGAAACTGTGGGTTTTGTTGCATTGGCATGACCTGTGTACTAAATTTAGCACAATTTGCCCTCATTATATCTCACTTCCTTTCGAATATTTGATTAAAATTTATAGAACTCTCACAATATTATCTTGCTACAATTATCCTTTTCTACACTAGATTTGGAAGTATATACATATCTTCTCCAACTCCTACATTGCCTTAATCTTTTCCATGTAGTTCTTTATTGTAAATTATTTGGAAGGTGAGTTTTATGTCGATTACTGAGCTAAGTTGATTTTTTTATTTAGGCCTCTTGGAGATCCGTCTTACTTATCATGGAACAGAAATCCTGGGAATTTGAACTAAGCTTTATTCGGCATACGTATTTGCATTTATGATGGTTATTAATGCACCACTATGCCATGCTGAGTCTTACTTTGACATTTTCTTTGCCGTGGAAGAGTTTCTACCTGGTTGAGCTACTAGCTTCATGTTTGAAGACTTCCAATATGAGTGTATAGAGTTCTATTGTTATTGAATGTCTTTTATTTTTCAAAAAAAAAAATGTTGGAAATGGGCATTGATTGATTAAGTGGTAGATGGTATTATATTTCTTCTTCTTTCTTCAATTTTTTTTCCCCCTACATTGTTATATGTGGAAAATGGACATCCAACCGAACAAACAGCTTCAGTTATTAATAACTAGTTTTTATGCTTTTATTGTGGGTGATGTTATATCATTTTGAGATATTTATGTTTTTCCCATCACAAACCTCTTGTACATTATTTTGATTTGCTTAAAGGACTCGATATTGATTTTTGTTCACATTCAAATATTTTTTGAGCGATTAGTATCAATTATCATTGTTGTTGTGGTACTACTTTGTTTTGGCAGTATAGCTCTGCAAGCAGTTGCTTTATTGGTTTTTACAAGTTTAGGAATGATTTCATAAATAATGTGAACTAAATGTCACTGTATGTTTGGGATGTTAGTTTTTTTTGGCTAAAAAAAAGAGTCAAAGTTAAAACATGTTTAGCCTGTACCAAAAAAGTTAAGGAATCTTTATACAAGTTTGCAAAGACCAAACTATCCTTACAAGTGCACAATTATTTACACATTTAGAAAGGTAAAATGGGAAATTCAAGTAAAAAATAAAAGCATGACATGAGGCATTTATGTTTTTTCATACAACTAAAAAAATTATTCTTAAATATATTAACTTTTTTTGTCCTCCTAAAAAAGTCAAAAAACTAAAAGTCCCAAAAATAGCTAATCCCAAATATAATCACAAAATTTAAGGATTGAAGTAGAAAGCAAAAATGATATATGGCACAAGTGGTCATGAGGAAGCATTTGAGTGCCAATGAAGCAAGACTCAAGTTTGAATTAATAAAGTGTGTCCACCTAAGTTAAGTTCTGATGAACGAGTTTGAATCATCTTAAATGAAGACAGCTTGATTTCAAATCGAATTAATTAAGAATTGCTGATTAATTAGGGTAATGAAGATTGAAAATTACTCGGTTTAACTTAATTAAATTAGCCCCTACTAAAAAAAGTAGTGGGTAGATAAACTTCTTTTTTTTTTTTGATTTTTTAATTTTATTTTTATTTTTACTTTTGTCAAGAGAAAGAATAGAAATAGAAAGGGGCAGCCGCATTTGTAATGATAAGACTTGAACTTGAACTTTATGCCTACTAAAAGGGTGCCTTAACTTCTATGCCAACTCCTCTTAGTCTTGTATTAAGGTGTTTAGAGGAGAAATGAAACCTTCACTTTCGATTTAGCCTTTACATGCGCTAATTGAGTTGTTCAATGTTTTTGAAAAACTTATACTAATTAGTTTTGTTGACCAATTTTTACAGATACACACATACTGTCCTAAATTTATATGTTTTTATAAGTAATATTATCTTATATTTATGTGTTGACATCCGATTTTTGACCGTCTGCAAGATTTGGGCGCTTTATTCTGAGCACTCAATGATGAAAGTTACATTGTGTGAAATGGTTTAAATTCTCAATGAAGGAATCCGAATTGGAGCTCCAAACAATCCTAACCTTCTATACCCACATTGTTTTTACCTTAGAAATCCATCCTTGAGCACTGTACCAACCTATATTGAACTTGAAACTGAGGAATAGAGAGGCACATTGGGGCCCGGCCATGCCACATTTAGGCCCAGTCGAGCCATGCCTTTTGGACAAGAAACATTGTTCTAGGCGAGGATTCGCCAACTATCTATTTTTGAAGATATTTATAACCTATTTATCTCAAATTTTATAAATACGAGCTGATGCCTCTATGTTGAGGGTTGGAAAAATTCAAAGAACCAAAAACACCCTTGAGAGCTCCTTCTTCCCTTGCAAGCTAACTTGGTGTTCTTATATGATCCTTGAACTATATGTTAGAAATGGTTGGGAAAATTCTGGGTAAAACCAAAATTTTTTCCTAAGTTTGGTCTATTTTTTAGGTGGGCCCCATGTGTCGATTTTTGCGGGTCAAAGTGGTAACGCGTTCTATGTCGCGTTGTGATTCACGTGGTATATTTGGTTGCTCAAAACCATTATCGAGTGAATGGGAAATTGAAGCCAAAGTGTGCTCCATGGAAATGGAGTTTTGGTGAAAATTCCTTAAGGTTGGAAAATGGCTTGTCCCACATTAATTTGGTGGGAAGTTTTGAATGGGTTTATAAGACATGGGATTAGAACTTGGGGTGTGCCCCAAGGGGTACCCAAGTTTTGTAGAGAGAGAGGTTATGGGCAAAATGGGCTAGACCCATTGGACCCAAAAAATCACCACGCGCACCGCCGCCGTCCATCCGCTCACTCGGTCGGGCGGGCTGGGGTGCGTGGTTGGGCCTGGGCTTGTTCGGTCCAATACTAATCTTTTTTAGCCAAAAACATTTGAATTTAAATTTTATTTTTTGAAATAAAATCTGGCCGAATTTCTGTCTAGATTAATTTTAATTTTTGAATTCAAATTGTTGCATCTCTCTAGAATTTTGTACAGGTTTTAGACAGATCCGAATTTGTCCAAATTCAAACCCAAAACCGGTTTTATCTATGCAACAGATTCGGGTATATGTTCAAAATTCAAAACCAAACAGTGCCTTAAACAGATTTGTATCTGTTTAATTCAAATTGAACAGGTACTGTACCTGTTTAATTCAAAATGGAAAGCCACCAATCCATCTATAAATAGACTAGCCCTCATTTGTTATTTAGATTCACTAAATTCGTCCAAAATAATTCTACATCTATTCTCTTCGTATTGCTGCATTTAATTTTTGTGAGAAAGAGTGTATACACTAAGTGTGTTCGTTGAATAAATAAATTGTAGTGCTGCATTTATTTATTGTTGATCATTTTATCCTGGGAGATAGATGTCCATATTCTGAAAGTACGGTGGAGAGGACGAATCTGTCTTAAGGAGACAGTGTCGAACACTGGACTTGATCATATTATTATTCGAAGATATTAATCAAGTAAGTTATTTATTTATTTTCTGTTTTGTTATTGTTTATTTAAATCAGATTTTAATTTTATTTTTGTAACAAAATAAAATCTGTTTTTATTTATTTAAATTTTTTTCTAGTTTGATTTTTGTAATCAAACATTCATTCTCCTTTCCTATTTTTCTTTTATATTCTGTTTGTCGTTTAGTACCCAAATAGAATTAATTAATTTAAATACAGTGAAGATTGTCCAACAATTTTAAGACAGATTATTTTTGTATCTTTATTGTATTTAATTTTCTGTGTTTCACAAAGTGATATTCTGGTTGGAAAATACAAATAGTATTTATAAACTATTTGACAGATAGTAGTAATATACTGTCTATTTTCTTTTACAACTAGTAGTTATATACTGGTGTCATTAACAATTGCAGAATATTATTTGGTGTCATAGAAAATTATTGTGGTATTTTATTTTCTAGTTTTAGTAACAAGGAAAATAAAATTATTTTGTGTTATAATTTATTTTTTGGTTTTAGTAACTAGAAAATTAATTTTGTTAATCAATTATGTAACTTTGTGTCTCGGTCACAATCTGTAAATTTTGTACGTGACTTACGGTTTCTTTTGGAAGGCCATTTTGAACCCTTTGTGAAAAGGTGTTAGTTCTTTTGACTTTATAATAGTTCATCGTAAGCATACATGGAAGTATTTGATTCTGAAGTTAAATATTAGTTTACAAATTAATTTCATTTTTATTACAAAGAAACCTTTGTGGCAAGTTTATTTTCTTTATTGGTCTACTGATTTATTCTTTAATTTCTATGTATGGATCCATAGTCGTGAATAGTTTCTGCACATGAGTCGGAAAATATATATATATATATATTCACAAAAACATTTTAATGTATATATAATTAGTTTATTTATGTACAAAGCAAACTGATTAAATGAAGGTATGTTTTGTCATTTTTAGAGTTTAAAGTTTAAAGTTTAAAACGCGTTGGATTTTATTTATGGGTTGAAAATCTTTTTATCTCATGATGCAAGTTATGGGATCATGCATGATTAATTTATTTTGTTAATTCATTATTTTTAGTTGATGCGTTTGATATGCATGTATTGATATCAACTCAAGTTATTTCTTAAAAATAATTTCATGTGATTTGGAATGATAAATTGATATGTTGACTTTGTACATGAGCAGATTAATTTGAGTATTTCTAATCAATTTTGAATGGGTGTTTAAATGCCAGAGAAATTTAAACATGAAGATGTATGTAGTTATATCGTTCCATTTAATTGGAAGTAAATTTAAGAAATCTTTTATGTTGATTATTAGTTTGTTTTGAATTTGTGACATGAGATGTAGTAGAATTTGTTAAACCATAAACCATTATATTAATATAGGAGTGTATCTCTTGCATTAGATGAGATAATGTAATTTTCTATTGTCACAAATATTTGATTGTATCTCTTACAATCAAATGAGTTTTTTGAATTGTTTGATTCTTAGGCAAAATTTTTATGAGATATGATTTTGTCAAAACATTAATTCTGATTTGTGTAGTCATAATTATTTTGGATTTTTCATTTGAAATTTATGAATCATGATTTGAAATTTATGAATCCAAGCACATACACAACAAGTGATGGATGTTATATTTTGATTTATATTAGAAGTGATAGGGGTGAAGAATATGATGCACCATTAAATGAATTTTGTGCATAACATGGCATTATTCACCAAACTACAGCACCCTATTCTCTTCAGCAAAATGGAATTGCTGAAAGAAAGAATAGAACCCTAAAAGAAATGATGAATGCCATGTTACTAAGTTCAGGCTTACCACAGAACTTGTGGGGGGAAGCAATATTGTCTGCTAATTATGTTCTTAACAGAATACCCCACAAGAAAACCAACAGCACTCCTTATGAATTGTGGAAAGGTCGACCACCTTCCTACAAATACTTAAAAGTGTGGGGGTGTTTGACAAAAGTTGAAAAGACTAAGATTGGACCAAAAATAGTAGATTGTGTGTTTATTGGTTATGCTCAGAATAGTAGTACATATCGGTTTCTGACTTATAAATCAGAAATACCTGATATAAATGTGAACATTATTATAGAGTCAAGGAATGCTGTGTTTTTTGAACATGTCTTTCTTTACAAGAAAGGACAGGAATTAAGTTCACAGAAAAGAACTTATGATTGTACACAAAGTTAAGAGACTAATGACAATCAAACACAAGAGACTAGTAATGGTCTCAACCAACAGGATTTAACTGATGATGAACCAAGAAGAAGTAAGAGAGCGAGAACATCAAAATCCTTTGGTTCAGATTTCCTAACATACCTGTTAGAAAATGAACCTCAAAGCTTTAAGGCAACAATGACAAGTCCTGAAGCACACCTTTGTGGAAAGAGGCTGTTAATAATGAAATTGAGTTCATTATGCAAAACCATACTTGGGAATTGGTGGATCTTCCACCAGGTTCTAAACCTCTTGGATATAAATGGATATTCAAGAGAAAAATGAAGGCAGATAGTTCCATAGAAAGTATAAAGCAAGACTTGTAATAAAAAGTTACAGACAAAAGGAAGGTCTGGACTATTTTGACACATATTCCCCTGTGACTAGAATAATATCCATTCGCATGCTTATTTCTATAGCAGCGTTGTTTAATTTAGAGATACATCAAATGGATGTTAAGACAGCTTTCTTAAACGGTGATCTAAATGAAGAGATCTATATGGAGCAACCCGAAGGGTTTGTAGTGTCGGGGCAAGAAAAGAAAGTTTGTCAGCTTGTAAAGTCTCTTTATGGATTAAAACAAGCACCTAAGCAATGGCATGAAAAATTTGATCATGCAACGCTTACTAATGGGTTTAAGATAAATGAATGTGACAAATGCGTCTATGTTAAAAACATTGACCAAGGATATGTCATAGTTTGTCTTTATGTGGATGACATGTTTATCATTGGAAACAGTCAAAACATGATCAAATCAACTAAGAAAATGCTTAACAGAAGATTTGATATGAAAGATATGAGGGTCGCAGATGTTATATTAGGAATGAAAATTACTAAAACATCTGACGGATATGCGTTATCTCAATCTCATTATATTGAAATTTTTTTTGATAAATTTATTAAGAATGATTTGAATGTAGCTAGAATACCTGTAGACATCAGTCTTTATTTATCAAAAAATAAAGGTGATGCAGTGTCTCAGTTAAAATACTCCTAAATCATTGGAAGCCTAATGTACCTAATGAATTGTACTCGTCCTGATATAGCTTATGCTATCAGTAAATTGAGTAGGTACACTAGTAATACCGAAGAAGACCATTGGAAGGCGATCATTCGGGTTCTTAGATATCTAAGATTCACTCGTGATCATGGTTTGAATTTTACTCGATATCCAGCAATACTCGAAGGTTATTGTGATGCAAATTGGATATCGGATACTAAAGATTCAAAATCCACAAGTAGATATGTCTTTACTCTGGGAGGCACTGCTGTTTCTTGGAAATCTACGAAACAAACATGCATCGCACGATCCACAATCGAATCTGAGTTCATTGCTTTAGACAAAGCAGGAGAAGAGGTAGAATGGCTTCGTCACTTCTTAGAAGACATTCCAATGTGGCCAAAACCTGTGCCAGCTATTTGCATTTATTGTGATAGTCAATCTGCAATAGGCAGGGCACAAAATCACATGTATAACGGTAAGTCACGACATATTCGTCGTCGACATAATACCGTAAGGCAATTGTTGTCAAATGGAATAACCTCAATAGATTATATAAAATCTAAAGAGAATATTGCGGATCCGTTAACAAAATGTTTGACAAAAGAGCTAGTGCATAGTTCATCGAAGGGGATGGGATTAAAGCCTATTACATAAGAGTTATCATAGTGGTAACCCTATTTATATGACTGGAGATCCCAAGAACTAAGTTCAAAGGGACAACTAAGTTATGTGTGGCTCGCCAGAAATCACCGAGGGATTAAAATTCCTTACACATTCCTTTGGTGAGAGTGATATCTGCAACATGTGTTGTCTGCAGGGTATAAGGATAAGCTTTGCTTTTAATGATTACTTATATCTTGATTTAGGTATAAAAATCAAGACAAGTATAAAGAGATACTTACAATAAGAATCACCTATATGAGTGTCGAACTGGGGCCGGTTCTGTGAAAATGAAGAGGCTAAATTCTCTAGAAACACTCATGAAAACTAGGAGCGTTCAAGGCCAAAATGAACACAACAGTGAGAACCACGATGTGTTAGAAGATATTTTGTGTGAAATCTATTGTCCTGGCTTACACAAACGGCTGAACAATTCAAGGCATTGCGTCCATTGGTTAGCTAGTAAGTCCGATAGGTTATCAGTAGAGAAGGTTCAAAGCCGAAAGCTACCTATCCTGATGCAAGATATTTTCGACTTATACTCTTTCGATAAAGTCTGCATATTGTTGCATTTCCGTTGTCATCAAATTTCATTCATGTGGGGGATTGTTAGAAATGGTTGGGAAAATTCTGGGTAAAACCAGAATTTTTTCCTAAGTTTGGTCTATTTTTTAGGTGGGCCTCGTGCATCGATTTTCACGGGTCAAAGTGGTAACGCGTTCTATGTCGCGTTGTGATTCACGCGGTATATTTGGTTGTTCAAAACCATTATCGAGTGAATGGGAAATTGAAGCCAAAGTGTGCTCCATGAAAATGGAGTTTTGGTGGAAATTCCTTAAGGTTGGAAAATAGCTTGTCCCATATTGATTTGGTGGGAAGTTTTGAATGGGTTTATAAGGCATAGGATTGGAACGTGGGGTGTGCCCCAAGGGGTACCCAAGTTTTGTAGAGAGGGAGGTTGTAGGCAAAATGGGCTAGACCCATTGGACCCAAAAATCACCACACGCGCGCGTGCACCGCCGCCGTCCGTTCGGTCGGTCGGGCGGGCTGGGGTGCGTGGTTGGGCCTGGGCTTGTTTGGCCCAATACTAATCTTTTGGACCAAAAACATTTGAATTTAAATTTTATTTTTTGAAATAAAATCTGTTCGAATTTCTGTCCAGATTAATTTCAATTTTTGAATTCAAATTGTTGCACCTCTCCAGAATTTTGCACAGGTTTTAGACAGATCCAAATCTGTCCAGATTCAAACCCAAAACCGGTTTTATCTATGAAACAGATTCGGGTATATGTTCAAAATTCAAAACCAAACAGTGCCTTAAACAATTTGTACTGTTTAATTCAAATTGAACAGGTATTGTACCTGTTTAATTCAAAATGGAAAGCCACCAATCCATCTATAAATAGACTAGCCCTCATTTGTATTAGATGACTAAATTTGTCCAAAATAATTCTCATCTATTCTCTTCATATTGCTGCATTTAATTTTTGTGAGAAAGAGTGTATACACTAAGTGTGTTCGTTGAACAAATAAATTGTAGTGCTGCATTATTTGTTGTTTGATCATTTCATCCTGGGAGATAGACGTCCATATTCTGAAAGTACCGTGGAGAGGATGAATCTGTCTTAAGGAGACAGTGTCGAACACTGGACTTGATCATATTATTCGAAGATATTAATCAAGTAAGTTATTATTTATTTTCTGTTTTGTTATTGTTTATTTAAATCAAATTTTAATTTTGTTTTTGTAACAAAATAAAATCTGTTTTTATTTATTTAATTCTTTTTCTAGTTTGATTTTTGTAATCAAACATTCATTCTCCTTTCCTATTTTTCTTTTATATTTTGTTTGTCGTTTAGTACCCAAATAGAATTAATTAATTTAAATATAGTGAAGATTGTCCAACACTATATACATACATCATATACACCATTAGAACTTAAGCTTGGAGCCTTGGTTGAGACTTTGAAACCATAATTCAAACTTGAGAGTGCCTTAGGATTGAGTTTGGTTCACAACAAAAGCTTTCACTCTTCAAGAGGTATAAGCTTGCCACCTTTTCCCTTACTTTCATTTCAATCTTTTTCTATCTTTTTCTTGTGTTTTTATACTGTTTTGGATCTATTCCAAGTGTTGAAACTTGGGGTTAAAGAGTTACCAAAGGTAGAGAGGCTTAACACCCTTTCTTGTACCTTATCCCATAACTCATCCCTTTTGTTTTACCACTCTTTTCTTTGGTTTACATGCAGATTTTCAGAGTTTAAAAGAGCTGGAAAATCTGGTTTAGAAGTCCCAAAAGTGGAGGGGTTAGCCACCTCTCCTTAGTTTTGCTTACTAGCTTTGTATCTATTTGTTTTTGCCTATCTTTTGTACTCTCTTAAACATGGTTTTAGCTACTTTTTTTTTTTTTTACATTTCAGGGCTGTTTTAATTCATTTAAATAGTTTATGCTTTGAATATTATACTTGTTGTGTCGTAAGTTCTCATGGCTTCAGTTGTTTAGGCCTCAGACATCGAGTCATTTGAGTTGATAGCTTTATTTCCTAAGTTTTCTTGTAAAGAGTCCCATTTTTGTAACAATCAACCATGCATAATCATCTATGCACTCTCCCTCGTTTCTTGGTTTTCTCTTTGTTTGTAAGAGTTGTTTCAAACGAGTGTTGTTTAAGTTTGAGAAAGAGATCTTCCATGCTTAATGGTTTAATCTTTTCAGAGGTTTATTACTAGGGCATTACATCTCTCTCACGCCAAAAACAACTTCTTGTTGACACTTCTCTTCATTAGTGGACGTAACACTCACTTTTGGACAAAATGATTAAGCGATGGACTGGTAAGTTGAAAAAGGTTAATCAAATTGGCTTAAAATCGATCAAACCGACATAAAGAAGATTAATAAAATTGGTTGGATTCAGTCAGACGTTATACCAAATCCGTCGCTTCTAGAGTCATCACATACTAATTTGTGATGTTTGATGATTCTTGAAGCGTGTCAACCTCCTTCCTTGAACTAACTTCATGATAGGAGGGAGGGGTGGTATGTCTTTCATTGCATTCATTAATTTTTGTCCAAATGTGTCCAAAACCATCAAGCAATCAACTTGCGACCATTGATGGTTTCGGAACCGAATCCGTTCTTCTCTTGAGTTTCTTTATGATAGAGAAGAGTAAAAAGGACAAACATGGCTTAGAAAGGCTCTGTCTGCACTGTTTTTACCTTAGAGCACAAAAACATTTTTCTACAAGAAAATAGGGCACAGTCGGACTTGTTTGGACCTGGTCGGGCCTCATTGGGGGTTGGTCGGGCGCCAATGTTTGGTAAACAGAGTATTTTTGGCAGAAACAGAGGGCAGTGGCTGAGGGTGAAATAGAGCAGATTTTCAGAGGGCAGACAGAGTAGTTTCTGAACACTGTCTTCATCAACACACATACAATCCTTGTGCATTCTTATTGTTGTTTATCTTATTGTTGTAATTCATATTCTTGTTGTAATATTTTTGTTGTAATAAATTAGATAGTTAGTTATTTGCTCATTTATTATTCATTCGGGTTTGTAATAATTAGTTTAATTCGGACACTTCGGACCCTCTTGCATGGGGGCAAATATGTAATAATTTGTGTATGTCTTCCAACCCCCATTTCTTTCTCCCTTTTATTTACTCGCTTATGATGGATAACGTAGAGCATCATGTTTCCTTAGCATTTTCCATGATTTGCATCCATTCATCTTGCTTACATGCATTAGGGTTCGGCTCATTATACTAACCAACGTCAATTTCACATTCTTTACTCGAATACGTTCTTTATCGTAGGCCTTGAATTGACTCACATGCCATGCTAATAGCCGAGCCTATTAAATTACATGTTGTATGTGTTGCATTAGTCATGTTGCATTACTTAGGATCATGCATTTTTTTTTTTTTTTTTTACTTACTTTTGTTTCCTTGGCTTGCTTCGGAGTACTAGGTGAGTGGTTTTTGTTTTAGCATATTGCATGTGTGCGAATGTTGCCATGACAAGCATGTTTACCATAAGGCTAAGTTCTTTCTTGATATACCTGTTTGAATGCCTATAGATGAAGGTTTTTTCGCTTAAATTGGAATAATTTAACTAATATACATATGCGATCACTTTTTTGAGTGGTATATATTCAAACACCTTTTTTTAACAAATGAACATCAAATCAAAGTGTTCTAATTTTTGTGAATTAGTCTATACTTGTTTGACAACACATAGTAAAGATAGCATAATAATCGGAAAAAGAGCATATAATGTAAAAAAAACATCATGATTAGTAGAGGCCGATCTTTGATCGGATGAGTGGGGTGCTCAATTCATGACCTTCTCTTCTCATACCTAAGTTCCCGAGCTGAGGCACTTTGGTGATGACAGACTAATGGCCTTTTGGCACGAGTTATGAGTTTATTAAATTTCTCAAAAAATATTTAGGTGGCGACTCTGAAATTTGGCAATACAGTCCATTTTTGACATCTTTAATTCAAAATCAATTTTTCAAAATAATTGCTGGATTTGAACTCATTTGTGCTTATCTATTTCACATTGCACTTGTGAAATCAGATTCAGAACCATGGGAGTTCGAAATGTAGGGCTATCGTATCCGAAAGGAGTACGAAAAGTAAGCTACATTCTGCAATAAAAACAATTAAAATAAAATTGTTGTTGTTGTTGTTTTCTTTTTTCTTTTGGTAACTAATGATCTTATTTTGATTGATAATTAAAGATGTTTGTAATACAATTGTATAAAATTGTTGATGAGAATAAGTAGTCCAAGAATTCTTGGAATAACTAGACTGACAAAAGATAAAAGAAGTCTAATTGAGGGTAAAAAAACCATTTTTGTGACGAGCTCATTGTCACGACTCGCTCCCCCGTATCCAAGGGTTAAGTATTGTGATGGCCAGTAACTGAAGTTACCTCCGGCCAATTCTTGAACAAATTAATAAACGCGAGCGAAAGTAATATTTAAGTGAGGTACCAAAATCATCATTGGAGTTTCTATTTTTATTACAAAATCTATTGACCAAAAAGACCGATATTTACATATAAAAATATCATAAAAGTGTTGTGTGTGTCTATTCCGTAGCCCCGCGTCTAAGACTTTCCAAAAGCTACTTCTGAATTGCATTGTTTCCTGAAAATTGGTAAACAGCTATAAGCACATGGCAGAGTGAGAAATATTATACTAAGAGTATAAGGGACACAAAATAACCATAGATAGTTATGTAACTAAAATATTTAAGATAACTTAGTTTGAACAAATAATCATTTAAGTAGCAAAATTGAGATTATGTAAATAATTAACCATAACCACGGTACCGAACAGAATAGAACAGAGGTCACATGAATGATAGTCAGAACAGAGATACAGATTCAAGAGGTGGCTCGTACGGATTATAGAGGTGGCTCCCACAATAGTGTAACACTTATCTCCGCACAGCACTTTGCTCCGCACAGAACATAGGTCAATGGATTCATGACAATAGAGGGCCACAAAGTGATCAAACAGAAGCCGGTGGTTATTTAAGTCCCCCAAGGCGTGAGACTCCCGTGATGGTACTTACAAAACATAATTTTTATAAGGTTATAGTCAAATATTCTTTAAAATTTAAACAAATATATATGAGTTTCATTTTAAACAAATAGAGTTCAGAAATTAATCCACGTAACTAAAATTTATAAAACATAACTTGTATTAATATAACTAATAAAACAACTTGTATAAAATAAATTATGGTAAGTCAAAATATACGTAAATATATTATGGTAACTCAAGATATAATATAACTCACTTTAATATTGACCCTTACTATTTTCTTCTTATTTTTACTACATTCCGGATTTTCCTTCGCTCTCCTTTTCCTTTCTCTTTCCTTTTCTCTTCCTTTCTCTCTTTTTTTCCTTTTTTTCTTCCACAGGGTTGATCAACTCCTCCCTATTTATAGGGAGGTAAAAGCCTCCAGAGCCAACACGTGGCAGCTCAATCCTTCTCAGATTTGATCATGGATTCATACTTATCTTTAATAAATATTTAAGATAATTATACTTTGGCCCAGTTTTTTAATATGACTATATAAATAAATTAATCCCTAATTAAATTACACTCTATTATATACCAATAGAAAATTAATTATTTTACTACACCCATATTATTATTATTATTGTTATCAATATTATTATTTATTTACTACTTTATATTTATTTATTTACTATCTTTAACTTTAATTTGGCCTCAAATAATAATCTCTAATTAATCTTATATTTGATAATCCAATGCCAAATTAGATTCTGTATTTATTATTATTTATTTAATAATATATTATCACATACAACCATAATACTAGTATAAAATTTAAGGAACAACTTAAATTTTCGAATGGTAACACTCATAATCCTCCCAATTTGGGAGTTTAATCAGAAATGACATTTTAAATCAAAGTCATCGCTGATGGGATGATGCATTGATTTTGGCTAAATTCCTTGCTTAGGTCCTCAAATCATTGATTTTGCCATTTTATAAAAGTTTTGGTTTAGTGATAACTTCATTTTAGAAAATTTGTTTTCAGTATGTTTGCTTTGGCATGTTAATAATGTTTTCTAGTATTTGATTTAACTCAAATTTGTCATTTTTAGTAATTTTATTGTTTATTTATTTATTTATTTTTGTGTTTTCTAAGAAACTAGTTAAGTTTTTGTATATTATAAAATAATATATTAGTAATATAACCTTTGATCAATAATATTATTGAGTTTCTTGAGAATTCTTTTATTTCTAGTAGATTTAAGGTGTTACTTGTCTATTAAAATGATATGTAGCTTATATGATATTTTTGCTGCATCAAATGTAAAACTAAAAATATCTATGATTCAATTATATAATTTTAATGGTTTGATTCTAATTCTCAAATTTTGAAACCACAAAGGCCCAAATCTACCCCAAATTATACCAACACTTAATTCAAAGGAACGGATTCAATCCCAAATCCACCCTAAATTATACCAATTCAATTGGGGAACACTTCAATGCAATACCTTTTAGTACTTAATTGTTTGAATATTTGACTAGTTCATAATTAATACAATTTTACAAGATTCAAACATATTTGAGAATCACTTTTTAGTGATTATTTTGTTATTTTTTTATTTAATATTTTTTTTAACAGTTTATGTTTTAGTTTACTAGATGGATAACTAAAAATTGAAAAACAACAAAATAAACAAAATTTGATTTCTTAGTTTTTATTTTATTTTTTTTATCGAAAAGCACCAGACTTAACATATTATACATTCGATAATGTCATCCAATAAGGTAAATTGAAGCACAAGGTAAATCTCAAAAGGGATAAAGAAAGTTTCTACGCAGTAAGAAGAAAACATCTACGAAAGGAAAAACCTATACATAGAGGATTATTGCAACACAAAAACGAAAAAATAAAAAAAATAATCACCACTAAACACTTTCATGATCCGTCAATCGTTGCAACTGAAAATTGTTGTGCCATAATTCCACCCTCTACGTTACAAAATAAATCATTGTAAATCTGAGTTGGTCACATAATGTATAAAAGGTTTTAACAGCATAAGATCTTGATCACTGAGTCAGATTTGAATATAGATCTGAAAGCTTCTTCATTGGTAAGTTGATGAAGGAGACTAGAGAAGCCGTAGCGACTAGCCTAGTGATGAATAAAAAAAGAAACAAAAGGAAGAAAAAGGCTAAATGTACTGCCCTCTGTTCAACAAAGAAAGTAGAGAAAAAAGAAAAAAAAAATGACTAGGGTTTATTCTATTTTGCTTTCAATAAATTTTTTTTTTTTTTGAATTTAACTTGTTTTACCTTTAATTTTTTTTACATATGTAGAAGGTGAAATTATCTCCACAAGAAAGCGAGATGACGTGTCTTGTCCTTTTACTTTGTTAAGAAAAACCAAATGTCAGTGATTACCTCCGACCAACTTTAGTCTAGAGGACCATTTGACGATCAAGTCAATATACTAATCGACCATACTGAAATGTATAATTTGTATTTTAAAGAGGGTTCTTGAGTTACCTCTTCTTTGCCTCCAGTTCTTTACCTGTTGACCCTCTTATAGTTATTTGACTTAAATCTTGTTTGTTTGTTTGTTTGTCTTTTGATCCGAGGGTTTTGCCTTTGTTTAGCAATGACCAAACCAATTGTCAAGTTGTTTATATCCTTGATCGTTAGATCCTTATCGTATGAATGACTTAGATCTTGTCAGATGCTAGCGGCCAACTTATTGGGCATCACAATCATGAGATGATTTTGATTGAACGACTTTAGTTCCCACTAAGCCTAATCTACATCTTTGAATTTCTTGACATGTATTCTCATTTGTCGGATTGAAGATCAAATTGACGATTCTCCTTTATCTGCATATCTTCCTTTAGAAGGATATCTTTATGTTTAATTGCCTTTTTACACGCCTGAGTTGGGATCAACCTATTGCCAGCTGTCCTTTATGGGCTTAAGGAATTACTTTGGATTTCTCATCTTTTTGGGCTGATGTCAATGGATTTGGTCCCGAGTTCATATTTTTTTTTCTCCACAACACACCTAAAATGTAACAAATTTAACGCATTCTAAAAATAAAAAGGGAGAATATCCAAAAAAATGAGAAATATAAATAGTTGTAAACCCATTAAAGTACAAGTGATTTATGTACAAAATTTTTGCAAATGAGCTATAGTTTCATGAGTTTGTAATTATTTTTCTCTAGTTCCCACTTTTTTGATATTTTCTCAAATAAAAATCATTGCAACAAAAAAATTTCGATAAAAAAAAGAAAAAATTAAATTGACGATTCTCCTTTATATGTATATCTTCCTTTAGAAGGATATCTTTATGTTCAATTGCCTTTTTACGCGCCTGAGTTGGGATCAACCTATTGCTAGTTGTCCTTTATGGGCTTAAGGAATTACTTTGGATTCCTCATCTTTTTGGGCTGGTGTCAATGGATTTGGTCCCGAGTTCATATTTTTTTTTCTCTCCACAACACACCTAAAATGTAACAAATTTAACGCATTTTAAAAATAAAAAGGGAGAATATCCAAAAAAAAAGATGAGAAATATAAATAGTTGTAAACCCATTAGAGCACAAGTGATTTATGTACAAAATTTTTGCAAATGAGTTATTGCATGAGTTTGTAATTATTTTTCTCTAGTTCCCACTTTTTTGATATTTTCTCGAATAAAAATCATTGCAACAAAAAAATTTTCAATAAAAAAAGAAAAAAAAAATATACATGTATAGACCTTGTTTGGTTTGCTTTCCAAAAAAAATATATTTTTTAAAAAAAAATAGAAATTAATTTAATAAAAATAAATATCAAAAAAATAATTTTAAAATTTTAAAAATTAATCATGCCTTTGAAAAGATAAAAATTACAAGTATTTTTAATTTTTTTCATTTATTTATTATTTATTATTTATTTATTTTTTTTTCTAAAACAAGTTTTTTAAAAATCAAACAATGGCCATATATTTTCCTGATTCCAAACTCACCCAAAGTCAGATTAAAATTGAGAAGTTATTGGTTAATTAATAAAAAAAATATAAACAAAAATTTATGTTAAATAATTAGGGAACAATAATTTATGGATTAGGAGGTGAGATTATTTATAGTCATCACCGGATCATCATCGTCATCGTAAAAAAAGTTAAAAAAGAGATCAGATAAGCCCAGAATCACCCCCACCAAGAAGATTAGCAAGATAGAGACAAGATAACAACAGTCAAAAGTTCAAAAAAATATAAAAAAAAGAAAAGAAATGGTTGGTACAAGAAGAACATCATCTGATACAACCCCACTCCTGGACCCCCAACACCACCACCATCATAGCTATTCCAATCGCCCCTCTTCCGCCTCCGCCACAATGGCCGCCGCCTCTCCCTTCTCCGCCGCCGCCACCCCCCGCGGCTCCTCCGTCTTCCTCGGCGTTGACGTTGGTACCGGCAGCGCCCGCGCAGGTCCATTTTCATCTCCCTCCATATTTATGTATATCTTTTATCTTGTTCGAGTTTGATTGATTCATTGGCTTCTTTGTACTGAAATGATTGGTTAAATGTTTACTGTTCCATTGCAATGGTTGTCAAGGTTTTTATAGATTTTAATTTCAATGCATATTTTGGGAATTCTGTTAATTGAGCAGTGAAAAATGCTAGGTATTAATTATTCATATAGAAGATTGTTTTCAAACTTACATGAAATTTTCGTGTGAAATTTTACATTATGTTCGGATATTTAGCAGAGAAAAGAAAAGAAATAATTTGTCAAGTCAGGAGAGAAAAGAAATGATTGTCTCACTCACTCTTGTTTGGTTTGGTTAGGTTGGAAAGAAAAGATCACTATCACTCTGTTTGGTCATCCAGTTTTTCAAATCAGATTTTGAGTTTTCAATTTGTATTTTTTTAATTTTTAGTGAACTTTTTTTTTTTTAATATTTTGGTCATTTTTTAAATTTTTTTAGATGCATCTAGATGTATTCAAAAAGTAAAATATTTTAAAAATTCAATAAATGCTACAAAATAAAAAAATTTAGTACATTTTCTCTCCAATCTTGTTTGGATAGACTACGTATAAGAAAAGAAAAGAAAGTTGGTTGTATTACCAAAATAACTTTTTATGGATTTATTTCGTTTGTAGGTAATCTTGGAAATATACAAAATTAGTAATCTTCCCATTTACTTTCTCTCACAATCTATCCAATTTTAGAGAGAGATAATTCTCTCAATTTCTTTCCATTTCTCCTCATTTCTCTCCTGTTTAAGTAATCCAAACAAGTGATTAGGATCAAGAGAAATTGATTACTTTTCTTTTCTCTCCAAACCACTCAATCCAAACAAGGTGTTAGTGTAGACATTCAATTGAGCCATTGTTCTATAATAACTTCTTCAAGTTCTTAGTATAATGTATTGTTCTTGACATCTTGTGCTAAGTTTATGATTCTGGGTTTTAATTTTATCCACAATGCGATGCTTTATGCTTTTGAATTGGTAAGTCAATTATTCAATGAGGGTCTTGGTGAAATTAGCATAATTTTAGGCCCATTAGTTTGGTTACGTCACTTTACAAGATTTTGGGAAATGTTTTATCGAAAAGGCTTAGGGCATCTCTGGGGGATACGGTGCCTGTGACACAAGGGGCTTTTGTAAAGGGTAGACAGATTTTCGATGTGGCTTTGGTGGTAAATGAGGTGGTAGAGGAATACAGAAGTCTAAGAAAGGAGGGTCTGTCTTATTTTCAAGGTTGATTTTAAGAAAGCATATGATCACGTGAATTGACAGTTTTTTGGATTTTGTAATGGATAGGAAAGGTTATGGTGAACGATGGCTTTAGTCAATGGTAAACCAGGAGAAAATTCTAAGGCTTCGAGAGGTGTATGACAGGGGAGTCCATTATCCCCGTTTCTTTTTATTTTGGTGGTTGATGTGTTAGGAAGGATGGTTGATAGAGCTAGAGAGGTAGGTCTTTTTGAGGAGTTAGAGGTTGGGAGAGATAGAGTTAGGGTGATTCACTTGCAGTACGCTGTTGATATAATCTTTTTTTCTTTAGGGGATGAGAGTTAGATAGGTAATCTTTTTGCGATATTGAGACTTTTTGGGGTATTCGCTTAAGGTTAATTTGGAAAAAAGTAGTGTGGTGGATATTAATATGCAAAATAATCAGCTTCAAAGAAAGGCTGCACTTCTTAGATGTAGGATTGAGGCACTTCCTTTCAAATACTTGGGACTTCCATTGGGGGGTAATCCTAGAAGTGAATCTTTTTTAAGTCCAGTTGTGGAAAAGATTGGCAAGAGGTTGGAAGGGTGGAGTAAGGCCCTGTTTAAGACAGTTTTAAGGGATATTCCCATTTATTTTTTTATCCTTGTTCAAAGTTCCAGTGAATGTAGTGAGGTCATTAGAAAAGATGATGAGGGATTTCCTATGGGAAGGTAAGGATGAGGGGAAGAAGGATCATTTGGTGATTTGCGAGATAGTTTCATTCCTGAAGGACAAAGGACGTTTGGCCATTGGTAACATTGTGGCTAGAAACATGGCTCTACTTGGCAAATAGTTATGGAGATTTCTAGTTAAGAGTGATTGACTTTTGGCATTCTGTAATTAGAAGCAAGTATAGGACTCAGGATAATGGCAGGGGCTTCACAAGTGGTTTTGAGGGCCAATGGTCGGGCTCTTTGGACGCCAATTTCTCAAATCTGTACACTTTGGTCTCGTTTTCTTTTTGTAAGGGTTGGGGGATAAGGAACTTGTTTGTTTTTGGGAGGATGTTTGGGTGGGCTCCTCCTCCTTTGCTTTGGATTTTCCACATCTATATGGAGTGGCTCGGTCTCATAATTGTTCTGTTGTTTCCTATGAAGCACAGACACGTGACACGATACAGACATGACACGAACACACGGACACGCAAATTTTCAAAAAAGGGGGACACGACATGTTGGGACACATTCAATATGTATAATTAAATTTAGTTATTATATGTCATAAAATTATAAAAAAAATCATCAAAAGGTAATAAAAAATACAAAATTACACTATTAATAAAAATTGGTTCTTATAATAAAATTAATAAACACATATCATTCAAATTAACAAAAACTAATTTGTTCTTATAAAGTAATCAGCCAAAAAAAAAAAAAAGAATATAAATAAATAATAAATAAATAACAAATTAAGACAAGAAAAGTAAAAAAAGAAAAGAAAGAAAGAAACAATATAAAAAATAAAAAATAAAAATCACAGAGAGAGAGAAAGCCATTCAGCATAAAAAGAAGAAAAAAAATAAAATGAAGACAGACAGACAGACTGAGAGACTGAGAGAGAGAGAAAAGAGAGAGCGATTGAGAGAGAGAGAGAGAGAGCGACTGAGAGAGACGTTGAACAAAGAAGAAGATCGAAAGAAGAAGAAAGAGAGAGAGCGACTGAGAGACATAGAGCAACTGAGAGAGAGAGATCAAAAACAGAAGAAGATCGAAAGAAGAAGAAGATGATCGAAGAACATACCTTCGCAAGAGCAATAAGCAGCGAGCAGTCTTCTTCTCTTTCTGTTCAATATCAGGTTAGGGCTTGGTTTACTTGCTTCAATTTTTGTTTTTTTACAAATTGACCCCCAATTGAAGTTTTAGAAATTAGGGCTGTGTTTGGTGTGCAACTTTAATCAATTTTCCACCCTCATATTTGAATGTTATGTTTGGTAGAGGTTTTTAAATCATGATTCCAAATCAATTTCAAAACACATTTTGAAAACATGTTTGGTAAAACTCTCAGTTTTTGAATTTTTGATCTACCCGGTCTTCCGGAATAGGAAATTTTTTTTTTTTTTCAATTGCCAATCACCACCTATTATTTGGAAAAAAAATTATATTTGTTTTTGATATTTTTTAAACATAGAAATTATTTTTTTAGACCAAAATGATAAATTATTTTTTTGAATTGAATTTTAAAAAGAGTTTGGTTATGAGTTTGAATAGAATTTTTAATAGAATTTTGAATTGTGTGTTTGGTTTAAGTTTTGAAAACTCTTTTCAAAACTCATAACCAAACAATTTCTCATTTCATGTCACATCAAAAATTCAAAATTCAATTCAAAACTCTTTTCAAAACTCATAACCAAACAAATTTTCTCCTTTGAAATCATAATTCCAAAGCTCACAAACTCAAAATACAACTCTATTCTCAAATCATAATTCTAAAACTCTACCAAACACTACTTAGATTTTTGGTCCCTCGGTGTCTGAAACGTGTCTATAGCGTGTCCGGCTGCAAAAAAAAAAAGAAAAAAAAAAAAAAGTGACACCTTTTGGGACGTGTCGGACACGTGTCCATCGCGTGGTTGACACGTGTCCACCGTGTGGTCGACACGTGTCCGTGTCCAACATTGAAATGTGGCCCTCGGAGGGGTGTCCGTGCTTCATAGGTTGCTTCCATGGCTTACTCTTTTTCGGCTCTAATTTCTTGGAATTTTAATTTTTCTAGAAACTTCAATGACAGAGAGACTACACAATTGACATCTTTGCTATCAAGACTTGATCACTTTTCGTTGTCTCCTCTTGTGGAAGATAAGAGAGTTTGTGCGCTTCATTCATTGGGTATCTTTTTTTGCAAGTCTTTTTTTGACAAAATCATTGATACTCCTCATGTCCCTCATTTTCCTTTTTGTAAAAGAATTTGGAAAGTTTGTGTTCCTTTTAAAGTAAAGATGTTCATGTGGTCTTTGGTTCATGGAGGTATTTTGACAAAAGATACATTGAAAAAATGGAGATCCAATCGTTTTCTAAATTCTCAATGGTGCATTATGTGTTGTAAGGATGGTGAATCTTTGGATCATTTATTTTTGCATTGTCCAGCTGCTTTGAGCTTGTGGTGCAAGTTGTTTCTTTTGATGAATGTTTTGTGGGTGGCACCAAGAGGTAGTGCGCAAATGCTATTAATTGATTTCCGTGGTTTGGGAGGATTGAAGAGAGCCAAGATGTTATGGTCTTGTGCTGTCTTTGCAACCTTTTGGGTGTTATGGTTGGAGAGGAATGCATGGGTTTTTGAAGATAAATCTCGAGATGTGAATTTTCTGTGGGATAAAGTTTGTCACTTAGCTTCCTTTTGGGCTTCAATGAGCCCTCATTTTAAGGGAGTTACACTGTTTTTGTTAGCTAGAGATTGGGTGTCGGTATGTGCCATGTAGGAGTTTTTTTATGGATGAAGTCTTTTGTGTCGGTTATGTATTTTCTTTTCTTTGTTTCTCTTATTTGTGGAGGATGCCTCATCCTCATCCTCATCTCTTTTTTTCTTGATTAATCAATAAAATTTTTGTTGTTGATAAAAAAAAAGAAGCATAATTTTATCCACAATGCGATTCTTTATGCTTTTTGAATTGGCAAGTCAATTATTCAATGAGGGTCGGTGAAATTAGCGTCTTTTTCCTATTCTGTTGAACACATATAGTAATAAATTCGGATATAGATATGTTTATACACCATGTTTGGTTCTTGCTGAATCATAGATTAGATTCTGCCTAGTTGCGTACTAGTTTTCTTATCCTAGTGTTTTGAAGAAACGATGAACTTTGTCATCTCTTCACTCTTCAATTATGGGTGGTTATTTTTTGGTTGTATATTAAGTGTGCACAGTATCTATACTCTTCTTAGATACTGCAATTTGTTCTTTACATATTGCTGCTTGATGCAGGTCTGTTTGATGAGAATGGAAAACTTCTAGGTTCTGCTAGCAGCCCAATACAGATTTGGAAGGAGGGTGACTGTGTTGAGGTGATAAACAATGGAACTTCATAGATATTGACATGTATCTGCTGATTAGGTTATGCATGAAATTAGCAACAAAAACTTTGGGAAGACATCCTGTGTATAGTATGTTTAGGATATCCTAATTGTCAAGAAAAGAACATGACATTGACATTTTTGTGTTTGGATGATTAGTTTATATATTGTCATGTTTTCTTATTTTTGTTTCTTTCCAAATCCAGCAATCTTCAACTGATATTTGGCATGCAATCTGTGCGGCTGTGAAATCAGCATGTTCCCTTGCAAATGTTGCTGGGGAAGAAGTAACGGGTTTGGGATTTGCCGGTACTTGTTCCCTAGGTTTGTATTTTTGAACCAGTTTTTGTAATCACTGCTTTAATTAGGGAACTTTATTGCATAAGTTGCTTAAACAATGTGGTGTGAGGGATGTTGACTAAATAAAACTCATGCAAAATGGTTTCCGTTTGTAGTTGCTGTGGATTCTGAAGGCTCCCCTGTTTCAGTTTCTTGGAGTGGTGATTCAAGGAGAAATGTGATAGTATGGATGGACCATAGAGCTGTAAAACAAGCTGAGAGGATAAATTCATGTAACTCAACAGTATTACAGTACTGTGGTGGTGCTCTTTCTCCTGAAATGCAACCACCTAAGGTACTAATGCAGCTGATGTTTTGGTTTGTTATGCTTTACTACCTTATGGATTTTATTTCTTTAATTTCAATTTGCATAAGACGCATCCAGTCCAGATCATAGGTTTAATCCCAAACTATTGATTGATATTTGCCCTCGAAGCTAGGGATGGCACTGACTAGGAATTGGATTTTGATGAATATTTGGTTGAATTATCCCAACTGTGTAGGGAGGATTTATGCTTTTTTTGGTTATGTGGGAGACCTTGTGTTTTGTGTCACATTGTTTGTTTCTTCTTCTTCACTTTTTTTTTTTTTTTTAATTTTTATTTATTTATTTTTACACTTCTTTCTGGGCAATGTTTTTGTTCTCATGTTGTCTTTTCTTATCTAATCTTTCTTCAGATGTGTATTTTTTGACTCAAATTTTTTTGACTGGGGAGAATGGGAATTTTAAGTTAAAAAAATTTTAGTAAAAAACAAAGAGAATGGAGAGATTGGGAAAAACAATCTCAATGATAGGCTTGAAATGTGAGATCAATGCTTGCTTGATACACAACAGAAAATGAGTGCCTAGCTTGAACTTACTGTAGTTTGCTTTTCAGTTCGCTTGGAGAATACTAGGCCTATCATTTGAGGAGATTAGTAGATGTGGAAAATGGATGCGTTAGACAACTGATTTTAAAGAGAAGGGAAGATGAGGATTTAGAGAAATTGGGAAAGTTCTAGACTCAAGAAAACTTGGTAAAAGTCCTAAAATCGAATTATCTTTGTGCAAAAAAATAACAATGCTTTGGCATTTTCTCATAGAACAACCTTTTAGGACTATGACTAGTTAAAGACATGGTTGACCTCTGGCTTGCACTGCATTAGAAGGGTGGTTGGCCAAGTCAAAGGATACCAATTGGAGTCAAAATGATGAGGACAACTTTAAGAAACTTGGCCTCAAGTTGCTTTAATTAAATTTGTGATGGATTTAGGATAGGAATGGATTGTAGCTTTACGATTAAAAGGTAGTATACTATGTTTGGTATGCTGGAATGGAATGCCATTCCAGCTTTGCATTTATTTGGTTTGTTACGAGTTATGTAATTAGGGAATAGCCATTCCATTTGAATAACTATTGCAGCAAAAAGTGGAAATACCTATTATTTCCTTCAAGCTAAGGAGTAGTCATTTCATTTAATCATGGAAACACGCTAAAATAGTGATGCTGAGTATAAGAAGCTCAAGGATGGCTAAATTCAGAGAAGTGATTATACTTGGGCATTGGCATTATTTCATAGAGAAACTGATAGAAATTTTCTATAATTATGTTTCTAGTATTATTAGAGTCTTATTTTATGATAAGTTTATATTTGCTACGCTTTTTAGGTCAAGGGTATTTTGGTAATTTTCATATTTGCTAACATGGGTTGTAAGGGTCGTCTATGGGTCATCATGCGAGTCAAGTTATTTAATTAGTCTTTGTTTTTGTTTCTTATTTAGTCTTAGATTATTTGGAAGCCAAAGATATTATAATAGTTTCATTTTCTGGTTATAGTTGGTTTAAGAAGTCTCTTAGTTCTATATAAAGCCATGTAATGCTTATAATTGAATGTAGTTGATATTTTATAAAAAATTGAGAGCTTTGAAGCTTCTTCAAGGATTGTGTGATGCAATCAAACCTTAGGTGTGATGCCTATGGAATTTAGGTGTGATGCCTAGACCTATCTTCTTCTCTTTTTCTTTTCTATGTCAATTTACAGCCCTCGGATTAGTGTTCACAGCCCTCTAAAAGTGCACTTTTCAACCTCAAAACTCCACCCAATCACCCTCAAATCAACCCTTCCCTACCTATTAGCCTTCAATTTGACTTGTGAAACCATAAATTACTTACTGTTTAGGCCTTAAAATAACCTCTGTTTTCAAAATCCAATGTTGTCCCTACTTGTCTTGCATGAAATAGTTTGTTTGCCTCTCTTTTATTGGCCACCCCGCCACCACCATTACCACCATTGTTGCTGCTACTACCACCATTGTCGCCACCACCATACTACAACCACCACCATCACCATCACCATCACCAATACCACCCTAGTGTTACCATCACTATTTCCACCACCGTTATCACCACCTCCACTACCACCATTACCAATCGTTGCTGCTACTACCACCATTGTTACCACCGCCATCATCATCACCTTCACCATCACCATCACCACTGCCATCACCAATACCACCCTATTGCCACCGCCACCACTCCCATTACCTTTACTGCCAGAACCATCCTACCACCACTATCACCACCACCATTGTTGTTGAGCACTACCCTATAGCCATCTCACCAGTACCATGACCATCCTAACCACCACCACTTCCACTACCTTTACTGCTTTAACCATCCTACCAGCACTATCACCACCACCATTGTTGTTGAGCACTACCCTACAACCACCTCACCACTACCACGACCATCCTCACCAATACCACCCTATTGCCACCACCACCACTCCCACTACCTTTATTGCCATAACCGTCCTACCATCACTATCACCACCACCATTGTTGTTGGGCACTACCCTATAACCACCTCACCACTACCACAACCATCCTAACCACGCAATCACTATGCCACACCACACTATACTATGCTACCACCACCACTACTGCTACCATAATGATCAATCTAACCACCACACTACCACAACCATTGATACCATCATTGATCTCCAGGTGTTTAGTTTTCTTGTTACTAGTTTGGTAAAAGATTTTCATTCCATTTCATCAGCTTAATAGGTATAATTAAACACGGGAATGCGAACTGTCATTCTATTTCTACTTCAATCCATGTTGGCAACTGTAGAAGAGGGTTCGAATGAGCTCACTGGAAATGGTGATTCTTGTTGGAAAATATGGAGTTCGCTGGAAAGTGTAGAAACTTCTTGTAGATGGAAGGAAGAGGCTAGAGATTTGGTGATGGAAGAACTAGATTTGTAGAGAGAGAGAGAGAGAGAGAGAGAGAGAGAGAGAGAGAGAGAGAAGTGGTGGAAGGGTGAAAGATCAAAGCAAGCTAGTTAGAGAGAGAAATAATGACAGACATCTCCAATCCCATTTTTGACTCCAATCACTCTCACTTTTTCAAAGCCCTTAAAACTTCTATGAGTGAGTTTTCAGAGAGATGGAAAGTGATTATTTTTTCTGGAGCTTTATGGGTGGTAGGTATTTATACACCCCCAAGATTAGCTTAGGGTTTAAGCAATCGATTGTAGTGATGCCATGTGTCCAAGGGAGCACATGGGGAAAAGATGCTCTCTAACTGCCAAGCTGAGGCAATTGCAACCTCTGAAGACTTTGTGCCTTCCCCTCGGGTTACCCTCGAGGAGAATAGACTATCCGGGGGTATTATGAATTGCCCCAACAATCCTTTATCTTCAGCCACCAATCCAACAATTCCCAACATCCCAAGATAGGGTCAGTGGTAGTTCTGGGGAACGTCTTGCTGCAAGGTTTGCTGAGTCCCGAAAGACCCCCCAAGTCCTGCTACCTAGGCTTCGGGTGTAGGCGAATTATTTTAATGAGGAATGGATATCTCTGAGTTCCACATCTTCGAGAGAGGGTCATTGACTTCAGCCACGATATATGATTTGCACGTCTCTCTCGGAATGGCTCCAAGCCCTCAGATTGCTCTGTGTCCCACTTTACAGAGCGACTTCTAGATTCCTAGAATCTTGCAAAGCCAATTGCACAGATTTCCGGGTTCATTGAACCTTTCGGGTTTTGGCCACATGGGTTTCCACGTTCATTGAACCTTTTGAGTCCCAAAAACATAATCCCCCCCTGGATTGGGGTTCGTGCCATTTCTGTGAATTTTGAATATCGATTACTTCGAGCTTTTTCCGCCTTTGCATTTTGGGCGGGAAGTTTGAATTTTATATCTTCAATTGTCCCCTTCTTACAACAACCAAACCATGAAATGGGAATAGACATTCCATTCAATTCAACCTCTCATTCCATTCCAGTGTACCAAATGTTGCTTTAGTGTTTAAGATGGAGAAGGGCTAAAACTAATTTGGTTTCAAAATTGGAAGCTTGCTGGATTTTCAGAATATAGCTAATTTAGGGTCTTGATTTATGGTTTCAATGGTTAAATTGAAGGCCTATAGGGTCCTATAAGTAGGGGAATGGGTTAGGGTGTTTTAGGCTAGGTTTGTTGGGGTTTTGCGTTGAAGGGTGCATTTTTTAGTGAGCTTACAAATAGCAAGCCGTGATTAATAGTTTGTGTATTTGTGCTACGAAGAAGAAAGAGAAAGAAGTTCTTGACCATTGGAAGGGTTTGGTGAATTCACTTAAATATGATCTCAAATTCTCATAACTCAACTCTATATTGAAGAGAAAGATTACATGCATATTTATAAGTTGCTAGACTTCTCTCATTCTTTAAAGATTTTTGACTCACAAATAGGAAACTAGTAAATCTTTTTGATCGACAACACAAATTTTATTAGTAAAAGAAAAAGAGAAATACAAAACATTAGAGGACAAGAAATCCTCCTCAAAAGTAGAAAAAGGAAATCGGGAAATAAAAAATTATAAAGTACATTATAAAAGATTCAAAAATATAACTTGACTATTACTATGACCCATGGACTAAAACTACAACCCATGTCTAGCAAAATGATAAATTGTTAAAATGCCCATAACTAGGTAGCATACAGACAAATACAGGAGATCGACATGACTTGATACAAGCACGCTGACACGGTAAATCTTAAAAAAATAGGACAAGACAAGACATGGATGCAACAACATATTACTCTATTTGCGTATCTCGTTCTCATATGCGTGGTATATAACAAAAAATGTAAACTAACATATTATTTATGTATTTCAACTTAAAATTGCAATTTCTGGAATATCAAGCTCCACAAATATCACATGTGATCCATATTCTAATTGTTTGCCTGTATACTCTCTCTCTCTTCTCTCTTCTATGTATATATATATATATTTAAATCTAAGAAGCGTGGACACGGACACGTGACATGACACGGATGCGACACAGACATGCTGACACGCTAATTTCCAAAAATACAGGACACAACACGTAGGGGACACGCATGCAATATATAATTTTATATATTTATTTTATGTTATATATATGAATATATCATTCAAGATAATAAAAAATACAATATGACACTAATCTCTATAAATTTATTTAGTTTTTGTTTTATTATTATATCTTAAGTTATTTTGTTCATACTTATAATTAATTTCACATGTGTCTAATCGATAGATACGTGTGTTTTAGAGATAAACGTGTGTCCTCTAAGGCCCCGTTTGGGAATAGGCTAATTTAGTAACTTTTTGCTATTTGGCTAAAATATGAGCTAAAAAAAAACTAGTATGTTTGGGAGGACTTTTTGGCTTTTTACGAAAAGATGTGCAAAAGTAGAGAGAAAGAGAATCTTTGACTTTTTGGTATGGGTTGTTGGCTTTTGGCTAATTTAGTAACTTTTTGGCTTTTGTGACTAAAAAGGAGGGTTCCCAAATGGTTTTTGGCTTTTTGAAGAGTGTCGGACACGTGTCGGGGAATGTCCAAAGAGTGTCGGTGTCCGACACGGACACGGAACCGGACACGTTACCTTTTTAGAAGTGTCCGTACTTCTTAGATTTCAATCTTAATCTTTATTTCTATATATCTTTCATGTGCTAGAAGTTGTTCATTGCTATATTTGTATAAATGTTTTAAAACATATCTATGGTGTATAAATTGCATTATACCACAAATCGTTATTATTAGGTGATTCATCAAATAGGTCGTGGTCGTATTTCTGGAGGTTCCAAGAAGTGTCTGCAAAGTGTTGCTGAAGTTCTAAAGTTTTAATTAGGACTCATTGAAGAAGTGTTGGATTCATTTCTACAGTGTCATAGGTGATGAAAGCCAATCAAGAAAGAGATTTCATTAGAGAGAGAAAATCCCAAAATGGGTACAAGAGCTCTTAAGTTCTGAAATATTCAATATCAAAATATCATAAAACTGAGTATTAGAGAGGCCTAACTATCTATTTATAGGATAAAAGACCCAACTAACGCTTATAGTGCTAAAACATATTAACCATACTAGTTCTAACTACATCAGACTTCCTCTCTAAAGAAACAATTTGTCCTCAAGTTGGGACTACAATAAATTGACTCAGGACAACAAATTCAATAGAAATGACTCAATTCAATGACTTAGGGAAGCATGATGGACATGCAATGGCAAACAATAGTTGCAAGTCCTTATTCAAGATCATCCTAGCAAATATCTTCCATCGAAATGAGTTCTTGTTTATGGACATCAACTGAAGCCATGCTGAGGTGCGAATAGGCACCCATGTAGCATGTCATTTTGGAAACAAGATGTCATCAAAATAACGTTTCTCTCATGGGCCCAAAATAAACGCATCCTTCCTCCACGAAGCCGGCCTGGGTACCAAGTCAACACAAAGTGGAACAAATGTATTTGAAGATAGCATAAGAGGCATTTCTTGGAAGCAAAGATCATTCAACACTCATGAAACTTCAATGTCATGACTCTCCACCATAATTTTCTTGGAATCTAGAAAACAAATAGGAGGGATTGCAACCACTTCTTTCATGGGAAGCAATATGAGAGTAAAACTTGCTTCATCTACAAAACTTTCTACATCTTCAAGTACACCTTCGCTCTCTACAAGAAGATCATCCTCATCATCATAGTGGTCCAAGATTGGAGCTCCTCCATATGCACAAACATCAACTTTCTTTTCATATTCATGAATATTAACTTCATCGTATTGAATGCCCCCATCGGTTCATCAAAGATGGAAACATTTTCATCGCATCCTTGTTCAGCATCAAAGATAGGAACATCTTGTTCACAACCTTATGTTTGATCATTATCTCCTCCTCTAAAGATGGAAGCTCCAACATCAAAGATAGGAACATCCGGATCATAATCTTGCCCATGATCACTACTTTCTTCCACATCTTCTTCATCATAACTTGGTTGACCACCTCATCACTAAAGAGCATCTTATGATAACGTCTATCGTCAAAAGTTTCTTTCATTCCCGCACTAGTTGAGTAACCAACTTAGACATAGTCATAGGATGGTTGTCCGATTGCCAAGCCTCTTTGGTATTGATGTCCGAAATTTGAAATACCCTTCTTTTGGTGCTTCTCAACCAACAAAGGTGGCACATGACTAGAAGGCAAGAAGTGCTCCTTGAGCTTCTTTCTCATCTTTCTCCATCTCTAACCTTTTCTTGGCCATTTCTTTGCCTATCAACTTGTAATTGTTTCCACCAATCGGAGGCACGACTTTTGAGGCTTTGAGAGACCAATTTCACTTTCCTTGCTTCCGGCACATCATAACACTCGAAATGGCTTTCAATTGCTTTCAACCATTCCTTGAATACATCCAAATTGTAGCTTCCACGGAATTCGGGAAACACTAAATCATTGACGTGTCATTCCACTTGGGATTTAACCCGTATGAATATGCTCTACGCCTATGCTGAGCACCAAAGAAATCATCAAGTTGATGATCCTTGGAACCATTACTGCCTTTGGGATGAAGTTGCTAGTGTTGCACCTTTCCAACCAAGGTAGCTATTTGTGAATTCAACTCTTCAATCTATTTCCGTTGATTTTGGCTTCCAATGTTCCTTTCAATTGAAGGATTCATCTCAATTTCTTCACCCAAATTCATAGCATAAGCCCTATCATAGCTACCTCTATGACCTTGACCTCGTTGAGCGATTGGCAGAAAGAACCACACACAGCTGTTACACCCACTGACTTGTATTCGAAGAATTATAATAGAAACAGAGATCCAATTCCAGTCCAAAGAAGAATTCTTATCACAGCAACAGAGATCCAATTCCAGTCCAGAAACCCAACCCACATACAAACAAATTTAATTGAATAGTCCAGAATGAAAATCAGTCAATCAAGAATCATGTATTATGCAAAAATACGTAGGATCCCAAATGCAAGAGTGTATCAAGAATCAAATGAATAATGAATCAATATTCAAGAATCGACTTTCAGCAACAAACCAGTCCACACAATCAGCGACAATGAAGATCATTCAAGAATCAATATCTATTCAAGAACTCAATAGAATTGACTTACAACAGTTGATTTGCTGGTCAATGGATGAACAAGGAACCAGTCAAGCAAGGTTGATCTTGAGTCGCAAAATGGAATCCCAATTGAAATTCAATTTGCGAAGTTGAATCCAAAAACAGATTGAAAACAGATCACAAACAGCCAGGGCTTTGATATGAATCTGAAGTACAAACACCTAGGTCAAATCTGGAGGTCTTCTTTCAGATTGCAAGTTGAGATCTGGGGCAAACTTGAACTACGAAATCGAATCGATGAACAATTCGCAGCAACCCAAATCTCTACCAGGCTTATGAATGTCTTCAACAGAAACTGCAAGTCTTGAACAAGAGAATCGAACCAAGAACAGGTCAAGAATCGAACCCAAATTGCAACCTTCCAGGTGGAATTGCAGGCTGAAACAAGAACCCAAAAAATTCAAGAAACCCAGATCGCGATCTTGATAGCTTGACTCAAAATAAGCAGAGTTCAATCCCAAAACTCAGAAATCGTGAAGAATGAGTGTCACAGCTTGCGATAGCTTGACTCAGATGTTGAAGTTTAGGGTCTAGTTGCTGTAATGATCAGAAAACTCAGTCGAGTAATTATCCAACCAATTTCAAACAGTGCAATTAGGGCAAGAACTGAGGGAACGCACAAAACCTAATCCTCTGATACCAAAATGATGAAAACCAATCAAGAAAGAGATTCCATTAGAGAGAGAAAATCCCAAAATGGGTACAAGAGCTCTCAAGCTCTGAAATATTCAATATCAAAATATCATAAAACTGAATACTAGAGAGGCGTAACCACCTATTTATAGGATAAAAGACCCAACTAACTCTAACTAACTCTTATAGTGCTAAAACATATCAACCATGCTAGTTCTAACTGCATCAATAGATGTGTTAGTGTTTGACACGATAACGGATCCTCTCTAAAAGTTTTGTGCATCTTTGGTTCATAACTACTAAAACCTAATAAAAGCTATTAAATCTGTCCATAAGAATATCAAATTAAAATAAAAACATATAGTGACTCAAAATGATTCCAAAACTTCATTTCATGATGCCCTAAACATGTGTAAACAAAATTTTGGATTTGCCCTATTTTTTTTTAATATACTGTGCATCACTAAATAATATGTTTTCTACTTTAAACAGTGGGACGGAATGTGAATGTTTTTATAATTCAACCCACATCAGAATGTTTGAGTCATTTGTAACTCGCATAAAGGAACTATTTTTGTGTAAGAAAATTGTCTTAAAATTGACACTCCTTTGCTGCCTTACATGTTTTAGACGTGCTTTGAATGAGTTTGTGGTGATTTACTTCAGTTTTTATTTTTTTCCTTTATATTGTTTTATTTCTCCGTTTTTTGTTTTGTTTTTTGATGTCCCAATATTCCACATGCATGCCATTTATTTTATCTTTTGATTGTAATGCAAAGAGATCTGCCAGATAGAAAGTGATTATTAGACTGCTCATGTAGTAGAATTTTGAAAGTTGGATTTCTTTAATTTTTGAAAGTTCAATGGTGAATATTCTTAATGCAATTTGTTTTTTCCAGCTTTTATGGGTGAAAGAAAATTTGCGAGAATCGTGGTCAATGGTTTTTAGGTGGATGGACTTGAGTGACTGGTTGTCTTACAGGTACAATTAATTGCTAGTCTGTTATGAATTGTTGTGAGCTAAGGACAAATGCACGACATGACATAGACATAGCATGGATGTGCCATCATGAAAAATTTCACAAAATGCAAGATACGACACATGGGGTGACATATGAAAAATATATAATTTTATATATTTATTATATGTCACATATATGATATTTTAGTAGAAAATAATTAAAAAATGCAACATAACACTTAATCCTAAAGTTTAAAGGTAGAGGGATTACAAGGTTTAAATCTAGATTAATTTTCTTTTATAATTGTATTCTAAATTATTTTGTTCAAACTTATAATATGTGTCGTGTGTCCCCCTAGTGTTTGAAGCATTCTAGGGTCTAAAAATATAACAGTACACGTTTGGATAAGTGTCCAGCATGTGTTGGGAAGTGTCCAACAAGTTTCGGTGTGCGACATGTGTCCAACACGGACATGTTACCTCTTAGAAATTTCTGTGATTTTTATGTTTTGAGTTCACAATTCTTGGATGTAGAAACTCAAGTTTTGTTGCTGGCTTACATGAATTTGTCCTAATTTCTGTTATTTTCCTAGAGCAACAGGAGATGATACTCGGAGTTTGTGTACCACAGTGTGCAAATGGACGTATCTTGGTCATGCACACATGCAACAGATAGAGAAAGAGTCCCGAGATATGGAAGCTTGTGGATGGGATGATGACTTCTGGGAGGAGATTGGCTTAGGTGATCTTATGGATGGACATCATGCTAAGATAGGTATATCTTTGTGTGGCTTCTTTTTAAAAAAATTCTTTTTGTATCCAGTTTTCTGTCTGATAAAACTTCGGGACGACCTAAGTCGTAGCCAAATTATTTCCATATTTCTTTGGGGTTGTTATTTTGTAAGCTTCATAAGAATTAAGTGCTGTATTGTTGGTATTAGGTCCGACATTATGACTAGATAAATATTGTTTTGTAACATTTAAGCAGATATATGGCTAGTTATTTATCACATTCTAGTGAGTTTGGTGTGTCAATCTGCTAAAAATAATAATGTTTGTTGTACAAACTCTGCAACACTTTTCTATTATCATATTTTCTTGACTGCAGTTAATGATTTAATTATTATTCTGTGAACAGGACGAAGTGTAGCTTTTCCTGGCCATGCTTTGGGTTCTGGTTTAACACCCACTGCTGCGAAGGCAAGAAACTTTGTACTGAAGAATTCACATTGATTATAAGTGGAGCTTCATTGAGGTTCATTAATGTAGCCAATGCACATATTTAGTTACAGGAATAGGATTGTATCCTTTCTGTGGGGGTTTGGAGGCTGGCTCTCATGATATTATTAAAATATACAATGTTGGTGTTTTTCTTTATTCTGCTAAGGACTTTAAATTTTCAGGAATTGGGTCTGATAGCAGGACTTCCTGTGGGAACTTCGCTGATTGATGCTCATGCTGGCGGTGTGGGGTAATGGAAAGTGTGCCTGTGTCAGATTCTGAATCAAAAGGTTGTTGCTGTTCTACCTTTTGTCATAATCTAGTCGCTATTATTGGGAAAATACATTTTTTCCTGACAAAACATTAGTGTCCAGAGTTTGATGAGGAAGCTATATGCCGTCGTCTGGTATTAGTCTGTGGAACTTCTACTTGTCATATGGCTGTATCCAGGAACAAGTTGTTCATCCCAGGGATCTGGGGACCATATTGGTCAGGTATGCTTTGGGCACTTAATGTGAGGTACTTGGCTTGAAAATTTTAATTATAAGGTAGCTCTTTTATAATGATTCCTAAAAAATTTAAAAGCAAGGCCTAGTGATTAAGTTGGGAATAGCTGTTGTCCGATAATTGTGCAAATTAGACATTTAGGAATGCCTTCCATATGCTTCTTCAGTATTTCTCGACTGAGTGGATTTCATGTTTAGGAGCACCAGTTCTAAGAGATGATCCATGCTAAATGGTGTTTGTTTAGAATGATACGTCCTTGTTTTCTTCATTTAAGTTCTTTTTCGAGATCAGGGTTTGGCAATTGTGTAGAATGATGTGAGGGGCACAAGAAGTTAATAACCTGCTGTTACTTGTTTAGTTGTTGCCTTTGGAAGTAACTCCTGCCTGACTAATAAGTATCATCATTTTCCTTTTTACCAAATATGTTCAGCGATGGTACCTGAGTATTGGCTGACAGAGGGTGGCCAGAGTGCTACTGGTGCATTGTTGGATCATATAATTGAAAACCATGTTGCTTCTTCTCACCTTGCTAATCGTGCTGCTTCTAAAGGTATTGTCCTGGAGATAAATTTGTGTCTTCTGCATTTTGTGAGTTAGGTTTGTTTCCTCATTCATTGAAGTTATCCAGGTATTTCTGTGTTTCAATTACTGAACAAGATATTAGAGTCAATGATGCATGACCTGGGATCTCCTTTTATTGGTGCTTTGACTGATGATATACATGTCCTTCCTGATTTCCATGGAAACAGGTAAATGTTGGAGAATGGAGATTGAAACTTGACTTGTTTACTTGTATTTCGTGGACTCTTTGTTTTTGTTTTGTTTTGTTTCCCCTGAAATAAGCTGCTTACTTTTTGTTTCAGGTCTCCCTTTGCAGACCCAAAGTTGAAAGGTATTGTCTGTGGCTTAACTCTAGACACAGGTGAAAAACAGTTGGCTCTTCTATACCTTGCCACAGTGCAGGGTATTGCATATGGCACACGTCACATCGTGGACCACTGCAATGCCCATGGGCACAAGGTAAGAATGATATACACTTTATTCTCCTTATATTAGTTTTTAACACGTTTAGTTTCACATCAGAACAGTCTTATTGATTGAGGATAGATATTTTCCCTAATTTTTTCAAAGTATTCATTTCTTTGTTTGCAGATTGATACGCTACTTGCATGTGGTGGACTTGCAAAGAACCCTGTGTTTATTCAGGAGCATGCAGATATCATTGGTCTCTCTTTCTCTCTCAATACATCTTTTTTGATAAATAAAGAAGGATGTATAAAAGAGACACAAAGTAGTTGCAACCTGTATACAAAAGGAAATATATCAAAACTCTAATTAAAAACTTAATCAAAGGCCTCTACAAAATCTAAAATATTGGTTGAAGGATGGATTGATCACCTTGAAAGCCACTCTACAAAAAGGACAAACATCTACTTTTTAATCTAGAAGTAGGCTTTTCTTTCCATCAAAAGTTCTGCTCCTTTTATCCCATCCTGACCACATCATAACCAGTTGAACCAAGCACCATGCTTTCATCCTCCTCCTCCCAACTCTAGCAACATTCCATGAACAAACAACTTCCCTACCATCAAAGGGAACACCGACTCCACACCAAATCAGAGGAGAGGCAAAGACCATAACTCTCTTGCTACCTCACAATGACTAAGGAGATGGCTCAACAATATCCTGTCTTTCTTACTCATGCAGCACCAATTAATATGCACTTGCTTCTTTTTAATCAAATTGACTGTTAGAATCTTACCATTCAGCACATGCCACACCAAAAAGCCACCTTAGAAGGTCCTTGGAACCCCACACCTTTTTCCAAGGACAAAAAGATCCCATGACACACAAGAGTCTCATAAAAAGACTAACGAAAAAGAGGCCAAAAGTGGAACAAGAACTTCGAATAGTGTCTCTCCTCCATTACCAAGACAAGTAGCATATAGATGGCAAAGAAGATCCGTCAATTTCTCCAATTCTCAATAATTAAGCTCTCTCTGCAAGGCAATGTCCCAAATAGCATGACCACCGTCAAGGGAGACAAATGGTCTCCCTGCCACAAATCGCTTGACAAGTGGAAGAAACCAGCTGGAGAGCTATTAATGAGAACTGACACCCTGATAATAGAAATGCAATAGCGGATACAATTCCTCTACTTTTGACTGAACCCCATCTGCTCCAAACAATAAATAAGGAAAATACCAGTAAGTTTTCTCAATGTCAAGCTTGTAGATAAGCTCAGGTCTGTCACTGCTCATCTTGGAATCCACACCATCATTAGCCACCAAAACTGCATCTAGAATCTGTTTACCTCCAACAGAAGCATTCTAGGACTCAGATGCCACCATAGGCAACGCATCCTCAAGGCGGATACCAAGAGTTTGTATACTTCTCCAATCAAGCTAATAGGTCTAATATCTGGAAATACATAACTTGGCACACATATATTTACATTACGTATACATATGATTGCATGCATTAATATGCTGCACTCGTAAAAAATACATACGATGCACATTTATCACAATGGATCTGAGATTGAAATTTTTGTTAAGAAGTGCAATTTATCGGTACATAACATTGGGGGATTTTTTATTGGTTGGTTTATGCTCTGAATTATGTCTTGACTAGTCTTGAAGTTCAATTCGCAATGCTTGACCTTCCTCTAGGCTATCATCATGTAGGTTGTTTTGTTAGTTTGGAAAGATGGACCTATGACCAATTATAAGTATTAAGGCTAGTCTGAACTCCAGTTTGCAATGCTGATCTTCTGGAATCTGGAAAGTGATTAACTGCTCTGTTTCAGTAGCTGGAATTAAACATTGATCAAGCCGAGAGGCTTGAACATACTCCTTGACCACAAAAGGTTGGGGAGTGGAAAAAAATTGAACTGTTTTGGTAATCAAAAAAGATGAAGATTTCGAAAAGGTTTATTAAGGGTTGGAGTGGAAAATGTCACGGCAGGTTGCTGAATTCACAAACGAGCCTTCTTTTAAACATTTTCTTAATCAGCTTTCCAAAGCCTTAATCCCAACTATTTCAGGTTGTGCTTGTTTTTTACTGATTGGCTTCACTGACCACATATTGACAAATTTAAGTCTTGCTTTTCTGTTGTTGGCACAGGTTACCCTATAGTTATGCCTCGAGAAAGTGAATCTGTGCTCTTAGGTGCTGCCATTCTTGGTGCTGTTGCTGCAAAGAAATATACTAGTGTCAATGAGGCCATGAAAGCACTCAATGCAGCTGGACAGGTATGTAAACACCATTTCAAGTTATTGCTTGTTTCTGTTTTGTTCATTTAGTTATGGCAAGGTGAAGGAGGTATTCAAGCTCAGTTGGTGATGGATTTTCACTCTGAGCTCAACCTCCTGGCAACCTAATTATATATTCTAGTTGGAGCTTGCATTCTTTGCTTCTTTCACTTTGATCATCTGCACATCATGCATGCATTTAAGGGGAAGGATTGAGATGATATGTATGGGTTTGATCAGTTAAACTTGCATTCATTGGTATGGCATGATACCAGCTCAAATACCAGATTTTTCTGATGTGATGTCGTAAAAAAAAAAAATGGTCAAATTTTCTAATACACTGTAAATAGTACTTTGCTCTCACGTGAGAACTGAAGATATAAACTCTTATATCAGACATTTAATCAGTTTTCTAATGCATCCAATTTTATATCCGGGTGCCTTTACATCTTTGTGTGATTTTTATGCTTGGATCTGAGCAGGTTGTCCGTCCATCCGAAGACCCGAAAGTGAAGAAGTACCATGATGCCAAATACCATATTTTCCGTGAACTTTATGAGCAGCAGCTTTCTCATCGTTCAATTATGTCGCAAGCTTTGGCATAGTTTATGCCTTGATTGGTTTCAAACTCATGCATACTGGTGCTCCTCTGTTCAAATGCTTTCCTTGCAAAATAAAAATTTGAAGTGTTCTGTTTTGCAGAATGCAACAGCAACACTGAATCCAATGCAGTTACTCTCAGCCTTTTTGCTGAAAAATCAAATGTACAGGCTATTCTTATGGTTCTTCTTTCTGGTTCTTATTTATTATTATTATTTATTTATTTATATTTTTATTTTCTTTTGTTAATAATTTTCCTTTTCTCTTATGTTCGTTTCGCAGCAAAGTGGAAAAGAATTTTGTTTTGTTTTTTATTTTTATGTAAAGCTATTTACTTACAAAACACTTCCATTTCTCTTAATTTTTTTTTAGCATTTGGCTTCAATGTGAAAACATTTTTCTAGATTTTCAACTTCCAAAAAGGTGAAATTGCTAATTTATCTTGACAGCAAGTTCAATATTTCTTTTCTTCGTTGTTTGTTTGTTTGTTTTTGTTTTTGTTTTTCTTTTTTGACAAGAGCATGTAGTTCTTTCAATCCCTTTGTTCAATCGTGATAATTATTCATGCTTATGTAAGGATTTTGAGGGTCACCATACCATAACAAATTTTGTTTTCTTTATTTCGCCAATAACATACTAGATATAGGGGCTGTCTGGTACAACCTTTAGAAGGTGATTATATTTTATTTTAATTTGAGAGTTTGTGCTAGACTGTTTGGTGCAACTTCTGCTTATAGCTTATTAGGCAGAAATACTTAAATAAGTTGAAAAAAATTGATTATTTGAAAGCTGAGGAATGGGTGCTTTTAACTTTTGTTTTCTGATTATCAACTTTTAGCTTGAGAAAAGTTCTACCAAACAGGACTATAGCTGGATCAGGAAATTGCTTTGGGGAGTTTTTGTGAGAATGTATTTTCATGTAAACTTTTACAGAAAAATATATTTTAAAAAAAAAACTATAATTCTTGTGTATGGATCTTTTATTAGGCTTAATCTTATATTTAAGTTGTCTTTGTTTTATTGTGTTGAGAGTTAAATGAGTTTTTCAATTCATAAATTGCTGTAACTGTGAAACAATGTCCCATATCACTTACGTATTAAAGTCATGTGAAGTAGACAAGTGTGAGGGCATCTTCACTTCAATAGCTAACTTTTGGGATTGCGTTTTACGTCATACTGTGTAACATGTTATTAGTGTTGAAGTACTTAGAGATAGATGGGTGTGAATTTAATTTGCATGCGTAGGTGTTGTAAGGTGAGCACCTCGTGTGAGAGAATCACCTAGGTACTAAAGTAATGTGAAGTAGATAAGTGTAAGGGCACTTTGGTTTTGGAGTTGAGTTCTACCCGATACCGTGTAAAACTAATTTGTTCAATTTCCCTTGAGTTGTAATATTTTTGTAGAAAAATGCTATATAAACTGATAATTTTTATAAGCTTTTCTTATTGATGTGACATGCAATAATGAAATTTTAGAATCTAAATATGACCCACTTCAAGAATATAATAAGTGACCAATTAGTAAATGAAGCTTGTAGGATTTGTTAGTTTGTATAGTACTATTGGAATTGTTAAATAGAAAATATATAAAACATTTATGTATATTTATATATTTTTTCAATAATGCTAGAATAAATGCACCAAAATAGAATATAAAAAAGTACACAAAAAATATATTTTGTGGTTTCAATTCATATTTGATATGGTATGGGCTACATTTGAAATAAATTCTAGCCATGTAATGTATTTTTGTATTTTTAAAAATATATGAGTATTGTGTAAAATTTTTAATAATTTTTTTGGAATCCTTAGCATTGCTTTTTTATTTTATTTAATATATGGAGGGGTAAGGTAGGATAATCAAGTCAATAATCATGAGTTGGGACATCAGTCTCTGTTGTTTTGACGCAAAATATTTTTATCAAAAATATTTTAATTATTTTCTGTTAATTAGTTGAACAAAAGTAAGTAAAAATATTTTTTTGCATCATTTTTTCAAAAATGAATTACTTTAAAAATTTGTGAGTCAATTTTTACAAAGTTGACTCTCACTCATTACCTTTTCAACATATTTCAAAAATGTATCTTAACTCACTAAAAAGTCATAAATGAACTTTATTGAATCAAAATTTCACTTTTAGACAATAAATATTTTTGTTTTAAGTGTCAACCAAACGCTGAAAAATAATATATATATATATATATATATTTTGTGTAAAAACAATTTAAAAAAAATATTTTTTTGTATAAAATATTTTATGACAAAATAAATGGAGTCTAAATTAAAGTTGTTGGCAATGTGAATATGTTCATTATCCTTGGAAAAAATATGGGATTTGTTGATAGTATGAATATGTTATTATTATTATTTTTTTACAATTTAATATGATTTCTTTATTATTATTATTATTATTTTTTGTGTGAAAAGGTTATCTTGATTTTAAATTCCACATTGTACTGTCATAATCATGCAAAACAAACACTCACCAAAAATATCTTTGAAAATTTTCACTTCTGTAAAATAAATATTAAAAAAATAATTCTTGTTATCTTAATTTCTCTTCAGCTATCTTTTCTATTTTATTTTTTCTATTGATGTAAATTTAACCAATCAAATTTGCTTGTCAGCTGTGATTGAACTTGCTGTTGACTGCTCAATGGAAAGGGCAAAGGAGAGAATCAACACGGAAGATTAATGAGAGGCACGAGTTACTGTCCTAAAATCATCACCTTCCTTACGTGCTAGTTTCAATAGAGGAAGGGTAAATTACACTTTCATTTTTGTACTTTGTATTAAATTTTATTTTGTTCCCTATATAAAATTGTAACAGTCAATCTATTACATTTCTGATTAAGTGTCAATTCCATTATGTTATTCCATTGTTTAAGTCTTAACATAATCTAGTCATGAGACTATGAAATAAAGGAAAGAGAAGAAAATTATCCCATATTTTTCACCAATACACAGTTTGTTCCACGTGATAAGCATGTGAGGTTATACAATATATATGTTCATATGTTGAAAATTGGTCACATTGTTAGTCACCTGTTATCTAATGCTACTTTATATCCTCAGACTTGTCTCACACCTCTTGATGGTCATCTGTTATCTAATGCTACATTATATCGTCAGCTAGTTGGCAGTCTTGTCTATCTCACAATCACTCGTCCAGACATTGCCTATGCTGTTCACATTGTTAGTTAGTTCATGGCTGCTCCTCGCATTCCGCACTATGATGCTTTGGTTCGCGTTTTGTGCTATCTTAAAGGAACTATGTTTCATGGTCTTCACTACTCAGCACACTCTTCTCTACAGCTACACGCCTTTTTTTTTTATGCAAATTGGGCAGGGGATCCTACTGACTGCCGTTCTACTACAATGTTCTGTTTCTTTTTGGGTGACTCTCTCATTGCTTGGCATAGCAAGAAGCAAACTTTTATTACTGGTTCTAGTACTGAGACTGAGTATCGTGCTCTTGCTGACACTACTCAAGAGCTCATGTGGCTTCGTTGGCTTCTTTCTAATATGGGAGTTTCTCATCCTGCTACCACTAACCTCTATTGTGACAATCAGAGTGCACATAATGATGTCTTCTATGATCGCACCAAGCATATTGAAATTGATTGTTACTTCATATGACAACATGTTACTAGTAGCACAGTTCGTCTTATCTTTGTTATCTCTACCGATTAGATAGCCGACATCTTCACCATGGCTCATCCTTCTGGTCGTTTCAGTGATCTAGTTTCTAAACTCAAGGTGGGTAAACTCAAGTTGGTTAATACTTACCCACCTGAGTTTAACCAACTTGAGTTTGAGAGGGGTTGTTAATGTATATTATATTATATTTATCTATTTGTATCTCTATCTTATCTTGTGTCTCCATTTTCTTCTATACTCAGCCTATATATACAGGCTTCTCTTATTGTATTCATTCGTTTAATTTAATATAATACAGATACACAATTTTTCCCTTCTTTCAACCATTCTAACATAGCCGAATATAGTTAAAATTTGATGTAAATTTTGAGAAGAAATATGTATAGGTGGGGAGTGAGGGTGATTCTCCTCGTTTGCCCTTATTTTGTAGTTATGTGTTTGTCACATTACTGACTTCTGTTAAAAATTTAGAATAAATTACACTTTGCATCCCTACACTTTGTACCAAATCTCACTTTGGTCCCCACACATGAAATCGTGACAGTCAACCCCTACACTTTTGGTCAATTCCCACTTTGGTCCTTACACATGAAATTGTGATAGTTAACTCCTTGCACTTATGAAATTGTGACAATCAACTCCTTACACTTTTACTCAAGTGTCAATGTCTCTATTTTGTTACTCCATCGTATAAGTTTTTAATAGAAGTCAGTAATGTGACAAGCATATGATTACAAAATGAAGGCAAAAGAAGAAAATACACAAATTCCCATCTATACACATTTTGTCCCAAAATTTACATCAAATTTTGATTGTATTCATCTAAAACAAAATGAAAATTGTGAACGATTAAAGAGATGAACTAGGATTTTGCAAAAATTAGAATAATGAAACTCTGTTTTCCACAGTAATAGAGTCTTCGATTTCTCAACTGTTTTTTTTTTTTTGTTATTTCAAAAACTCTATTTTCTTACTTCTTCGTCCTATTTTTTAGCATATACACACACACACACACACACACACACACACACACACACACACACACATATATATAATAGGGTAAAATATGCAAATGGTCTATGTAGTTTACATGATATGTCAATTTGGTTCTTATTGTTTCAATTTTCTTGATTTTCCCCCTTAATTTAACGGATTGTGTCATATTAGTCTAATAAATAACGACTGTTAGGTTTGGTGGACGGAATGTTAAACGATGTGTCAATTTGGTTTTTGTCAAAATTGATCAAATTAAAACAATATGGATTAAATTGACACATCGTGTAAACTACAGAGACCAAATGACACATCATTTGACTTTCGCCCACCAACCTGACAGCCGTTATTTATTGAACTAATATGACACAATTCGTTAAATTAAAGCCAAAATTGAGCAAATTGAAATAATAGAGACCAAATTGACACATCGTGTAAACTATAAGGACCATTTGCATAATTTACCATATATATATATAACTCTGACATACTTATTACGTAGGACAAAGTGTATATTGGTGAAAAATGAGAATGATTTTTCTCTGTTATCCTAATTTCATAGTTACATGTTTATACATGACTGAATTCTGTTAAACACTTAAACAATGGAGTAATAGAAGGGGCAAGCTGACACTTGACTAGAAGTACAGAGAGTTGACTGTCATGATTTAATGTATATAGGACCAAAGTGAAATTTGACAAAAAGTGTAAGAGGTTGATTGTTACGATTTCATGTGTAAGGACTAAAGTGAGATTTGGTGCAAAGTGTAGGGGTGCAAAGTGTAATTTACCTAAAGATTTATAAGGTGGAGTAATAAAAGGAGGACATTGACACTTGACCAAAAGTGCAGGGAGTTGATTGCCACGATTCATGTATAGAGACCAAAGTAAGATTTGATTAAAAGTGCAGGGGATTGATTATCATGATTTCATGTGTAGGGACTAAAGTGGAATTTGGTACAAAGTGTAAGAGTGCAAAGTGTAATTTACCTGAATTACTGACTCTAAAATATTAGCACATTATTACAGAGAGTGTTTGACATGACCCATGGTTATTGAAGTTTGTCTTGAATTTTCTAAAATGTGTTGAAAATAGTAAAAATTTCTGTAATGTAATATGAAGAAGATGAAAATGTAGACAATGGAGTGAAACAAATATAATGTTTGTGATGTGTATGGATCTAATATTTATAATGAACATGACTCTTTGTTGTATCCCTTGATTCAAATTGACGTAGCGAAATATACGGAGACTAGATATCATTCTAGTAGACGAAAGAGGTTCTCGAATCCACAAGAAAAGTAAATCTTGAATCCACAAGGAATAAGAAATTTTGAATATTATTAAAATAAAAGTTGATGCAGATTTCAACTCCTTCGGCTTAGCTTTGAGAGCCATATTATGTGCCTCATCAACAGTCCACACTACTGATTACCCTATCTTCTCTCGAATGGTTGATCTTAACCCATTGAGATACTGGGCTACACATTGTTCTTTGGTCTCATTCAGATTATTATGATATGAAAGTTGACAAAATTCAGTTGTATAATCAAATGCAAATCTACTTTATTGGGTACAATTTTGGTACAATTGAAATAAGTATTGATCATAAATTGGTGGTGAAAATCTGTGCTGAAGGAGTTGTTTCATTCGACGCCAAGTCCGCATAGAATCTTTTGCAATTGATCCCACCATATTGCAGTACCTCCTTTTAGTTTGTATGCAACAAGTTTTACTATCTTTGATTCTAGAACATCCATTATCCTAAAAAATCACTCCACCTCTGAAAGCTAGTCAAGAAATTCCTCAATATGTAGATTTTCATTGAATTGGGGAAGATCTATCTTCATTCTGTACTCATCAAACCCTTTTTGTTGTAGCCTTCTTGGTTGATAGTTGGCTAGAACTAGTTCAATCTCTAGTTCAGATTCCTTCTCGTTGCCAGATGGACAACGAAGGGGACGTCTAGGATCATTCTGAACAGGTTGACCACGGGCAAGTCCTTCGGTGTGCACTTTATTATGGTTAATAGGTTGGCCTTAGGCAAATCCCTCAGTATGAATCCTATCAACCACTGGTGGCCTATTGTTGGCGTTGAGATTCAAACCAATAAGTAGATCATGAATTTTGTTCAACTACTCTTGTTGTTTCTCAAAAGCTACCCACAGGGCATCGACCCCACGATCATTGCTAGTGGGGTTTGTATGATCTCCTTTGTCTTGTGCCATTGAGTCAGACGAATCCTTACTTTGATACCACTTGATGCAGCAAAATATATCACACGATGCTAGATATCGTTCTAGCAAATGAAGAACACCTCGAATCAATAAGGAAGAGAAAGAATTTTCAAGAAGCTGAATTTTATTGAATAAAAGTTATTTTTCCCGAAGGTAGACATGTTTATTTATAATGAACTAAACCCAAGGGTATTGTCATCTTAAAAATGCAATTATTGTGTCAAGGGTTGCTCATGTGACAAGTTTCCATCTAAAACCTTAATAGATTACTAACAGAAGAGGCTTACTATCATAAGGTAAAACTTGAAAATGGTTAAGTATTGAGTTTTGAACATTAGGAGAACACTAAAAGGGGTCAAAATTAAGAGATTAGTGTAATTTTACTCAATTTTTATTATTCCATATTCAAGGGAAAATTATGCTAGTAGTTTCCATATTTTGGTCCTTGTGTCATTTTGGTCCTTATAATTTCAATTAACTCGATTTTAACCTTAAATTTATGATTTTTTTTTTCTCAATTTAATCCAATTACTTACAATTGTTAGTATTTTTAATAAAAAATATGCATATAAGTGACATATGTCATACTTTTAGAGTTGAAATTATAAATTTACTCAACTCAATGAATTAACCTCAAGTAATGTAGTAATAATTTTTCGTCAAAAATATTAATGCCTTTATCAATTGGACTAAATTTATACAAAATTAAGTGTCAAAATTGAGTCAATTGAATGTGTAGGAATCAATAAAATGATAAAAAAGTGCAAAACATAAAGACTAGGCTGGGTAGAGGGTTATCTGACCCGCGAAAAATGCCCAATCCGAATCACCCGTGCCTATTTGGGCAGAATGTCAAACTTGTTAGGGTTGGATGCAATTTAGGATTTTTCCTGTTTTGCGGGTTGCAGCGGGTCATGGGTTTTACCTGCACTCGCACTCACCTGCCCGCATTTGTATACAATTTTTTTTTTTATTTTTATTTTTAAAATCTGGACTATTAGATTTTTTTTGTAAGTTTTGTAAGTGTATAACCCTAATATTCTCTTCTCTTACTCACTTTAATTTGATTATCAAACATGTAGGCACTAACATTATAACATTATAATAATATCACATACTGCCTTGTTTAGATTTTTTTTGTAAGTTTTGTAAGTGTGTAACCCTAATATTCTCTTCTCTTACTCACTTTAATTTGATTATCAAACATGTAGGCACTAACATTATAACATTATAATAATATTACATACTGTCTTGTTTGAAAAACTTATTATTCAATTGAATTTTTTTAATTTTTTGCAAATTTAGTTATGTGATGTTTTTTTTTTTTTTTTTTTTTTTTTTCTATGTTTGTTTTTATTTAATTTTCATTCTAATTTTTTGTAATCTAGTTTTAATGGAAGATAGTGTTAAATCTTTCGTAATAAAAAATATTTAAACAATGGGAAAAAACAAGCCAAAAAATAAAATTTTAAAGGAAAAAACTTAATTTACAAATCGCCCCTACATCCGCGAACCCTATCCGCATCAACCGCAACTCGCATTGCGAGCGGTAGCAAGTTTAATTTTCTCCAAAACACAGATATGCAAATGAGTTTAAAATCATTAAAAATCGATCTGCGAGTACCCCTAATAAAGACTATCAATATAATTTGCACCATTTTCAAAAGGCAGTTCCTCTTAAAAGAACAAACAATCATGGGCCCTCGGTTTTATTTAGGTGATTGCAAAGCAAAAGCCTAAAATCCTTAACGCATGAGAAAATTATTTGATGAACCAACAATTTATTGAATGGAAAATAATAATATTGAAATCAGAAAAGGAAAACAGAATGTGAAATTAATTCAAAGTACAACAAGTCGCTATCCTAAAACCATAGTTTCCTCCCTTCGTGCAAGTTCTAGCGGATGAATTACAACTTCAAGCTACAATTTAGAATCTCATAGACCATCTGACACAACACACATATATTATTAGCAACAAACGATAGTGCAGACTCTGTCTGGAATTGTCTACAAAGTACGGGAAATAGTAAAATAGGCATGACATGAGTCATTACTACCTAGCTAGCTTGGATAGAATTACAGTTGGGTTCTTTAATTTTATTTATTTTTGATAACTCAGTATTTGCCTCAATAAACTAATTAATTTAGAGATCAATTCCACCGTCTACTAGTAAGGGTCTCAATTAAAGTCGGGGCTTTGGACTGATCCGAGAAGTTGTTTGGAATTAAGAGGATTCGAATTTGAAATCACGGAGGGAGCACTTTTCCAAGTCCTAGACCTTGACCACCAAATCAACTCTTTGGGATTAATTACAGGTGGGTTCGCGGAAGCAAATTCAACGAACTCCTGATCATGTTCTAGGACAGCCATTTCACGCTCATCTATGGTCAACCAAGCTTCAATTTTCTCATCCAATCCGACTTCAATCAAAAAACCAAAATTCTTATTTCTTGAATCAACTGTATCCCCAATATAACTAACCCACATGGGGTTTCCCCACCCAAAATCAACTTCATGGAAACCCACTTTGACCCAACTGCTAAACATGTATGGGATCAGATTTTTATTATTCTCGTAGGTTTCTTTTAAGTCTTCGAAAAACTTGCTAAATATTTCGTACCCTTTTCCATCTCCTTGCTGTGGCTTTGGCAAAATATCGACTTTTGTTTTCTCTACTGTATCTCTCAACAAGCCCACCAAGCCATTCAATGACATGGTCTCCTCCTCTTTGGTAACTGCATCATAATGTACAACTACTTTCCATAAACAATTCCCAATGGAATATTTTGACGATGGAGGTACCAATATTTGTCGCCTCAAGTCCATTTGTTGACTCAATATGGAAGGTTGTTGCACACCCCAAACAGCTGTTGATGCAGCCATAGCATGTTTCCAAATGAAGGCTGTTATTACTTCGGTACGACTTGGATAAGGCACCTGTTCACTAGTGGCTTTAGCTTTCAGTCTGGATATTGCCTCGGAGTTGAACACAAATCTTTGTGTGATACCCTTTCCCTCCCTAAGTAAATATGTTGAGTTGCATAGCAATTTGAACTACCGAATCACTTGGATTATGGTAAACATAATATGGAAGAAGGTAGCCTAAAGACTGAAGATTGGGTGATTGTGCAGTAAGTAGCTCACGAGCAGTTGAGAAGAGGATCCCCTCATCGTTGCAGTCGATGGTGAAGCGGTCTTCGACTCTTCCTGCAAGCGGGTAGAAGAGAGCCAGTGTTTCTGAGAGCGAGTCCTTGAGTTGATTAATCAATTTCTTATCGACGTTGAAATTTGCATCCCTCTTGGGATAGTATAGGATGACTGGTGTATAACTTGTAGGAACAATCTTCTGTGTAAATAAAATAAATTGAAATAATTCAAACAAAATAAAATAAAACTTACAGAATTTATTTTGTTGAACCAAATCAATAATTAAAGACCAAGTCAAGTGTGTGACACTCTATCCTTAAGACAGATTCGCCTCGCTACGGTGCTTACGGTTATGTGGCGTATATCTCTCAGGATACAATGATCTTCACAAATTTGTAGTAGCACTTCAAACAAATTTGTCCGGCGAACTAGAACCTTGTGTTCTATAATCTCTGAAATTTATTCTAAATCTAATATGAAGAATAAAGGACGCAAGAGAGCAAAATGAATGCAAGGAAAATGAATTTTCGGAATCAATCAAAATTGAAATGGAACTGCCTTTATATAGGCTTTGTTGACACTTGTTCAATTTGAATAGAAAAGGTATGAAGAAGGGACATAACCCTTCCTTTAAAATAAAGAGATACCATGAAAGGTTTGCACCCTTTCATTCAAATGGAGGTTTGACCCTTCCTTTAAAACAAAAAGACACCATGAAAGGTTACACAATTTCATTCAAAATGGAGTCTATTTCAATTCACAACTACCTCTTTATAAATTTTCCAACAATCCCCCACATGAATGAAATTGACAGAGAGAAAATGCAACAACATGATGTAAATACAGAGAGTAGAAATTGGAAATATTCTGCAAAGGATAGGTAACTTTTGGCTTTGAACCTTCCCTTGTGAGACACTATCGGATTTACTAGCTAACTAGTGAACATGATGTCTTGAACTGTTCAGCCGTTTGTGTAAACCAAGACAATAGAACTCACATAGTATATCCCCAGACACAGTTTAGTTCTCACTATTGTGTTCATTTTGGCCCTGAACAACCTGGTCTTTCATGAGTGCTCTAGAAAATTGTAGCCCTTCACAAATCTCATAGAACCGGCCCAGTTCACACTCACATAGGTGATTCTTAGGAAGAGTATCCTGTTATACTCCACTAGGTTAACCTAGATATAAGAATCATTAAAAGTTTTACTTAACCTAAAACGCTGCAGACATCACTATTTCATCATAGAAATGGGTAGGAGTTAGACTTCCCAGTGATCCTTCCGAGTCATTCACAACTCGGTTGTCCCTTTGAACCTAGATCTTGGGATCTCCAGTCAACTAGGTTGGGTTGCCGTTGTGGTAACTCTTATTTAATAGGCTTTAGTCCCATTCCCCTCGATGAATTCTCAACTAACTCTCTTGCTAACCCTTTGGTTAGTGGATCCACTATGTTGTCTTTAGACTTAACATATTCTATGGAAATAATTCCATTAGAGATTAGTTGTCTTACGGTGTTATGTCGACGACGAATGTGTCGTGCCTTACCGTTATACATATGACTCTGTGCTCTACCTATAGCTGATTGACTATCGCAATGTATGCATATAGCAGGCACCGGTTTAGGCCACATTGGAATATCTTCAAGGAAGTGGCGAAGCCATTCTGCTTCTTCCCCAGCTTTGTCTAAAGCTATGAATTCTGATTCCATAGTAGACCTAGCAATGCAAGTCTGTTTGGAAGATTTTCAAGATACAGCCGCCCCACCAAGAGTAAAGACATACCCACTGGTGGACTTTGAGTCTCTAGTATCCGATATCCAATTTGCATCACAGTATCCTTCAAGTACTGCTGGATATCTAGTATAATTAAGCCCAATGTTACGAGTAAATCGAAGATATCTTAGAACCCTTATAATTACTTTCCAGTGTTCTACTCCCGGGTTGCTCGTATATCTACTTAATTTACTTACTGCATAAGCTATATCTAGGCGAGTGCAGTTTATCAAGTACATTAAGCTTCCAATAATTTGGGCATACTCTAATTGAGAAATACTTTCCTGTACATTCTTAGATAGAAACAAATTAACATCTACAGGTGTTTTAGCAAGATGATCATCATCTTTGCTGAATTTGTCAAGTATTTTCTCAATGTAATGAGATTGTGACAAAGCATATCCTTTTGATGTTTTGGTAATTTTCATACCAAGAATTACATCAGCAATGTCCATGTCTTTCATGTCAAAATGTTTATTTAACATTTTCTTGATAGTTTTAATCATATCATTATTACTATCTATGATGAGCATATCATCTACATAAAGACATACAATGACATAACCTTTGTCTGTGTTTTTAATATAAACGCATTTGTCACACTCATTAATTTTAAATCCATTTGACATCATTGCCTTGTCAAATTTCTCATGCCATTGCTTTGGCGCTTCTTTTAAACCATATAATGATTTAACCAATTTACACACTTTCTTTTCTTTTCCTAGAACAGAAAAACCTTCTGACTGTTCCATATAAATTTTTTCATCTAACTCACCATTTAAGAAAACGGTTTTCACATCCATTTGATGAATTTCTAGATTGTATAGAGATGCAATGGCAATTAGCATTCTAATGGATGTTATTCTAGTAACTGGTGAGTATGTGTCAAAGTAATCAAGACCTTCTCTTTGTCTAAAATCTTTGACCACAAGTCTTGCCTTGTATTTGTCAATTGATCCATCTGCTTTCATTTTCCTTTTGAAAATCCACTTATATCCAAGAGGTTTACAACCTGGTGGCAAATTCACCAATTTCCAAGTGTGATTTTGCAAGATGGATTCAACTTCACTATTGACAGCTTCTTTCCATAAAGGAGCCTCAGGACTGGACATAGCCTCTTTAAAAGTTAAAGGTTCATTTTCTAACAAATATGTTAGAAAATCTGGACCAAAAGATTTTGAGGTTCTAGCACGTTTACTACGTCTAGGTTTCTCTTCCTCATTTTGATCTAACTCTTGCTCTTGTTCTTGATTATGTTCTTGATCCTGACTAGTAATAGCATCATGAGATCTTTTATTGTTACTAGTCTCTTGTCCAGTCTTATTTGGAAATACATGTTCAAAGAAAGATATATTTCGAGACTCAATAATAGTATTTACACGCATTTCGGTATATTCTGATTTATGAATCAAAAACCGATATGCACTACTATTCTTAGCATAACCAATGAAAATGCAATCAAAAAAAGATACAATCAAAAAAAGGTTACACCATTTCATTCAAAATGGAGTCTATTTCAATTCACAACTACCTCTTTATAAATTTTCCAACATAATTTAGGCCAACATTTTGATCAAGGAGAGAGAGTCTCAGGGTTCGTAGGTGAGGAGGAGTTGATGAAGATGGTTTTATGATTTCTTTGGATATGAGTTCAACTTCCATCTTCATATGTAGGTTTGGTTTTTGTTAGTTTGGAACAAAAACTAAGATTGACCGTTACTTATAAGTTATTTTTTCAGTAACAATATGGACAAATTAATGATGATGGTTGGTTTGGTTGGATCATTTGCCCTCTCTTACAAGCTTTTATGAATGGAAAATATTATATGTTCTAGATTTTCTATTAAATAAATGATCAAATATTTTACATGGGTGTAAAATTCACAAAATTACATATCCTACATCCATGTAAGATATTTGATTATTTATTTGGTATAAAATTTTGTATCCTTACCGTTACCCTTTATGAATTATAGCCAAAAAGTGATGTTATGCACGTGTGCTGCATGTTCCACGTTATGGTCAACCTTATGCAAAAGATGAGGCTCCAAATGTATAAAATTAATCCACGTGTGCTGCATGTTCCACGTTGCATATCGACCCATTTTGAAAAATGCCGTTTATATACCTTATTATGTGTTTTTGTGATGGATGGGACTCATTTTTGTGATAAATATTACGTACTTGTTGGCTATATATTTTGACAAGCCAATTACAATTTGACGCGTGGCAGAATAAGGGTAATACAGGAAGACTATTCAGGTCTTCGATCCTGATCGTACACGTGGCAGTTAGTATTGGTTATTACGAGATCTGAGTAGCAGTGGGTCAACAAAGAGATGCAAGGTGATGTGGCTTCAACGGTTACTCACATTTAAATTCAAATTTAGGAGGGAAGCCTAACTGCAAGTGATGGCACAGTGGAGCTAATTATAAGGCAACATGATCAGCGATCATGGAGGAGCAGTTCGACGGTTGGAAATGTAGTTTGATGGTCATCCTTGAGAAGTATAAATAGCAGAGAAGGCCCAGAAAAAGAGCCCCAGACTCAGATCTAAAAAACCAGTCTTATTCTACTTATTTTCCTTCCCAGTTTTACATTTCCAGTCTTACATTTCCTCTTCTTTACATTCCTATACTTTAAATTCCTGCACTGCACTTCGTTCATAGGAGTAGTTTCAAGTAGTAGATTGTTGCTGTAAACCTCTACGAGGCTGAGTTTGGATCATTGTAAGTTTTCATTTTAATGAAATGCTTCAATTGTTCTTCATTTAATTGTTATCTTGCTTAATTCTCCTAAATCAAGCCACCAGTAAAAGCCCTCTTCATTGAGGCTGAAAGAACTAAAACACAATCGTCTGATAATTGGTTGGCAATTAATTTTCTGTAAGGACTGATTGATCCTTGCTGGCACGCTCGCAATTACAAAAATAACCTTCGAAAGCCAAAAAGCCAACATATATTTTTTGGCACGCCCGGTGGGACTAATTGAAATGGCTAGACGTAGGAGACAAGAAGAAAATGAACGCTTGGAAGAAGGCGTAGAAGGAGAGGTAGAGATACTTAATCCAGAGGATAATGTGATAACACATCCTGTGGAAACTCCCATTTTATCAGAATCTATGGTCGAACAGACCAGCACTTCAGAACAAGTACCACATGTTCATAATATTGGACAAGACCAAGAAATTAGACCATCCACTGTTCCATCTACTCAGCCAATAAATCCATGGGGTGGCCTAATAGATGCTATGGGACAGCAGTTAATGAACACGATGGAAATGTGGGCAACATCCTTTTTGGATCGAATGAATAACCACTAACCAACAAATGCAAGACACATGGAGGAAGTTTCAAATGTCCCTCAGCAAAGATTGGCTAGAGATAAACAGCCTATGCAAGTTAATGGACATTGTAATGGTCAAACTAGTAATCAAAACTATGAAAGACCATCACTTCACTCTTGGTACGAACCTATTTCGAGGCCTATAGCAGGTCAAAATGCCTCAGTGCTTAACAATGAAGCCATGCAAATTGGTGGATCTGGCCCAGTACAAGAAAATAGCATAAGAATGGCTCCAAATCCAATGTTCGAAGCCATACCTGGCACGAGGGGGTTCACTAATCCCTTATTCGAATTTATACCCGGGGGGTTGGAAGGATTTCCTACAAATGGAAGAGACACAACACCAGTTCCAGTACCTTTCGCAGGCCCTTTCGCAGGACAGGCTCAAAGGGGTTACCCACACCCCCAACAGCAACCTGAACCTCAGGGACAACTAGTCCCAAATATACCGCTTTATGGACCAAGAGGGCCACAGGCACAAGTTTGCCCACCAAATCCTGTGTTTGTTCCTCCAGTACTGGTTCAGCAGGCACAAAATATGGTCCCTAGGGACCAAATTGCTGATATTGTTAGAGAGATGTGTGGACCGATGGCTCGGGGGGTCCAGACTCCTGTGTACAGGAAACCATACCCAGAATGGATAGACAGGGTACATGAATACCCAAGAGGTTTCAGGATACCAGATTTTGCCCTTTTTATGGGAATGGAAACCAATCAACAGTGGAGCACATTGCTAGGTTTGCTGCTCAATGCGGTGAATTTACTAATAATGACTATATGAAGTTAAGGTTATTCCCAAATTCCCTAACTGGGGGAGCATTTGTATGGTATATTAACCTTACACCTGGCTCTATCCAAACTTGGCAACAAATGGAAGATGCATTTCATGCCCAATTCTTCCAATCGGAGCCAGAGGTTTCCATGGCAGACTTGGCAAGATTATAACTCTCAGATTTTTATCACGTGGGACAAAGTATATATTGATAGGAAATGAGAATGATTTTCCTCTTTTTACCCTTATTTCTTAGTCACATGTTTGTTACATGATTGGATTCTGTTAAAAACATAAAAAAATTGACACTTGACCAGAAGTATAGGGGGTTAATTGTCACGACCAAAGTAGGATTCGACCAAAAGTACAAGGGGTTGACTGTCATGATTAGGGATGTGCAAAATACCGCCCAATCCGCTAAAACTGCACCGATCCGCATCAATCTGCACCACTCTATCTGCTAACCACAGTTTAAACTTTAAAATTTATAATCCGCTTTCGAAACTACTCCACTTAATTATAGTTAATACATATATATTTTTTAATCTATAATGAAATATCAAAATAAAAATGAGTGTGAGAGAGATTTAATATGTGAAATTTATTATAAATTAGTAGTTATATATATGAAAAATATTATACAAAATTAGTTTGTGTTATATACATGAAAAATATTATACAATTAGTATTATATATTATGCAAGGCTTGATAATTAGTTAGAATATTCTTCAATCCACCAATCTACCCAAAACTGCTCAAATTACAATTTTTCAATCCGCCAATCAATTAATCCGCCATTCAATTTATAATTTTACTCTTAAATTGTCTGAACCACACCACGCACACCCCTAATCACAATTTCATGTATAGGGACCAAAATGAGATTTGATACAAAGTGTAAGAGTACAAAGTGTAATTTATCATTTTTCATCATTTATAAATCCATGTTTTGTTTTCCTAATTAAATTGTTCTATTATTGCATACATCTTCATGGCTATGATGGTTGGATTTGGAGTAAGAACACACCTTCACGTTTAAAGATAATACTCTCAATTAATTCCAAACTTGATGTGCGGATCTTGAACTTATACATATGTATCCTTGAATGTTTTTTTTTTTTTTTGGGTCAGATTTTGTATGCAAGTCAGTACTCGGCTTTCATACGGCCCGAGCCCTAGGCCCTAATCCAAGTGGGCCTAGGCTCCACTTTTCAGCTCATGGGCTGCCTAGTCCCACCTGGCCAGCCAAAAAGGCTGGAGCCCTCACAGCCAGCTATGAGCCCAAGCACGAGTGGGCCGGGTCGAGCCGGACTATTTTGACACCCCTAGTCATAACTAAAATCACTACAATGAGTCATATTAAATACCACTTTCAAACATAATCAACTATTAGAAAGAGATGTACCTAATTTTAATTTTATAATGAGAAATTTAGCTAAAACCCCTCCATTAGACTTTTGTTTGGTGAAAATGACAGTCTAATTTATTTTGCTTCATAAACTCCCTAAGGAGGAAGCGCATAATTGAGTAAGGATAAAGTAAAATATCATTTTTTTTCTTGGACAATATTGCCAAAGTAACATGAACTGTGAACCCGAATAACATGTAAATGTGAGATAGAATAATATGTTACTGTCAAACAGAGTAACATGTTACTGTTTATATCAATTTCGACGGTAATAATATTTTTTAAAAAATAATTTCATAGTCAACATGAATCTTATTTGATAAATCTTAATGAGCGGATTCTAAAAATATTAATTTTATTAAAAATCGACGTTTAGATAAAAAGTTATATTATTTTAAAGTTTAATATTTTAGTAATAGTGATATGTGTTGGACTTTTTAAAAAAATATTTTGTACTTATCTTTAATATATTAAAATTTTATTATGAGAGCGTTTTGACTAAATCACCTTTTTATAATTTGTTAGCTCCATCACTATAATGGCCTATAACCAAACACTATAATAATTCATAATTAATATTAATTTAAATCATAAATTATATATATCAGTTCATAGATATATAAAAGAATGAAAGCTAGCAGGTCATTTTGAATCTAACGCATCGAATTGCCTCATTTGCCCTGCCTCGATTGTAGATGTTTTTGTGAATTAGTTTGGTTTGTTTTTTTTCTCCCCTATTTGCCCGGCTGGTTTTGGACCTTGGATGTTTCTCCTTATTAGTTCATAGTCGGTTTGTTTTTGTTGTCTCTTGCTTTCCCAAGATGCAAAATCAAGCAGGTAAGTCATTCCGAGGAATAAATTGGCCAACTCTTTATCACTTATAAATTAATAACAAATTCACATATAGTAATTGAAGATTTGCAGATGGATGCAGGGGCGATGGCCCCTTCTAGCCACCCCCTGCGTCTGCCAATGAAGATACAACGCAAAGAGTGCTTAATACGACACACAATCAATGATAGATGGGAGTGCCAAGTATACCTTGGATTGCCCAGAATGTTTAAAAAAACAAAAAAAAAAGGCATGACATGAGTGACTACATTTATTTATTTTTTTGGATTCAAAAGAAAGATTACAAAACACAGCAACAACAAACCAAAACAGAGGGCTAACCAAGCTTAAGCCATTCACAAGATGCTCCAACTATGTCTGCAACAAGCAGACTAGTGACATAAGTAACTACGACCTAGCTAGCTAGGATAGAATTATAGGTGGGTTCATGGAAGCAAATTCAAGAAACTCCTGATCACGTTCAAGGACAGCCATTTCACGCTCATCCAAGATCAACCAAGCTTCAATTTTATCATCCAATCCAACTTCAATCAAACAAATATTATTCTTATGTTTGGAATCGACTCTAGTAGACCCAACAGAACTAATCCACGTGGGGTTTCCCCACCCAAAATCAACTTCATTGAAACCCAATTTGCACCAACTGCCAAACATGTATGGGTTTAGATTTTTTTTACTCTCACATATATCTCTTAATTCCTGAACAAAATTACTTAATATTTCATCACCCCCCTCATCTCCTTGCTGTAGCTTTGGCAGAATATTGTCTCTTGTTTTCTCTATTGCATCTCTCAGTAAGCCCACCAAGCCATTCAATGACATGATCTTCATCTTCAGACTCTCTCAGCGACTGCATCAAATGTGCAACTACTTTCCACAAAAGATTCCCAACAGAATATTTTGATGACGACGTTACCAATATTCGTCGCCTCAAGTCCATTTGTTGACTCAATATGGAAGGTTGTTGCATACCCCAAACCATTTTTGATGCAGCCATAGCATGTTTCCAAATGAAGGCTGATATTACTTCGACACGAGTTGGGTTAGGCACCCTTCCACTAGTCGCTTTAGCTTTGAGAGTGGATATAGCCTCAGAGTCGAACACAAATCTCTGCATGATACCCTTTCCCTCCCTAAGCAACATCCTTTCAGAAAAAGTTGAGAGACTATCAGGCAAAGGTTGTTTCGAAGAGAAGATTGAGGCCCCTGGGTACATTAATATTGCTTCTGCCGATGATGATGCTGATGTTGTTGGTGTAAGACTATGGCTGCTTCTTGATATTCCTGATCTTGTACTGGAATTGGAGGCCCAACATTTAAGGAAGGTAACAAAGGTTGCTCCATCTATGATCTTGTGCATAAAGAGTCCTGAGATCACAAACCCACCACAAGCAAATATGTTGAGTTGAATAGCAACTTGAACTACCTTATCGCGTGGATCAACGAAAACATAATATGGAAGAAGTCGCGATAAAGAAAGAAGATCGGGTGGTTGTGCAGTAAGCAGCTCGGCCATCTCACAGTTGACACGGGTCGTTGAGAACAAGATGCCCTCATCGTTGCAGTCGATGGAGAGGCCGTCGTCTTTGACTCTTCCGGCAAGAGGGTAGAAGAGAGTCAGTGTTTCCGAGAGCGAGTCTTTGAGTTGATTAATCAGTTTCTCATTGATGTTGAAATTTGCATCCCTCTTGGGATAGTATAAGATGATTGGCACATGAGCGAGGCCAGCATTTTGGTCTAGGACACAGAGTCTCAAGGTTTGTAGGTGAGGAGGTGTTGATGAAGATGGTTTAATAATTTCTTTGGAAATGAGTTTAACTTCCATCTTCACAGCTAGGTCTGGTTTTTGTTAATTTGCAACAAGAATTTGTGTAGTGACTATTCCAAGGTCGGTTGGTTGTAACTTATGCAAATTTCAGTTACAATTAGACAAAAAAACCCCATTTAAAGAATAATTATCTCATGCAAAATAGTAGGCTTTATTATTCTATACTAATTTAAAAGTATGTATTGCTTACACAATTTTTTTGACATATACTTAGGCCTCGTTTGGGAACAGGCTAATTTAGTAACTTTTTGGCTATTTGGCTAAAATGTGATGTAAAAAAAACTAGTATGTTTGGGATGATTTTTTGGCTTTTTACGAAAAGATGTGCAAAAAGTAGAGAGAAAATGGAATCTTTGACTTTTTGGTATGGGTTGTTGGCTTTTTGACTTTTTTAGTAACTTTTTGACTTTTTGGCTAAAATAGCCTCTTGCCAAACGGAGCCTTAGGCTAAATAAGTGTACTTTTTGTCTTTTTGGACTAAGAAATTGAGGTTGAAAATATAGATGTTTGGGTTAACTTTTTGACTTTTTATGGAAAAATGTGTAATAAAAAATTGTAAAAATTGGTTTTTAGAGGAAAATTTGAATTGGGAGTTGTGCAGCCGTAATTGTTGACTTTTGATGAATAGTGTTAACTTTTTAACTTTTTGAGTAACTTTTAGGCTTTTTGGATTATTTTGCACATCCCAAACTTAGCCTTAGTTTGGCATTTTTAAAAAAGATAAAAAGTCAAACAATTACTAAAAAGGTTAAAAAGTTATAACTATTCAAAAAAAAAATTATAAAAAAATTATTTTTATACAAAAAATGTACAACTCACTCTGACATGAGTTGCCTTTCTTGGCTTTGGTGAGAACAAATTACACAGGTAGAGGCAAGCTTAAGGACGGTGTTGTTCGGCCCGTGGGGGCTCATCACGGGTGTCGTTTTGATAATCTGAACCGTTCAATATGTAAAACTCGTCGAGTACTATATACTTGTAAAAAATTGCGTTGATTGGATATCGATAACTATATGACCAAATCAGGTTTGTATAAAAAAAAATGGATAATGTTATAGTTAACGGTTGACAAAAAACTAATCCGATCAGATCGTTATCGATATTCAATCAACGTATATTTTTACTAATATATAGTACTCGACGAGTTCTACACGTTGAACGGTTCTGATTATTAAAACAAAACCCATGGTGAGCCCCCACAGGCCAAACATCACTGTCCAATTCAATACCTGAAAATGAGGCAAGCATATCCTATTCAGACCCTCTGCCCACTACTCTGCCACCTTACAGTCTATTCTTCTCTCCCTTCTCGAATACATTAAATTATATAATTTTTTTAATACATATTTTTTTTATAAAAATTAAAAAATTATCCCAAACAATCATATTTTTTTTCAACTTTTTAATCTAAAAAATTAAAAAATACACTTATTTAAGACATTTCATGCAATTCCTTAAGGTGACATGTTTGTAATTCTTTTGTACCTCGTGGACGCCACGTGGCCAAGAGCCCGAGCCAATGGTTGCCAATATGTCCACGTTAGATCAGTGGAATACTATACTCTACTTTTAACGCATTTCAAAATCAAACCCCATAAAGGAGAAATCATTGATTCGTTTTGAAATATTATTCTATATTATTTATTGAAAGATAATTGTCAGTAATCGGTCCTATTCAGAAACTTATAACAATAAAATTGAAGTGCCACACCAACTTATCCAATAAATAAATAAATAAATAAATAAATAAAATCAATTAATGTGTTTAGTTTCAGTTTTATAAATTTAATTTTTTTAAAATTAAATTATTTATTTTTCATATTTTTTTTATTTTTAATGAATATTTTTAAAATTTCAAGCAATTTTTTTACTTTTTTTAAATGTACTTTATTTAGATATATCTAAATAGTAAAATATTTGTGAAAAAATATTTTAAAAAATTAATAAATACACAAAAATATAAAAAAAATATACTGAATTTTCATATTTTTTAATATTTAGTGTATTTTTTACAAATTTTTTTCACAAATATTATACTTTTTAAGTATATTTATGTTAGATGTGTCTAAAAATTAAAAAAAATATTTAAAATATTAAAAAATTCATTAAAAATATTAAAATATAAAAAAAAAATTTCTAAAAATTATTTTCCGAAAACCAAAATCAACGTTTCGGCTTTCTAACTTTAAAATATATATATATATATATATATTTTGGAGCTCTAATTTTGGATCTCTAAAGCTAGCTCTAATGAGTTGGCAGTGGGTCCCACTCAGTGTGATGTGATGTTTTGGTCTTAGTTTATTTATTTGTTAGTTTTTTTTCTCCTAGTCATGTCATTAGTGCTCCATTAGAGCACCAAAATTAGTGCTCCGAATCATTGCTGAAAAAAAAAAATCACAAGAAAACTAATTTTTTATCAAAAAAAATTAAAAAATTAAATTTTTATTAACTTCTCAAAACATTACATAATTATTAACACGTAAAAAATATTACAAATATAATATTATATATATTTTTATTAATTTATAATTAATTATTACAGACTCCATTATAGTATAATTGTCTATTCTATTTATTTATTTTCGATCCAAATTATTTGCAACGATTATGAGTTTTAAGCGCCTTGTTTGATAATTAATAATTTTAATAAAAGAATAATCATGAATTGTTAAATCATTTTTCTTAACTTTTACATATGTTTTTTTTTTTCTTTGTAAGTAAAAAAAAAATTATTAAATATTTAATTTAAATATATATATATATATATATATATTAATAATTGGATGTCCAGGTCAACTTACTCATACCTCGACTAATTTTAAAACCTTGAAAATAATGACAAGACAAACATCTAATGACCCCACATATATACATAATATTTTTCATAAATTACACTCACCTCTCTTAAGTTTGAAAAAAATATATATATACAATTAGTTTTACATCTTTAACATAATTATATTGACCTTCTTTTAGAAAGATTAAAACAATTGAAAATAATGTATATGATGGGTAAAAACTGAAATAAATAAGTATATATTTTTTAGTACAAAAGAAATGACAATATTATATTTTTATTTATATAATTAACAAATTATTTATACCACTAAAATAATATTAAAAAAATAAAATATAATTATTATATGAATTAAAACTTCGGATTGGTGGAAGTTGGCCTGGCAGTAGGTGGGAGAGGTGAGGAAGGGGCGGCCGCGACAAACTAGTTTGGACTTTGCTCCTACCTACCAACCCAATAAACCAATAAATCTATTCAGTCACAAGGCATGAGCCTCGTGGTTGTCATGGTTTTCTCCTCGTGGCTGTGAGTTAAAGTGGTAATTAAATAGTAGATTAGTAAATTGTGATTTGAATAATTTTGAGTAGATTGATAAATTAAAAAATATTTTAATCAATTATCCAGCCTTGTATAATATATAATATTAATTTACATAATATTTATATATATAACACAAACTAATTTTACATAGTATTTTATATATATAACTACTAATTTATAATAAATTTTATATCTTAAATCTCTCTCACTCATTTTTACTTTAATATTTCATTATAAATTAAAAAATATATATATGTGTTAATTATAGCATAGCGAAACAATTTCGAAGACGAATTATAAATTTTAAAGTTTAATCGTGGTTAGTGGATAGAGCGGTACGAATTGATACAGATCGATGTGATTTTAGCGGATTGAGCGATATTTTACACAGTCTTAGCTGTGAATACATCTATCATTGTTCGTATTAATTATTAGGGTACTTCTGTCATTATCAACATAAAATATTATAATTTATTCATTATCTCCTTATTATAAGTGTCATTTATTCATTCAGCCTCTTATTATTGATTGGACAAACTTTCAATATGAAATTTTTGAAAGATAGGATAATTGCTACACTATTAGGCCCCGTTTGGGGAGTGGCTAAATTAGCCAATTAGCCAAAAAGTTACCTTTTTAGCCAAAAAGTCAATAACCCATACCAAAAAGTCAAAGATTCCCTTTTCTCTCTACTTTTTGCACATCTTTTCGTAATTAGCCAAAAAGTCATCACAAACATACAAGTTTTTTTTACCAACCTTTTTAGCCAATTAACCAAAAAGTTACTAAATTAGCATGTTCCCAAACGAGGCCTTAGATTTGTTTAAAATATGATTTATCTCCTGTAATTTTAAAAATTACATCTCGCTCCTTAATTTTTAATTTTATAATAAATAACCAATTTTATTAATATATTATCAAATCGACTAACAATTTTTAATGATGTTAAAAATTTATTTCAATTAATAATTTAAGTTATTTTATTAATGTAGAGGAGAACAGTTAAGAATTTCATTTTTAAATTACTTCTGTTAAATAATTTTTTTTGAGAAGGTGATATTTACAATTTTTAACACCACAAAGGACAATACACACTTTAAGCAAACTTCAAGAGTGTATTTGTAATTTACCCTAATTAATAATAAGGGTAAATAAATACAAGAGTGTATTTGTGGGGGTGGTGGTGGTGGGACTTTACTCCTACCCACCAACCCAATAAACCAATAAATCTATTCAGTCACAAGGCATGAGCCTCGTGGTTGTCGTGGTTTTCTCCTCGTGGCTGTGAGTTAAAGTGTCGGGGTTGCGGTTTGGATGATTTGAAATTAAAATTAGTAATTAAATAGTAGATTTGTAAATTGTGATTTGAATAATTTTGAGTAGATTGACAAATTAAAAAATATTTTAACCAATTATCAAGCCTTTGTATAATATATAATATTAATTTACATAATATTTATATATATAACACAAACTAATTTTACATAGTATTTTATATATATAACTACTAATTTATAATAAATTTTATATCTTAAATCTCTCTCACTCATTTTTACTTTAATATTTCATTATAAATTAAAAACTATATATGTTAACTATAGCAGAGCGAAACAATTTCGAAGACGAATTATAAATTTTAAAGTTTAAATCGTAGTTAGTGGATAGAGCGGTACGAATTGATACAAATCGATGTGATTTTAGCGGATTGAGCGATATTTTACGCAGCCTTAGCTATGAATACATCTATCATTATTCGTATTAATTATTAGGGTACTTCTGTCATTATCAACAGAAAATATTATAATTTATTTATTTATTCATTCATTCATTCAGTCTCTTATTATTGTAAGTGTCATTTATTCATTCAGTCTCTTATTATTGATTGGACAAACTTTCAATATGAAATTATTGAAAGATAGGATAATTACTACACTATTAGATTTGCTTAAAATATGATTTATCTCCTGTAATTTTAAAAATTATATCTCGCTCCTTAAAATTTTTAATTTCATAATAAATAACCAATTTTATTAATAAATTATCAAATCGACTAACAAATTTTAATGATGTTAAAAATTTATTTCAATTAATAATTTAAGTTATTTTATTAATGTAGAGGAGAACAGTTAAGAATTTTATTTTTAAATTACTTCTGTTAAATAATTTTTTTTGAGAAGGTGATATTTATAATTTTTCACACCACAAAGGACAATGCACACTTTAAGCAAACTTCAAGAGTGTATTTGTAATTTACCCTAATTAATAATATAGGTAAATAAATACAATTAGCTTCATATATATATATATATTGACATAATTAGACTAATCTCTATTTTAATAAGATTAAAATGATCAAAATTAATGTAAATAATAGGTAGATATAAATTGTTTCTTGTGGTTTTAAAATTACAAATACTTTATTGTCAGAATTTTTTATTTAATAAAATTAAAAGAAAAAATGAAATTCATAACCACTTTTCTATACAATAATAAAAATATATAAATTATTAATTGAAATATATTTATAATATCATTAAAAAGTGTTAATTGAATTGATAATTTATTAATAAAAAAAGTTATTTGTTATGCAACTAAAAATTAAAAGAATGAAATCTAATTTCTAAAATCACACATAACAATTTATATTTTAAATAACTTTTAGAAGATATATCTGCAATTTACTCTTTTCAAGACCCACGCCACCCTCAAGCCCCAGTAGATCAAATCGAACCCTTCTCAATTCATGATCTGTACTTATTTCAAATGATTTATTGAATTATAGTTATTTTAATTTTATCATTGAATTTTTAATAGTGTCACTACAACAAAATGTATCTTTGGCGACTAAAAAAATTTAGTCGCCAAAAGTTGTGGAATTGGTGACTAAAAATTTTTTTAGTCGGCCAAAGTAAAATATTTAGCTACTAATTTTTTTAGACAAGGTATATTGGTTATTGGCGACTGAAAAAAATTTAGTTGCTAAAAATGTCAGAATTGGCGACAAAAAATAATTTTAGTTGCCGTATATTGAGTTTTGACTACTGAAACATTTAGTCGCGAAATAAAAAATAAAAAATTATTTTTTACCTTTGCCGAAAGTCTGTTTTCAGCGGCAAAAAATAAATTTAGTCGCCATATATTGAGTTTTGGTTACTAAAACCATTTAGTCGCCGAATAAAAAATAAAAAATTATTTTTTTACCTTTGGCGACCAAAATTTTGGTCGCCAAAAGTCTGTTTTGAGGGACAAAAAATAAATTTAGTCACCGTATATTGAGTTTTGACTACTAAAACCATTTAGTCACCGAATGGAAAATAAAAAATTATTTTTTACCTTTGGCGACCAAAATTGTGGTAGCCCAAAGTTTGTTTTCAGCGACAAAAAAGAATTTTCGTCGCCAAAGAACTAAAATATTTTGGAGGAGACATTTCAAATATTTTGGAGGGATTTATAAAATACTTTTAGCGACTAAAAAATTTTAGTCGCCAATAACCATTTATAAAAAATATCTCATGCTCTCACCAAACCAAACCAAACCCAACCCAACCCTGAACAAAACCAGTGCCTCCCTCTCTCTCTCGCTCTCTCTCTCTCTCTCTCTCCAGCGTCCTCCCTTTTCCTCCCCGTTGCTCCTTTCCCCTCCATCTCTTACCGCCGCTCCTCCTTGTGTTCGCCAACAACTAGAGCACTGATTCACCTCCTTGTTGGTCACCGTCGCCTGAGATCCTCTCTCTCCCTCTCGGCTCTATTTTTCTGTCTCTCTTTCTTTCACCATTCACTCACAAAAACCCATAAAGCTTCACATACACGCAAACACATGGGTTCTTCAAATAGTTAGAATGTATGATTTCTAATGCATAAGAGCATCTCCAACGGTTGAACAAAATTTTCACCAAATCTGAGTAAAAAAAAGCCAATTTTCTCATTCTGATACCAACAGCTCTAACCGTTCATTGTCACGTGCATCAAACAGAGAGGGTCATCCAGGGGATCGATCGGCCGGTCGACCGGTCGACCGGTAAGAGCAAATTTGAAGTTTTTGCCTTCATTTCTGTTGCTTCAAAAAAATGCTAAGGTGGTCGACCCCCTAGTGTAAAATTTTCACAAATTTCTGCTTTAAAGCGGTCATCCCGTGGGACATCCGGTCGGACGTCCGGCCGGACGTCTAGTGGGTCCAACTCAACGGCTATGTACAGTGAATTGGTGAAAGGAGCAAGCCGTCCTCAGTTTGGTGAAACGTTTGATGTTTTCTTAATTTGATACTGTTTTGGTGCAACCATTGGAGCATAAAAAGCACCTTTTTTTCATCAAATTTGAATTTGATGTTGGATTTGGTGAACGGTTGGAGATGGCCTAATACTCTATTGGGTCATTCACTTTTTGCTCTAATTCTAGCTTTCCATTAATGGGTTCCATCCCATTCTCCGTGCGATTGCTGGTGCGGGTGTGCTTGCGGTTACAACAACCTCCAGCTGATCGTGTTCGGAAAGAAATATGGTTCTGGGGGAGGCTAATAGGAGGAGAGTTGACAATTCGTTTCCAATTGCGTGGGATTGGTATTATTTTTTTCCAAGTATTATTGTTCTATTTCTGCTTCTTTTACAATTGAATTTGGAGGATATAATATATTTTTTTGAAGGACCACTTTGAAGTCGTAAAATAGTTTGTGTTTGATTCATATTTAAAATGATAATGGCCTAACATTTTGTTTGGCTCAAAACATTGGTCATGGTGTTTTATGTTTTTTGGGGGGAATGTTGGTGAAATTGAATAACTTTGTCCATGTAGCCATTGTTGGTTTTTAATCTATGTAGCTACTTCCCTTTCTGCTATCAACTTGAACATATGATTTCACTATCTCTGTCATGACCCGAACCCGCCCCCAAGGGTTAAGGACATAACCGGCCAGTAATCATGAGATTACCTACGGCCTCTAACCAAACCAAACGTATTTTAACAGAGTTAATGGGGGCCAAACAGAAGCAATTTAAAACTTTGTCCATAGAGCTGTGCTTGCATGGCACATCATAACAAACCATACATATGCACATTAATAACTCACATCAAAATATGTACTACACAAAGCTCTGTACATACAGGATTATATAGGTCTAAGTCAGCCAAACAAAACCATATACAACATATTCAAAGACTTCGCCCATATGACAAAATAAAACAGAATGACAAAAAGGCGAAAACGGGTCTCGTGCGTGAGACGCAAGGACTGACTCTTCAAAACCTTTGTTGTTCCTCACAGACTTCACTGGGGCTGGATTTGGACTTCTCCTGGCTCACCTACAAACACATGAATGAGCGTAAGCGATAGTCCAGTGAATAATATCAAATAAAGAAGTTATACAAACGATATGTAGAACAACATGCTTCAAACGGCCTTAGGCCCAATTCATATTTCTATTTAACATATATATACGCAATTTAAGTCAAGTGACTATGGTTCCGAACATACTGGCCTTTGGCCCATTTATCTTCCATTCGTCAAACCGGCCTTTCGCCCATTCAGACTTTCATGTCAAACTGGCCTTTGGCCCATTCAGACTTTCATGTCAAACTGGCCTTTGGCCCATTCAAACTTTCATTCATGTCAGACTGGCCTTTGGCCCATTCATTCATGTCAAACTGACCTCTGGCCCATTCATTCATTCGTTTATGTTAGACTGGCCTTCGGCCCATTCAGCTATTCATATCAAACATTTGTTCATAATTCAAAACTAGCAAACTTATAAGGCTTATAAGGAAATAAGCAGTTGGACAAATGACAAGCTTCAAATATCGATATTACTCACAGTGATCGGTTGGTTGGTTTGCCCTGGAGCTCGACCCTACACATTCCATGAACACAAAAGGGTCACAAACAATTCGATCCGTTCTAAATTCACATTTTCCTCTTTAGGCTTCATTCTTATCTCTTTAACTCAATTACAATGCTCAATGCATGCCTAAGAGTACTTGGAAGTGAAAGAGAACAGAAAATGAAACACAGAATGCCTTTTCAAAATTTCAGAAAACAAGGCCCCCACTCGAGCGGACCCTTGAGGCCTGCAAAAGTACTGGATATGTCAAATTTACGCTCGATCGCGAACTCTGGTGCTCAAGCGGAAGGCCTCTCTACATGGCTCCCCGCTCGAGCGGACACCATGTCTACAAAAAGTGCTGGATGCATCAAAATTACGCTCAAGCGTGAAGTCTGGCGCTCGAGCTGAAGGTCTGTCTACATAGCTCCCCGCTCGAGCGTGAACTGTAATAGCCCGACCCTCGTACATGATTCTGGTACCTTTTCAGCTCTCTATTCTGTGTTTTTGAATGCATATTATGAAATTCTATGTGAAATTACATTGAATTAAATGAAACTAGGAAATATGGATTCCTATCTGTTGAAGAAGAAAAATTATCTATTACACTTAAACTATTTAAAGCTGAAATTGGACGCCTTAGAGACTTAATTTTCAGAAATTGACTTGATATTTGAAATCTGTAGGATTTTTAAGCTCTAGTGGGATTTTCTGTGAAATTTCAATTTAGGATGCTTAAACGATTAAATCTTGTCTTTATTAAACATAATATCTATATCAAGCTTAAGATGTCTTTGACTTAAAAATACCTCCTGTGTGCAACTTAGAAGGGGAATTTCGTGAGAATTGGAAGAGGCCTTCAGTAAAGGATTTGGGGAAATTTTTGTGAAGATTGTTTAGATTGAACTCAGGTATGGAAAAGTTCTTTATCTAGTCTCTCTCTCTTGATCATGGTTGGGAATTCTTCTTTTGTTTTTGGAAAGTTAAGGTAGATGTGAGAGTTTTATGAGATGATTTATGTTGATGAACCAAATTGAGTTATGGAGGGAAATCTATACCTTATTTCCTTGTTATTCCATGAGAATATTCAATTATGTGTTTGAATTAGAAGCTTAGATAGCTCTATATGCATATGTTTATGTAAACCCAAAATAATGGGAATTTTGGAAAGGTTATGGTTGGTTTGAGTTTGGAATTTGAGAGAGAGATGGCTTGTTGAAACTTCTAATCTTGCTTAATTTGTCATGCTCAAGGTAGAATCCATGTTATGGTGATGTTAGGTTGGAATATTGCATTAATCTAACCTTGGATTGCATGTAAAATGGAGTGTTGTTGCTAAATTTTGGGTTGAAGTCGAGCTGCCCCAAATCAGGGCCACGGACGCTCGAGCGGAAGTCATGGCCGCTCGAGCAGGAAAATTTACCTCTCAGCAGTTTTTCCGAAATTACCCTGTCCGCTCGAGCGGAGGAATTTCCGCTCGAGTGCAATAACCGATCTCTCAGCATTTTTGTTGAAATTGTACAGCACGCTCGAGCGGCCAAATTGGCGCTCGAGCGGGGGACTTATTTTCAGAAAAAAAAATGTATTTGTTCAGTTTTGCGTGCTTGACTCTCTGGTATTTTTAGAATATTTTTCTGATGATTTTAAGATGGTTATAAATTCATGTGAAGTATGATGACAGAGGATGGTTCCTCAATGATTTAAGAAGAAAGAGAACTAATTTACAAGTTATGATTGTGTGCAGGGCACACTCCAGAAGGAACTAGCACGCCATCACAACGCTGTGAGTAATAGTACATTGAACATATATTTATTTACTGCTAATGTCTGTTAATAACATTCTGTTTTCCGTCAGTTACGATATTAGCATATGTATTGATTGGAACTCAATGAAAATGAAAGGTTGGAAAAGACATACGTACATATTTGTATGTTCTGGGCCGTAAGGCTGTTCTGGGCCGAAAGGCTGTTCTGGGCCGAAAGGCCGTTCTGATAATTCTGGGCCGAAAGGCCGTTCTGTTATAACTGTAACATTAGGCCAAAGGCCGTTCTGAAAGTAAAAATTATATCAGCCTAACTTTTGAATCTCATTTTTTGTGAATGCACTGTTATGCAATGTAGTTAAAATTGGTTATTAAACTGCTTAAGTATTATTATTCACTGAGCTTGACTCACTCTGTTATTTTGTCTGATTCTGTAGGAAAATCGACTTGGAGGTCTGTCCTAGCATCAATATTATTTAGCTTGTGTCAACTTAAGGACAGCCAGGCACTTGGAGAAGCCTTTGCATGCTAGGGAGTTTTGTTAGACCCTGTCATTCTGCACTAATGTTTTGTTGGCCAAAGTTATTTGTATGTAATATTTTGTTGTATGCCCAATCTTTGGGCTGGTCTTATAAATGTGTATGTAACTTAACCTCAGACACATGCTCACTATATGTTTAATTCCGAGTCGTGGTCCTGGCATATTTGTAGTAGCTCAATGGATGTGTCTGCATGTTGTTCTATTATTTTAATGCTTCCATTCAGGCCCCGAATATCATTTATAACAGGTTATTTTGTCTGTTTCTGATTAAGTCATGCCCAAAACTTTTAGGGACAGGTTAGGGGCGTGACAAGTGGTATCAGAGCACGAGTTGCTATCTCACACACGAATCCATTGAGCTTCAGGATGTCTAGGAAGATGTAGGCTTCATGTAGTAAAGAAAGACTGATAGCAACGTCAAATGTTTTCTGCTAATGCTAACGATGATGATCAATGTCTATTGTATCCTTTTGTGTATGTTGTAATTGACTGTTGTATAGATCATGGTGAGAACAAGGGCAGAGGAGCAGGAAGATGCTACTGTCGCACGATTGGACAGGATGGAGAGAATGGTTATGGAAATAGCGGAGGCCGTACGGCGACAACAGCAACAACAACAGCCACAGCAACAGCAACAGCCACAGCAACAACAACAGCCACAGCAGCAGCAACAGCCACAACAGCAACGACAACCACAAGAACAACCGCCACCACCATCGGTACCTTTACCGGCAGTACAAGATTTCCATGCTGAAGATAGAACCATTACACTTACAAAGGAGTTTAAAAGATGAAACCACCCTCGTTTAAAGGCGGAATTGAACCAATGAAGGCTGAGGCATGGGTGTTAGGGATAGAAAAACTATTCGAAGTTTTCCCTTGTACAGAAATCCAAAAGGTGCAGCTTGCTACTTTTACTCTTGAAGATGAGCCGCGAAGGTGGTGGATGCTCACAAGAACCATGCATCAGGGGTTGACATGGGACAGATTCTTAGAGCTATTTTATGATAAATATTTTCCCAGAGTATGAGGGCAAGAAGGTGACCGAATTCGAAACATTGAGACAAGGAAATAAAACTGTTGTCGAATATGAAGCTCAATTTGCGGAACTAGCCCAGTTTGCACCTCACATGGTGGATACAGAATATAAGAAGGCACGAAATTCGAAGGAGGATTGCGGGTACTATTCTGGACCGAATTAATGTGTTGAAATTGCCTACCTACGTTGATGTCTTGGAAAGGGCTGTTATAGCAGAAGGGAATATTGCTGCTCAGACTCGGATTTCTGAATGGAAAGGGAAGAGACAGAACAACCAATGGTTCAAGGGGTCAACTACTCCACCTAATAAGAAGCAAAATTCAGGGACCTCCAGCACTACTACTTCTCCCCAAAATTCAGCTCCTGTGTGTCCAGAATGCGGATGAAGGCATCGTGGATTTGTCATCGATTGTCTGGAGCATGTTTTCGATGTGGCAAAACGGGGCATGTGATAAAAGACTGTCCGCAAAAGAATCAACAAACTGGTAACAAGGCCGCCACAAGCTCAGCAGGGTCTACACCGGCTCCTAATGCCAAGCCAGCTGCTAAACCTACTAATAATAAGGACACTACAAGGCAAGGTAGAGTGTTTGCGTTAATTCCGGGAGATGTACAGAATGCAACAACAGTGGTGTCAGGTACATTTATGGTTCATGGTCATTTTGCTTACATTTTATTTGATTTTGGCTCTACCTGTTCTTTTGTGTCAAAATTATTTGCGAAAAACTTAGATAAACCTAAAGAAGAATTGACTTATGTGTTATGTGTAGCATCATCACCATGGGAAATTCCATGATCTGTACTTCTGTCTATTCTGCTTGTGAACTTCTCACTGGGGATATCCGTGTATATGCTAATTTATTACCACTTGATATGACGTCTTTTGATATTATTCTGGGAATGGATTGGTTGGGCGATATGTGCCACTATAGACTGTCTGATGAAGCAAATCAAATTCCACCCTCCAGGGCAATCAGAATCTACTTTTCAGGGACAGGGGGCAACTTCTTCCCCGTATGTAATTTCTGCAGCAAAGGCTTGTAAATTAATTCAGAAAGGGTGTCAAGGATACTTATGTAGTGTTTTGGAAGGGCCAATAAGGAATGAGAATATTGAGACGATTCCAGTTGTCTGTGAGTTTCCGGACGTCTTTCCCGAAGAATTGCCAGGGGAACTAGTGGACCGTGAAATCGAGTTCACGATTGCAGTGTTACCGGGAATCCAACCCATTTCTAAAACTCCATACCGAATGGCACCAGCTGAGATGAGGGAATTGAAGACTCAGTTGCAAGACCTACTGGATAAAGGGTTTATCCGCCCGAGTGTTTCTCCGTGGGGTGCACCAGTCCTATTTGTGAAAAAGAAAGACGGAACACTCCGATTATGTATAGACTACCGGGAGCTTAATAAGGTAACAATCAAGAATAAGTATCCCTTACCACGGATCGATGATTTATTTGATCAATTACAAGGGGCACAGGTCTTTTCTAAGATTGATTTACGGTCCGGATACCACCAATTGAAAGTTAAAGTTGATGATGTTGAGAAGACAGCTTTCCGAACCCGATACGGTCATTACGAATTTCTGGTTATGCCTTTTGGAGTTACTAACGCACCAGCAGCATTTATGGATCTGATGAACCGTGTCTTCAAACCTTATCTAGATGAGTTTGTAGTGGTCTTTATTGACGATATCCTTATTTATTCAGAATGCAGAGGCTCATGAAATCATCTTCGCTTAATCCTTCAGACCCTCCGGGAAAAGAAGTTGTACGCAAAGCTAAAGAAGTGTGAATTTTGGCTACACGAAGTGGCATTTTTGGGGCATGTTATAACTAAGGAAGGAGTTTCTGTTGATCCAAACAAGATCGAGGCGATTGTGAACTGGCCGACTCCGACTAATGTGACTGAAGTACGTAGTTTTATGGGATTAGCCGGATATTATCGGAGATTTGTTCAGGATTTTTCTAAGATTGCTATACCACTCACACAGTTGACTAAAAAGGGGGTTACATTTGAATGGACGGAATCGCGGGAATCTACCTTCCAAGAATTAAAAATGAAGTTGACTACAGCCCCGGTCCTTGCCCTACCGTCTGGTACTGAGGGATTTGTGATTTACAGCGATGCGTCACATAAAGGACTTGGTTGTGTGCTTATGCAGAGTGGAAGAGTCATCGCTTATGCTTCTTGCTAGCTTAAACCCCATGAGAAGAGTTACCCCACGCATGATCTGAGCTAGCTGCAGTCGTTTTTGCTTTAAAGATTTGGCGGCATTATCATATATAGGACTATGCGACATTTATACCGACCATAAAAGTCTCAAATACATTTTTACCCAAAAGGAGTTGAATATGCACCAACGACGATGGTTGGAGCTTATTAAAGATTATGATTTACAGATCCACTATCATCCCGGTAAAGCCAACACGGTGGCAGACGCACTTAGTCGGAAAAATGTGGGAAATTTGGCAAGCTATTGACAGAGGAAAAGAGTTGATAAGTGAGCTGAATAAGTTGGGGGTCGACTTGGTGATACATGGTCAAGGAGCAACAGTGGCAACAATGATGGCCCAACCGACATTACTTGAGGAGATTAAATTACGCCAAATGGAGGATGGAGCTCTAAGAAGATATGTGATGAAATGGAGACAAAACCGAAACTGGGGTTCACTTGATAGATTTCTGTGCTTAAATTTCAAAACCGAGTATGTGTCCCTGATGTGTTAGAACTTAAACGGAAGTTGATGGAAGAAGCACATGCCTCAGGGTTTCAATGCATCCAGGAAGTACGAAAATGTACCGGGATTTGAAGCAGAATTTTTGGTGGCCAAGTATGAAAAAGGAAATCGCAGAGTTTGTTTCTAAGTGTTTGCAATGCCAACAAGTAAAAGCAGAGCATCAGAAACCCGCAGGATTATTACAACCTCTTCCAATCCCGGAGTGGAAGTGGGAACATTTGACCATGGATTTTGTTGTAGGCTTGCCACGGACACCTTGAGGTATGAATTCTATATGGGTCATTGTCGACCGATTAACTAAGTCCGCCCACTTCCTGCCTGTGAAGACCTAGTATAATGCAGATAAACTTGCTGTGATCTATGTGAATGAAATTGTAAGGCTTCACAGTGTTCCAGTCTCAATTGTGTCTGATAGAGATCCAAAATTTGTTTCACGATTTTGGCAAGGTCTACAGAATGCAATGGGTACAGAATTAAAGTTAGCACAGCTTTCCACCCTCAAACAGATGGACAATCCGAGAGGACAATTCAGACGCTGGAAGATATGCTGCGAATGTGTATTCTGGATTTTCAGGAAAGTTGGGAAACTCATCTGCCATTGGTTGAGTTTGTATAATAACAGTTACCATTCGAGTATTGAAATGGCACCCTATGAAGCTCTGTATGGAAGACCGTGTCGTTCTCCCGTGTGTTGGGCTGAAGTTGGGAGATAGGCCATTGTTAGGGCCAGATTGTCCAGTTGACAACTGAAAAGGTTAGAATTATTCGAGAAAGATTAAAAACTGCCCAAAGTAGACAGAAGAGTTATGGATAACCGGCGAAGGAATTTGGAGTTTGACGTGGATAGTCATGTTTTTGTGAAAGTTACACCAATGAAAGGACACCCAAGATTCGGAAAAAGGGGTAAGCTGATACCCCGATATGTTGGTCCCTTTCAGATTTTAGAAAAAGTGGGTCCAGTAGCCTACCGAGTTGCTCTTCTGCCATATATGAGTCAGATTCATAATGTGTTCCATGTTTCTATGCTTCGGGGATACCTTCCAGATTCGTCGCATGTTATTGATTATCACCAAATTGTACTGACTGACAAGTTAACATACGAGGAAAAACCAATTCGAATTCTGGACCGTCAAGTGAAACAGTTGCGGAACCGAGAAATTCCAATGGTGAAACTGGAGTGGCAAGAGCACTACGGAACCGAGGCAACTTGGGAAAAGGAAGATGAAATGCAACACCAATATCCGTATCTGTTTCCGTCCTAAGGTAAAACAAGTTTGGAGGACCAAACTTAATTAAGGGGGGGAGAGTGTAATAGCCCGACCCTCGTACATGATTCTGGTACCTTTTCAGCTCTCTATTCTGTGTTTTCGAATGCATATTATGAAATTCTATGTGAAATTACATTGAATTAAATTGAAACTAGGAAATATGGATTCCTATCTGTTGAGAAGAACATTATCTGTCACACTTGAACTATTTAAACCTGAAATTGGACGCCTTAGAGACTAATTTTCAGAAATTGATTGATATTTGAAATCTGTAGGATTTTTAAGCTCTATGGGATTTTCTGTGAAATTTCAATTTAGGATGCTTAAACGATTAAATTTTGTCTTATTATAAACATAAATATCTATATCAAGCTTTAAGATGTCTTTGACTTAAAATCCTCTGTGTGCAACTAGAAGGGGGAATTTCGTGAGAATTGGAGAGAAGGCCTTCAAGTAAAGGATTTGGGGAAATTTTGTGAAGATTGTTTAGATTGAACTCAAGGTATGGAAAAGTTCTTTATCTAGTCTCTCTCTCTTGATCATGGTTGGGAATTCTTCTTTTGTTTTGGAAAGTTAAGGTAGATGTGAGAGTTTTATGAGATGATTTATGTTGATGAACCAAATTGAGTTATGGAGGGAAATCTATACCTTATTTCCTTGTTATTCCATGAGAATATTCAATTATGTGTTTGAATTAGAAGCTTATATAGCTCTATATGCATAGGTTTATGTAAACCCAAAATAATGGGAATTTTGGAAGGTTATGGTTGGTTTGAGTTTGGAATTTGAAGAGAGATGGCTTGTTGAAACTTCTAATCTTGCTTAATTTGTCATGCTCAAGTAGAATCCATGTTATGGTGATGTTAGGTTGGAATATTGCATTAATCTAACCTTGGATTGCATGTAAAATGGAGTGTTGTTGCTAAATTTTGGTTGAAGTGAGCTGCCCAAATCAGGGCCACGGACGCTCGAGCGGAAGTCATGGCCGCTCGAGCAGGAAAATTTACCTCTCAGTAGTTTTTCCGAAATTACCCTGTCCGCTCGAGCGGAGGAATTTCCGCTCGAGTGCAATAACCGATCTCTCAGCATTTTTGTTGAAATTGTACATACGCTCGAGCGGCCAAATTGGCGCTCGAGCGGGGACTTATTTTCAGAAAAAAAAAAATGTATTTGTTCAGTTTTGCGTGCTTGACTCTCTGGTATTTTTAGAATATTTTTCTGATGATTTTAAGATGGTTATAAATTCATGTGAAGTATGATGACAGAGGATGTTCCTCAATGATTTAAGAAGAAAGAGAACTAATTTACAAGTTAGATTGTGTGCAGGGCACACTCCAGAAGGAACTAGCACGCCATCACAACGCTGTGAGTAATAGTACATTGAACATATATTTATTTACTTGCTAATGTCTTAATAACATTCTGTTTTCCGTCAGTTACGATATTAGCATATGTATTGATTGGAACTCAATGAAATGAAAGGTTGGAAAATGAAAGGTTAGAAAAGACATACGTACATATTTGTATGTTCTGGGCCGTAAGGCTGTTCTGGGCCGAAAGGCCGTTCTGATAATTCTGGGCCGAAAGGCCGTTCTGTTATAATTGTAACATTAGGCCAAAGGCCGTTCTGAAAGTAAAAATTATATCAGCCTAACTTTTGAATCTCATTTTTTGTGAATGCACTGTTATGCAATGTAGTTAAAATTGGTTATTAAACTGCTTAAGTATTATTATTCACTGAGCTTGACTCACTCTGTTATTTTGTCTGATTCTGTAGGAAAATCGACTTGGAGGTCTGTCCTAGCATCAATATATTTAGCTTATGTCAACTTAAGGACAGCCAGGCACTTGGAGAAGCCTTTGCATGCTAGGCAGTTTTGTTAGACCCTGTCATTCTGCACTAATGTTTTGTTGGCCAAAGTTATTTGTATGTAATATTTTGTTGTATGCCCAATCTTTGGGCTGGTCTTATAAATGTGTATGTAACTTAACCTCAGACACATGCTCACTATATGTTTAATTTCGAGTCGTGGTCCTGGCATATTTGTAGTAGCTCAATGGATGTGTCTGCATGTTGTTCTATTATTTTAACGCTTCCATTCAGGCCCCGAATATCATTTATAACAGGTTATTTTGTCTGTTTCTGATTAAGTCATGCCCAAAACTTTTAGGGACAGGTTAGGGGTGTGACATGAACTTCCCCGCTCGAGCAGACATCCAAGTCTGCAAAAAAATACTAGGAGCACGAAATTCACGCTCGAGCGGAGGTTTTCCCGCTCGAGCGGACATCAAATTTTCTGGGTTTCCAGAACATGTTCTTGAGCTTCAATTTGATGTTCAAAGGTTCCAAATGCATGATTTTGGCCCAAACTTCACATATACATATTCTAACATGGTATAAACACCAAATTACAACACAATGAAGCTCAATTTCACAGTTTAATCACATGCATGTCTCAAATTAACTCAAACTCATCACCAACTCACTAGATTCAAACATGCAAGACTCAAACTCCCATGATTTGCACTTGCATGTGAAATATACACAATATCCTCAACTTAATTGGTGAAGAGATGATCAAACACATGGTCATTAATCACAACTCAACATGGATCATACACATTGTGCTCAAATATGGAAATTATGGCAAATTCTTACATGCATGTGTTCTAAGACTTTAAATTCAACAAATACAACTCAATTTCCTTATAATCAAACTAATTCATGTTCTTGACCATTAATCAAACTTGAATTCACAATTCACAACATTAAACTCATGAATTCACTTAACTCATGAATTCACTTACCTAGAGGCTTAATCTTCCAAACTATAGCAAATTCTTGAGTTTAATCTTCAAATCCCCCAAACCTTGAGCCAAAATTACACAATTCTTTCCCTCTCTCTCTATAGCCAGCCCTCTCTCTTTCAAGGCACAAAATCTGATTTTTGAGCTCAAGTGTATCAATTAAGTGTATAGTGCCTCTTTACATAAGTTCCCACTAGCATCAATTTAATAATAATAAATAATTGGACACTAATTCACTAATTAAATCAATTTAATCTGATCCGAATCAATTTCCAATTAAATTTCACCGTAGGCTCTAAAAATTACGCTAATCACAATGGCGTAATCAATTTCGGTTTCGGTGGCCGATAGGGCCTTCAATTTAATTTCCAAAGCAGACAATCAAATAGATATTCCTACGGTGAACAGATAGAAATTTAAAACCACATATTTTCACATAATGGCTCACAAAATCACATTAAACACATAATCATGCTCATATTAAGGACCAATTAACATATTACGGAACAGGGATAGCACAATCTCGCCCGTTAACTGTTTGCTAAATTGCATGAACTATCAAAGCCATTGTCTTTTCATTTTCCCTTAAATTTCCTGTTCTATTTTCACACTATATATATATATATTATATTCTTGGAAACTAATATAGTGTGTTTAATGAGCTCCACCTTTTACTGCAAATATGATATGAATAGTCATTAATATGCCTTTTGCTTTTGTTTTTGCAGGCATGCATTGAATGTCCAAATATTCCTTAAGATACATAGATCAGATTATGCGGAAAAACAGTTGAGGATCATGCAACAGATTGATGAGGACCATACACTAACTCAACTTGCAAATGCATGGCTAAACTTGGCCGTGGTACATACCCATTCTCAATTTCTCAAGTCAAATCAGGAATTGTTGATTTTTATGTTCATATATATTGGTATGTAAATCAGGGTGGATCCAAGATACATGAAGCATATCTCATTTTCCAAAATTTATCAGATTACCAATTTGATCCTGAATGGAAAGGCCGTGTGCTGCATGCATATGGGAAATTTTGATGAAGCTGAGTCACTATTACTTGAAGCACTAAACAAGGTAAGTTTAAAATTGCCTTCTACCTACATGTCATTTGAAGTGATTGGGACGAAACATCAAATTGTTATTGACATTTGCTAAGTATACTTGATTGCATTCATAACATTCATTGTTCAAGAAATTGAATTGACCAAATTGATTCTAGATTGCTAATTATTCCCCTCTCTATAGTAGTCCAATTATTTCATGGATATTGGCTGAAGTGATCCCATATTTGCCCACAATTACTACACAATGCCTTTCAGAATCCCAATTTTGTCACCGTATTTTTAGACTTGCACTGGAGAGGCTTGCACATATTTGTGGATGGTCTACCAAAACTCATGATCTGAACTCCAATCATCAGGGTTTAATCTTTTTACGTGTTGATCTATGATACTTCCTTAACACGAGGGCCACAGTTTGACTTGCTTTAGGGCGAATTTTGAGTTTCCCTGCAACCATCTTGTTAAATTAAGTGACTTTGAATGCCTAATATGATTCTGACTAGTTAAGCCATTCAAACAAACCCAGGAAGTTTAAATGGTTGTCCTGTGAATTGATCTAGTGGGTATAACCATGATGATCAGTGTGCAACTATGATCAGATAATTTCTTGTACCAATAGTGAAGAGAAAACATGCCATTTACATGGTGGAAATATTGGTTTATTTTAGTGTTTTGTTTTCATGTTGATAAAAGTGAAGCCTACTATATTTCTATGGGATTATATAGTCCTACTATATTTCTATGGGAATTGCATGCCCATGAAAATCTATATATAGTTATTACAATTTATCACAACAGAATTCCTTTCCTGGAAAATTGTGAATTGCTTAATATGTCGGTAGCTTCATATATCGACTACATAGCAATATGTGGGGTGATCTCTTCATGCTTGAAAAAGTGGTGAAAGTAATTTGTGTGATTGATATTCATGAGGTTAATTAGCATAGAAGATGAGACAACTTCACAAAAAAAATTCCCTATTAAGCTGTTGGTCTTTTCAATGAACTTGTTTAATGTAATGAAAATTCAATACTATTTTTTTTGGTATTTTTGGGAAGAAATAATGTCCTGGGAAACAATACTATTGTTTATTTCATAATGACTGTTGTTTGTGTTACCAAACTTTTCCAGACTACTGTAAGTGGGAGCTTTGTGCACTGCTACAACCATTTTTTCATTTTCTTTTTATGTCAGCAGGGTAGAATGAGCGAGGCAGAGCTTGGTGCACATACCATTAAGTCTCATGGAGCCTCAGTTGCAAGGAATCACATGCATGATTGGCTTATATTGCTACTTCTTGTGGTCACAGACATCATACTACATATGGGTTTAGGTGGTGTTTAAAACGTCACTGTTTCTAATATTTAACTGCATTTTATAAACGTCTTGTTTTTCATAATACATCTTTCATATATGTCACATAAAGTAAAAGTTTTGCAATTTCAAGTAAATCAGAATTCTCTAATAAATTAAATGTGTCTTCGCGAATGTCACTGTGGAGACATAATTTTGAGTTGTCCACGTGGCCTAGGTGGTTGGCCAAGGTGTTACGTTGGTGATTCTGATTGGCTGGGGTGTGGTCAAACCACATTTGAATCCGAGATGTTCAAATGAGGGACTAGAGTCCTAGATAATGACATACTTTCTGTTTGGGTAAGGTTGGACTCTTGAGAGGGTTGATCTTAATCCAAATAGGAGGAGTCTTGGATAATTAATATCCTTGTAAATGATAGAGTCCCATGAAGTAAGACTGCTAGGGGAAGTTAGATATTAATCATTATAAAAATAAGGTACCCTAGTGGGTCTAAGGTATGTGATTTATTTTGTGAGCCCTTGATTTGAGTTGATATCTTGTGAGATAAGTTACTAACTTGATCGTCGGGCACTGGGTGGATGAGCCACCATGGTATTTCTTGTCTTCTTGTGCGCAAGTGTTGGCTTAATCTATTCTTCCATGTGCTCTCCAATTGAGTTTCCTAGATTTTGACAAAGAGATTTATTTGGTTGTGAGGTCAAAAATCAACACCCACAATTTTGCGGCATCTGTGGGAACTCAGTAAGAATAAATGGCCAACGCTAGACAAATGGTGAGAGTTGGGGATGCCATACATAGTGAGGAAGAGAAGTATGTCGGTCCAAACGTCGAAGGAGAAAATAATGAAAAAGAAGTGCAAGAACTGAATCTTAAAGCAAACAATGCCATCAGGGGCCGTAATGGCCCAAAGAGGGGCAACCGAGAGGAATACTACAATGAAAACGACTTCCAGGTTAGGAAAGACTCGTGCCTGAGAAGAGACGATAAAGTGAAGGACTTGACAACCAAGTCGACAAACTTGCAAATCGTGGTGAACTTCATGATGCAGAACAAGGTGATGTAACTTGCATTGCTGTTATCAGCAACACTGACGCCAACAATAAACGCTGGCGCCCAAAAAGGACGACAAACAATGGTGTCGACCATCTTGTAGCACGAAAAGGGACCCGAGACTTCAAATCGACAACCGCAGAACACTGAACGAACAGAGTCACGGCGGGGAGATTCACAGAGAACCAAAGGGGTCAGATTAGGAGATTTCGATAGATCAACGGGCAGTGCCTCTACCTTGACGAGATAGTTGACGTGGAGAAGTCCAAAAGGATGCATCCCAACACGGAAAGCAGCGCGCCGAAGAGATTAGAGTTAGTGGACAGTCGAGCCCCAGGACGAACTAAGGAGGACTTACAGAATTACCTCTAGAGGAAGAGAAACAGTGTCGAGGTTAGGTCTACAGCTTAGTTGAGGCCACCATTCTCGGTGGAGTTGGATGCGTTCGAGGCACCCAAGAGATTTACCTTGCCAAGGTTCCAAATCTACAATGGTAAGTCAGATTCGAACTTTCATGTTGGTTTATACTTGAATGCAATGTCTATGTGGAGTGAGAATGAACAGTTGTTATGCAAAGTGTTTTCGTTGACATTTAGGGAAATAGCATCAGATTGGTTCCTCAAATTTGCCGAAAGGATGTGTCAAGAGTTGGGAAGGCTGGCCGAGATGTTTGTGGTGAGGTTTGTTATGAGCAGATTGCAGCCATTGAGGGTTGATTCAATGTTGGCTTTGAGGATTGATGATGGCGAAAGTCTTAAGGCTTATGCTAAGAGGTACTATGAGATTTACAATCGGATTCCGGCATCTAATTAGGAACTTGCAGTCGTGTCTTTCAAGAACGGCTTGGAGAATGATTTCCCACTTTGGCAATCCCTTGCAAAGACCCTCCCGAAAAATATAGAGGATCTCATGGCAAGGATTGAGAAGTAAGTAAGGGCATATGAGGACAAGAAGACAAAGAAAGGAAGTACAGTGAAGCAAGAGAATCGAAATGGCTCACCAAAGTGTAACTGAGGCAATACCAGCATCGACAAATCGAAACCAGGATTGAAGGCCATGCAAGCTGTGAGTACAATTTTCAAAATCCTGATCTACAAGATCTTAGAAAGAATCAGAGAGCAACCATACTTCAGGCCTTCGGGAAGAATCATAGAGCAGCCATACATGGACAGGTTCCCCAGGAAGAATTGTACCTACCATAACGAGAACGGGCACGTGACCTAAAGGATGTCGGGCTCTGAAGCAACATCTAGAAGATCTTGTCAGGCATGGACATCTAAGGGATTTGGTAGACGATGAACAGACAAGGGAGGAATAGACGAAGCTGGCTCGGGCACCAGTAGTAGCACCACCAACCCCAACGCCACAGCTTATCAACGTGATCCACTCCAATGTTAGCGCGAATGAAATCTAGGGAGAAACACAGAGAGTGAGACATCTGCAGCATGTCTTTCAAGTTCAGCAGAAGAAGGCCTGGATGGAGGGACACTGGGGGCCGATGATCTCATTCACAGATGAAGACTTGGAGATAGTCCAACATCCATATAACAATGTTCTAGTGGTAGCCCTAAAGATCAGAGAATGCCAGGTAAGGCAGATACTTATTGACCAAGGAAGCTTCTATGACATCATGTATACCAAACATTACAAAGAGCTTGGTCTTCACAAGGATGACTTGGAGCAATTCGACAACCCCATGGTTAGATTCAATAGGACGCCGACGTGGCCTTTGGGAACCACATGTTTGGAGATTCAACAGGGAACAAAGACTATAACCACGGAGTTCACCGTGATTGATACGCCTTTCCCATACAACATTATCTTTGGAAGACCTTGGCTACACGCCATGAGGGTTGTTCCTTCAACCTTGCATTAGCTGTTGCAGTTCCCAACCGAGTTTAGGATTAAAGAAGTGAGAGGAGACCAAGTGCAGAAAATATTGCTCCATGGCAATAATAAAGTACACCTGTAATGTCAGAGAAGAAGAGATGTCTGAAGTAGAAGACGAAGACCAAGAGGTCTTGGATGATGTCGGCAAAGAACTTGTCGACAAGAGCCAGAAGCCTTTGAAAAAGATCCTAGTACAAGAAGGGGACGAAGAGCTATTCTTTCTTCTCGACTTGGGTTTAGTTGAGGAGAAAGAAAGAAAATTGGAAGCATTCTTAAGAGAACATATAGAGGTGTTCGCTGGATACCATACGAGATGCAGGGGATTGGCCCTGAGGTTACTTGCCACAAGCTCAATGTGGATAGGTCGGCCAAACCAGTGATCCATAGAGCAAGGCAACCGACCTTGGTCCATATGGAAGCTGTTAAAGAGGAAGTAGAGAGATTGCTAGAGGCACAGGCAATCTGAGAAATGAACTACCTGACTTGGTTGTCCAATATAGTGGTAGTTAAGAAGAAGAATGGCAAGTGGAGGGTTTGTGTTGACTTCACGAGTCTGAGCAAAGCTTGCCCAAATGATTGCTTTCATTTGCTAAAAATAGACCAGCTCGTGGATGCCGCATCGGGACATGGAAGGATGAGCTTCCTCGATGCATACAGAGGTTATCACCAGATAACCATGTACGCACTAGATGAAGAGAAGAAGACATTCATCACTCCAAAGGGACTCTACTGCTATAGAGTCATGTCCTTTAGGATTGAAAAATGTAGGGGCAACATACTAGAGGCTTGTAACCAAGATGTTCAAACATCTGATTGGAAAGATCGTGGAAGTCTACATCGATGACATAGTCATAAAAAGTAATGAACCTTCTAATTATCTAACTGATCTGAAGGAGGTTTTTGACGTTTTAAAGGCATATCGAATTCGGCTGAATGCCTCCAAGTGCACTTTCTGAGTATGATCTGGTAAGTTTCTAGGGTATTTGGTAACCAGAAGGGAGATAGAAGCAAACCCTGATTAGATCAAGGCCATCATTGATCTGAAGAGCCTGACTACAGCAGAGGAGGTCTAAATTTTGACCGGAAAAACTGTGGCATTAAACAGGTCCATAAGCCGGAGTTTAGATAAGTGCAGTGTAACGCCCCAACTTCTGGGCCGTTAATAAATCAAATCAACCTCAAAAATACAAATTAGCTCCAAAATAATTACACAAATGTCTATAATTTATAACTTATACAAATCTCCAAAAATAATATATAGTGGTCGACCCAAAAATCTCAAACTCAATAATTCTTTAAATGCTTCAACTCCAATCGCCACTAGATTTGCTCCACACTTGAAAAATAAATTAATTCGAGAAGTATACAATACAACAGAATAACAAGACTCAAACAGAGAACAAATCAACAGGGATCCAACAATTACACAACCGATTAGATTCGATAATCAAGCAATTTACCAAATTGCACAAACAAGTCAACTCGACATATGCTAATTTATCAGAACCAAATACCCGGTCCTACTCGGTACATGACCAGTGACCGGCCTCACCCACCTCACCCAAGCACAACAGCTTATTTGGGCTATTGATCCAAGCTATTGGCAAGGTCTACTCAATCCATGTACGGAGCATTTCCACGTCATTTAGCCAGACAAATCAACACTAACTACACAAAACAACTTCACAGAATTTATCAAATGACTAAGTACTCAAACGTGTCAACAGAATGATTTCATAGGATTTATCAAATGATCACAATAATCAAGAGGATTACAAATTGGAAGTAATTAAAATAAACACTCTTTGCAAAGAGATTTAAAAGAATCATATTGTATACCACCCGAATTACCTCAAATCAATCTCTCCATCGCCAACACTCAAATCTTGATATTTTTCCATGGATCTCCAAAGTCTAAGGCATACGGTATGTAATGTTTCAAAAATCTACAACTCTCCTCCTTTATGAAAATGCTTACTCTCACTTTAAACATTCTTAATCTAAACTCTAAATCTATATAACAAATGGAGAAAGATATGGGAAGAACCATAGAAAGAAGTTGATATGTGAGCTCAATTTATAGACAAGGATACTTAGGACAAAAGGAAAGAAAGACTTGGGGCCAAAGAAAGGAACTTTACTTGGTGGGCAAGAAAGGGATTTACTTGGAGAACAAGAAAAGAAACTTCATTGGAGACAAAGTAACTTGGAGATAAAAGAAGATTAAAGAAATTAAAAATAAAAGATTACTTGGTAAGCAAGGAAATGATGAAAAAATAATAAAATAAAATTTACTTGGTGCCCAAGAATAATGGAAAAAATATTAGAATACAAAGGAGATGAATAATAATGAGGTGGAGAGAAAAAGAGATAAAATAAATAGAGAAAAATAAGTTAGATTCTCATCTAAGAATCTCACCACCAAACTACCGCTAATACCTCTCATTAAAATATTAATACCTAAAAAATACGAGATTTCACATGCAGTCATTCTTCCAACTATTGAAGAAGGCTATAGATTTGTTATGGACAGGAGCATACGAAGTCGCATTGGCTAACTTAAAAAGGCATTTGAAAACCCCACAAGTATTATCCAACCTAGTTCCAGAGAATAACTATTTTTGTACCTGGTAGTCTCAAATTACGCAGTTAGCGTAGTGGTTGTCCGAGAAGAAGAAGGAGACTAGAAGACAGTATATTATGTGAGCAAAACTTTGGCAAGCACGGAGATGAGGTACCTACCTCTGGAGAAACTAACACTCGCTTTGGTAATGGCATCAAAAAAGCTGAACCATTACTTTCAGGCTCACAAGATTATGGTGCTTACAGAGCACCTACTGAAGGCTCTGAAACAACATGGAGACTTGTCGAGAAGAATAGCATAATGGGCTATAGTTCTAGGTCAGTATGACATAGAGTATAGACCAAGGACAACAATCAAAGGTCAGGTTTTGGCCAACTTTGTTGTTGAGTTTACATCGAGTGCAAACCCAAAGCCAAGGCTTGTAAACTTCAGCCTAATGTGCAGAAGAACCAGAGGAAACACAGCTGGAAGTATAGAACCCCAAGCCAGCAGGACAAAAGAAAAAGCAGGAGAAGTTGAAGCCTTGTGATATTTACATCGGTAATTCCTTCCGCCTCTTTGTCGATGGCAGTTCAAACCGACAAGGAGCGGAGGTGGGAGTGGTACTAGTCTCACCAGATGGACAAATGCGGGAACAATCAATCCGGTTAAGGTTCAAGGCCTGAAATAAAGAAGTATAGTACGAGGCATTGATTGTTGGATTGAAGCTAGCGGTAGCAGTTGAAATCGATGAGGTGGTAGTCTACTATGACTCTCAACTTGTCGTGAACCAAGCGATGGGGTAGTACATTGCCCGAGATGAGAGAATGGTGGCCTATGTCAAAGAGGTCATCAAGTTGTTAGCACAGTTCAAGAGTTGTCGGCTTTAGCAGGTATGCTGAGAAGACAACAGTCATGCAGATGCACTGGCAAACCTTGCTAGTGCCATGAAGTCAGACATGCCGAGAACAATTATGGTGATTACTTGTCAGGCCCAAGCATTGAACCCTGATAACAGAGTATGAGGCAATGTGCATAGAGCTAGGCCTAAGATGGATGGATGCCTTGGTAAAATTCATCAGAGATGGCAGGTTATCGGAAGACAAGAAGAAGGCACACAAGATCAGACTCAGGTCGGCAAGATTCTACTTGTTGGCAGAAGGCCACCTCTACAGAAGGTCCTTTTTTGGACCATTATTGCGATGTGTACACCTTTCCCATGTAGTAGACTTCCTATATGAGATCCACGAAGGAGTTTGTGGAAGCAATGCAAGGGGTAGATCTTTTGCCCACAGAGCCATATCACAAGGGTACTGGTGGCCCTACATGCAAGAGGATGCAGAAGCTTATGTCAAGAAATGTGAGAAGTGTCAAAGGTTTGCACCTTTGATACATCCGCCTGCTGGGGACTTGAATCCAGTATCCAGTTCTTAGAAACTAAGTGCTTACCCTCATCTTCTCTAAAGATCCCTCTGTGTAATGGAAAGAGGCGAAGTTCATCATTTGGTGCAAACTTCCAGTTGCCCAAGACGATGAGATAGTCTTCTCCAGCACCCTTGTTGGAGTTTGCAAGGTCGGCTATTATCTTGTAGGTAGTTGACCGAGATTTGAGATAGTAGGTATAACCATTGGAAGACTTGAGGCTACACATGGTGTAGCAGTACTGGACGTCGAGCAAGGTAACCCTTAAGTTACGTCGACAACATAACTCGGCTATGTCATTGTTGATCCTAAATGTGTTAATTGCTAATTGCATGTGGTTAAGGCGATAATAGTGCATCATCTCTCAAAAAAGGATGTTGATGGAGAATCTGATTCCACCCTCAATGATTGATACCATGGAGAAGGGCATGTAATTCTTCCTAGGCATTATGAAATCGTTCTCATCAGCTAGCCTAATGTGGACATCGGTTAGAATGTTAAACTCCTGGCGGAAATACTCTAGTTTGCTAGGAAATCTACCCTCCACTTAAACATTCCCATTATCTTGGCTAAATTATTGGGTATTGATGGCCTGAGGTGATATTGATATTCTAGGTGTTCTTTACCTAGGGTTTCCGATTTTGGTATTCTATTGAAGAAGGTTTTGGGCACAGTTTGTTTCAATTTTCCTAAGTGAACCAGCAAATCCCAATCCAAATATAAGGAGTGCAAGAACAATGGCAAGAATGAGAGGCAGTAATTTGAAAAACAAAGAAAAAAAAACCAAGCAGATTCAGAGGATGAAGATTGAGCTACATGGACACGCACGAAGAATAGAAAGTGAATTTCATGAAGAAGTTTGAGTGTAAAACACAGAGGATATGAGCATGGCATGGCAGTAACATGAATGAAAATGCACAAAAACCAAGCAATGGTATAAATTCAAATGCAAGTACAGTGTGTGTGGTGGTCATTGAGAAACCAGACATTCGTAGTATATATATTCAAGAACATGAAGAGACTTTGAAGAACCAAAACTGAAATTAAGAGAATGAGAGACTTACAGATTGAAATCGAAGGAATGGAAGTCAGATTCTTGTTCCCTGGAACGAGACGCTTTAGACGATCGGAGCAAAGCAACTATCAAGTCTCTAGAGATGATAAAGAGAAGCAGTTGTAGGGATCTTTGAAGGTTTGACAATGGAGCTTTGGAAATGGAGGTTTAGAGAGAGAGAGTTCGAGAGAGTTGTGATGGCAGAATGAAAAGGCAGAGAGAGAAGAAAAGAGTTTTGTTGAAAACTAAAAGGGTGACAAAAGTCATTGATTCAAACCCTTGGGCCATGGCCTAGCTGACGTCGGGTGACGTCAAGCGGCGTAGTTAAGAGATGAAGCGACGTGTCTGTCGCGTGATAAGTACGAACCAGTCTGGTGTTGACACGTGGATGAAACGATTGAGGCAATTATGACATGACAACTCACAAGCGTCTTGGGTTATAAGAATTCTTAAACTAGTGGGGTCATGATCACGGTTAGTAGTGCGATATCGGATGAGATATTAGTTCTACGTTGCTGATGAGTGGACATTTGAGTCCTTGTTTTCTAATGCCGACAAGTCATGATCTCGGCCGGAGGAGTATCTTTAGCATGATTGTTTAGCCGACAAGTTGAAAGATCAAACGATATAGGTTCCATCACTTCAAGTTGCCGAGGTAATAGAACCTAGGGAGAAGTTGTGGGGGACATAATTTTAAGTTGTCCACGTGGCCTAGGTGGTTGGCCAAGGTGCCACGTGCGTGATTCTAATTAGCCGAGGTGTGGTCAAACTACATTTGAATCCAAGATGTTCAAATGAGGGACTAGAGTCCTAGATGATGATAGACTCTCTATTTGGATAGGGTTAGACTTTGAGAGGTATAACGGTTCTGGTTTAGACACGACCCATTTATATGATTTTTAGCTTAGTTATTTGGCAATTTTTGGTAAAACTTAGGGTTTGGTTTGAAATCAAAAGAGGGGTTTTCCAAATTGATTCTTGCAAAGGGTTGTGGGATTATGGTTATGGATGAGTTGTGTTGAAATGATGAAAATCCTTTCTTAAAATTGATTCTCATAAATGAAGGGGTTTTTGCCCTAATTTTTTATAGTTGGAATTGTGAAAAGGAAATGGAAAATGATGTTAGATATTGTGAAATTAGAATAATGGTTATGCTGATAATGATGGTGGAGTTGGATATGTAATATCACTCCTATTGAAATTGACGGGATTGTATTTTTTTTTAATTTGAAATTTATCTATTGAATTGAAATATCTGTTTTGAGTTACTGGTGGAGAATAGTCTTGATTGTTGTAGACATGGCATGAGGATTAGGTTGAATTGAAACTAATTTCTCATCCATTGTGCATTGAGCATCATTACATATTGAACATTGAAAATGTATCGATTTTTGAGAAAAAATGGGTGAATACCTTGGTGAATCTGGTTAGGGGGTGTAGTTGTGGTTATGATGTTGGCCTATGTGTTCTTGGTGAAAATCTAGAAACCCCACAATTAGGTGCCGATACCGGTAAAATGGTTTTGGTAGTGCTTGTATAGCCTACTGGCAGACACGTACCTAGAAATTCCCAGTGTGTTGTATCCACTGCCCTGTTTTCTATTATAAAAAGATTATTTTCATGAATTTGAAATATATTTTTGCATTGCATTGCTTTGAGATGGAAAATGAGGAATATTTGACAAATGGCATGTACATGCATTCACCTGATGATTTTGCTAAGATCCATGTACTGTGTTAGAGTATTTTTACTGGGGTTTGACTCACCTTATGTGGGAAACAACTTTCAGGTGCTTATGATATGCCTCCGCGAAGGACATAGCTTGGGAGGACCCGGAGCTTAAGGCTTCCTTTTTGTTTTCTTGATGTAATTATTTTGTTTAAGCCTCAGGCTTTACTTGTATTAATATTAAACACATTTTGTTGTAACCAAGTACTGTCTTGGAAAGTTGTAGCCATTAAGGCATTTCTGTAATTGGTTGATTTTTATTTTTACTCTTGTATCCAAGCTGTAGACCGCCCGAACTCCGCTCCGCGCACGAGGGTGCGAATCATGGTTCTAGCTACTACAGTTCGGACTCCTGTCACGGTTTTGAATCTAATCTCATAAAATGCAATGTAAGACTGATAAATCACCAAAGAGTCCAAATTTGGCAAATCGTTTTGGAAAATCGATTTTAATCAAAAAGCGCCAAACATGGATTGCTTTGCCAGATTTCAGAGTCGCCACCTAAATATTTTGTTTTTGGGAAATTTAAGAAACCCTGACTCGTGCCTAAGGCCTCGTGTCCGTCATCACCAAAGTTGCCTCGGCTCGGGAACTTGGGTATGAGAGGGGAAGGTCCTGAAATGAGCACCCCCGCTCGCCCGATCAAAGGATTGGCCACTACTAACATGATATGTTGTTTTTGAAAACACATGTGTTCTTATTCCGATTCATTAGCTAGCTTTACTATGTGATGCGCACAGCATACAAGTATAGACTAAATCACTCAAATTGTAACAAAATATCTCATGTTTGTTTGTTTGAAAATAGTTTGAAGGTGCTACTCGCAAGTAGGCTAAGTCGTGGATTTGCCACCCTCAAGTGGGCTTAAGAAAACATGATTTTGCCACTTCAAGTGGGCTTAAAACTCGTATTTGATGAATTGTCCCAATTCAGGCAATCAAGCCTCCATCCACAGGCATTCATGCAATTAAACACTTAAGCAGTTAGCCTCATGGCAAGCATGCTAATCATGGCAATCACTTACACATATGCAAGGATGTTAAAGCGTAAACACTCACAGTGTACTCCAAGCCAAAACAGAAGCTAGTTAGTAATCATGCACGATCCTAGCTATGTCAAGAATGCCTAATGCAACACATGCAAAATGCAACTAAGATAGGCTCGGCTATTCTAAGATGTCATGTGAATGCAACTTGATAACATGTATTCAATTGGAATTGAAATACAATGCAGTTTGTATGATGTGCCGAGCCCGGGGCATGCAAGACAGACGAATGGATGCACGCATGCAAGCATAAGGATGCTAATTGAAATGTGCCCTAAAACTAACCATCGAAAGCGGTTAAGTAAAAGGGAGAAAGAAATGGGGGTTGGAAGACATGCATCACACACACGCACACTTATTACAAAAGTTGTACCCTCTCGACGGAGGGTCCGAATAATAAGCTAACTAGCTAATCTAAGCTAATTAAACTAATTATTACAAAACGGAACCAATTAACTAACAAGTTAACTAATTAGAAACACAAATGAATAGCTAATTGCATTAACTACTTAAGTACAAAACCAAATAGCTAACTAGCTAAGCAAAGCAGTTAAAAGGGGCCTCAGGGCGAGAAGCGCATGCATGCTCGGTCGCCTCGTTCGGAAATCCATTGCTATGTCCCAACTTGCCTCTGTTTGCATTTGATTTCAGATCACTGCACAAGCTTCCAGGTAGCTTCTACTCCATCATGGGAACCTCCAGGAAGGCTGCTGACCACTTGGTGGTGTTGTAGACCACCTGTAGACCACTTACATTTGCTGCAGACCTGAAAAAGTGGTCGGCTAGCCACTTTAACTGGTGTGCCGACTAGAAAATGCTGCACAACTCCGTTTTGCTGCAACAGAGAACAAGAAGGGGCACGACAGTGTATTTGCAAGGTATGTGTGCACCACCACTCTTCCTATCATTTCTTAGGCTCAAGTGAGTGCGGTTCTCGACTCTCGGGCCACCAACCGAGCATCGCAATGCACGATGGCCGAGAAGCCAAGATTGCACAACTCAATGTAAATGAATGCACAAATAACACATAAGGGCCTTAAACTCTATCATGCATGATCAAGAGCGTCGACGACCGAGAAATGAGGCACATTTCATCACTTCAAGTATGAAACGTCCCCCGTTTCTCTTGTTTGGATTAACTTTCATGCCAAACACCATGCAAGGCAACAACATGGAAATACAATGCATTGCAACACGAGCATGTCAAAACAAAGTCCTTAAGCATTGAGGCACACAACACTAAGGCTATACAATGCAATGCATAATGGACTAAACCAACCCTAAATAGACTTCATGCATGCCAAGACAATGGCCAAAACACTCTTAAAAGATGGCATGAAAGGCTAGAAAATGCATGCTCATGCATTGACTCACCAATTAAGCATAAGAGCACAACTCTCAAAAGTGCTCAAGGAGTGACAAATGTGGAAGTGTGACAACACTATATGCTCTGAAATCATGTAAGAAATGACGTCAAATCATCCAAACAACACAAGCATGGCATGCTAGAAGGCTCAAAACTTGAAACTAGTATAGGCACTTGCACTATAGCTATGCAATACATGAACCATATGGCCAAGACAACCCAAAACAGTCCTAGAGCATATCAAAATGATGCTAAAACATGCATGGAGCAAAGCCAAAACAAGCTAGCATGAAGGACCAAAATATCAAGTAAGCAAGGCCAATGAGGAGGATTACACTACACCTACCAAAACCAAGCATGAGATGACTTTGCCAAAAAAAATCAGAGTTGTATTATGGCAAAATAAGACCAAAAACACACTGATATGGCAACCCAAAAGCTTAGGCAAGATGGCATGCATAATGGCTCATATTTAAGGCATAAAGCACAAACCCTCCAAAGCATTGAAAGAGTGAAAGATGTGAGGGCCTGACCACACTACATACACTAAAATCACATATCAAATGATGCCAAATCATGTGAATAGCCCAAGTAATGCATGCTAGTGGCTTGGAAACTCAAAACTAGTGAGCTAGAATGCACTATGGCCATACAAAGCAAGGCATGCATGACCAAAACAACATAAATCAAACCTTAAGCATGGTAAAACATGAGCAAAATCTTGCTGGAGTGGAGCATAAATCATGCTAGAATGAGGGTCCAAACCATGATGCATGTTAGGCTAGTGAATGGAAATGCACTACAAGTGTAGAATGCATGCATGAGGTAACCAAACCAAGCCAAAATAGAGTAAGCTAAGGCTGCTAAAATAACACCAAAAACATGCTGAGATAGAGCCAAAATGGCTAGCAAGACATGCTAAAACATGAGGCATACAGGCTAGTTTAAGGATTACACTACAAGTGTAAATAGCATGCAAAGGGTGACTCTACCAAGCTAAAACAGAGGTATGCCATACTGAAATAAGGTCAAAAATAGCCTGAGATGGAGCCAAAATATGCTAGATAAACATGCTACTTTGATGAGCCAACAAGGCAAGCACACAAGACACAAGGAGAGGGGATGACCCTCTCCTATTTGGGACCTCAAAACAAATTCCTACCATTGAAAATCCACTGGATTTCAGTGGTTAAAAGGCCAAGAGAAAGTGATCTCAAGGGCCTAAAGTGATGGCACAAAACAAAGCCAAATAAGGCACAAAAGGAAATGGATCACCCCCAACACCAAAGAAGCCTCAAACAAACATGTTAAGCACTTAAAATTAGAACTTTTTATAGTTTAAAGTTAGGCCTAAAACATCATGCAAATGGGGCCAAAAGCTTAATCAAAACAAAGCTTTAAAGGGGTTAGAGACTCACCCTTGTAGAACAACTTCAAGGAAGCAACTCCAGCAACCTTTTTGGATCAAAAGCAGTCCAAAAAACACAAAACCAACTTCAAGATGCCTCAGCAACAAGAGTGTGGTGTTTCACTAGGTGTTTGTGTGCAAAAGTATGAAGAAAGGGCACTTTCAAGCACAAATATGAGACAAAGAGAGAAATATAGAGATAGAAGTGTATGTATAGCTCAATGCAATTTTTCTGAACCTAAGGCAAGAGGGAGGAGGCTCCCTTATATAGAAAATCAAGCATCAAGCTTGTTGAACAAGCTTTAGGCTCCAAGAAATCCCTCCATACACGTGTATGGAGGATGCCTTCTGTGCCCAACAGCTGGCACAGCTCAAGAAAATATCTGCAGAAAACTGTAGGAAAACTACCGACCAGTTGAAGTGGTCGGCCAGCTACTTGCACTGGTCGACCGACTAGTGAAAGTGGTCTGCAAGAATGAAAAGTAGTCGGCAAGGGGGAGGAGGTGGTCTGCACAGAGAGAGGAAGGTGGTGGCATGGCTGCAGACCACTTTTTTGGTCTGCAGACTAGAAAAAGTGCTGGTAGACCAAAAAAAGTGGCTGGCAAGTGGCTGGCAAAGCCAAAAAGTGGCTGGTAAGTGTCCAAATTGAAGCCCCAGAAGTAAGCTTTCCAATGGTGGCAGCCTTGCATCAAAATTCCAACTGTGCAAAAAGTTATGCCTGTTTTGGTGAAGCCGCTCAGTTTCGATCTTACCCGGATTTATGCCGAACTTCTCCCAAACTAGTTTTCTTCTCTCATCTCTCTTTTCTTCAACTCAAACCCCTAAACAAGTTGTTTTGAAAGATTTTTCAACGATTTCATCTCTCTTTCATTCATTTCCACTTTGTCCTCGCTCGGTTTACCGAAAAGCGCAACGTTTATCAAAATGCGAGCGTCGGAACATCGTAGGAACTTTATTTCCAAACATTTTGAAAGAGAGGGTTTCAAGGTCTAAAATCTTTTGATCAAGATTGTTTTGGTCCAAAAGGGGTATGAAGTTGGGATTTGACTCTCTCCTTGCCGAAGAAATTGAACCTTTGCCCTGCACACCTTTCACCACCAAGTAAACCATCAGTAGTGCCCAAGTCTTATGGACGGTAAAAAATGGAGTGTTACAGTTGCCCCTCTTTGACAGAGCTCGAAGTCATGAAATGACGTGAGTAAATGTCAAAGCCCAAGACGACCCATTTTTGACAAGGCCGAAAGACTTGGACAAATAAACAAATACAGATAAATAAATGGGTGTGCCCACAGGCTGCCTACGTATCCCTTTGCAAGGAATCAAACCAGCGTAGTTCAGGGGCAGGATGCAAACGATACAATACAACAAAACAAGTGTAAATGATATACAATGTAACGAATCAATGCAAATGATATGCAATGTAATTGAATAATCAAACCACAAGCAGTGCAAAACCACACAAATATCATAAAGGGATGGAGATGCAAATCAAACTACGTTTAACATAGAAAAGAAGTGGGTACGAGCCGAATGACGCCTAACACAGGCTAAATGCCTACATCCTCAATACTGGCCTCAACACAGCATGGATGCTTACACATAACAGAACCGTGTTTCAACATGAAAGGGGTGAGAGCACATGCAAAACTATATGTTTCGCAGAGAGACCACAAAATACAAGTATTTGGATGGGATGACATCAGTGAAGAATGATCTGTTGTGGAAAGATCGTGATCCTAAATGCTGAATGCAACAAAACAAAATACAATGCAATGGATGTAGTGAATAAGGCGCGTGGTCAAACCACATTTCTACCTAGCAAAGGCATAGACACAAAACAGACCACGTCTAACACAGAAATGGTGCTGACACCCTCAGACCACAATTCTCTTAGTGGAATAAATGAGTACACATAATCACAGAACCATGCTTTAATGCGAAAGGTATGGGCACATGCCGGACTAAGCTTAACATGGAAATGATGCAAGTGATAAATAAACAATGCAGTACATGCATGCAATATATTCTATATGCAATGCGATAGACATAACAGATGATGTAGTAGTTAGGAAGTGAAGGTACCTTATAGGGGCAATTGGCAATGACCTACCTCATACTGTTGGGACCTTCCCCTTCTTCTCGATTGAACCACAGGTGCTACTTTTCTCCCTGACCAGGGTCGCGCTTTCCCTATTCTCCAACAGGGTGACAGACTAGGTTGGTTCAGTATCCAGAATTGAGGCGCATACCCGCTACCTCAACCTATGGGGCTTCCATACAGATTTCAAGCCAGGGATACACCCTTGGGTATTTAAACTAGACTTTAGTCTCGGAAATCCCGAACGTTTGCATTCTAGGCATGGGCTATTCGAACTCTAGTTTCCATCGTCTCAGTTGATCTCTTAGGAACTCACAACAAACACAGGCATGTGGCTATACCAGACCACCGGAAGTTGTTCGGGCACGACAAACACCAAAGGAATTGCACCTTTAGAGGATTTAAGGTCTCCTAGACCAGAAAATAAAATGGATGATGCAATGGATGTAACAGATAGAGCAGTAGATGCAAAAGGGGTAACACACTCCGACCACGCTGGAATCGTGAGAGGAGGAAGAACAAACAAAACCAATTAGGAGCGCGTCCCACGCAACCTGAGATAAATTCCAAACATGCTGAAAACGTGTGAGGAAGGGACACTCTAACCACGCTGAAATTATGAGAAGAGGTCCAAAAACAACCGCTCAGGGGCACACTCGACGCAACCTGAGATAAAACAGGCCCAAGGCCGCGCTTCACGCGTCGTGAGATAAATTCCAAACACGCTGAAATCGTGTGAGGAAAAGAACACTCTGACCACGCTGAAATCGTGAGAAGAGGTCCGAAAACAACCGCTCGGGCTCGCGCTTCACGCGTCCCGAGATACAACCCGTCCAGGGCCACGCTTCATGCGTCCTGAGATAAATTCCAAACACGCTGAAAACGTGTGAGGAAAAGAACACTCTAACCACGCTGAAATCGTGAGAAGAGGTCCGAAAACCGCTCGGGCTCGCGCTTTACGCGTCCCGAGATACAACCCGCCCAGGGCCGCGCTTCACGCGTCCTGAGATACAAGAAAAACCGCTCGAGCTCGCACTTCACGCGTCTCGAGATACAACTTGCCTAGGGTTGCGCTTCACGCGTCCTGAGATACAAGAAAAACCGCTTGGGCTCGTGTTCCACACATCCCAAGATACAACCCGCCCAGGGCCGCTTTTCACGCGTCCTGAAATAAATTCCAAACACGCTGAAAATGTGTGAGGAAAAGAACACTCTAACCACGCTGAAATCGTGAAAGAGGTCCGAAAATAATCGCTCGGGCTCGCGCTTCACGTGTCCTGAGATAAATTCCAAACACGCTGAAAACGTGTGAGGAAAAGAACACTCTAACCATGCTGAAATCGTGAGAAGAGGTTCGAAAATCACTCGGGCTCGCGCTTCACGCGTCCCGAGATACAACCCGCCCAGGGCCGCGCTTCACGCGTCCTGAGATACAAGAAAAACCGCTCGAGCTCGCGCTTCACACGTCCCGAGATACAACCCGCCTAGGGTTGCGCTTCACGCGTCCTGAGATACAAGAAAAACTGCTTGGGCTCATGTTCCACACATCCCAAGATACAACCCGCCCAGGGCCGCGTTTCACGCGTCCTGAGATAAATTCCAAACATGCTGAAAATGTGTGAGGAAAAGAACACTCTAACCACGCTGAAGTCGTGAGAAGAGGTCCGAAAACAACCGCTCGGGCTCGCGCTTCACGCGTCCTGAGATAAATTCCAAACACGCTGAAAACGTATGAGGAAAAGAACACTCTAACCATGCTGAAATCGTGAGAAGAGGTTCGAAAATTACTCGGGCTCGCGCTTTACGCGTCCCGAGATACAACCCGCCCAGGGCCGCGCTTCACGCGTCCTGAGATACAAGAAAAATCGCTCGAGCTCGCGCTTCACGCGTCCCGAGATACAACCCTCCTAGGGTTGCGCTTCACGCGTCCTGAGATACAAGAAAAACTGTGGGCTCATGTTCCACACATCCAAGATACAACCCGCCCAGGGCCGCGTTTCACGCGTCCTGAGATAAATTCCAAACATGCTGAAAATGTGTGAGGAAAAGAACACTCTAACCACGCTGAAGTCGTGAGAAGAGGTCCGAAAACAACCGCTCGGGCTCGCACTTCATGCGTCCCGAGATACAACCCGCCCAGGGCCGCGCTTCACACGTCCTGAGATAAATTCCAAACACGCTGAAAACGTGTGAGGAAAAGAACACTCTAACCATGCTGAAATCGTGAGAAGAGGTTCGAAAATCACTCGGGCTCGCGCTTCACACGTCCCAAGATACAACCCGCCCAGGGCCCCGCTTCACGCGTCCTGAGATACAAGAAAAATTGCTCAGGCTCGCGCTTCACGCGTCCCGAGATACAACCCGCCTAGGGTCACGCTTCACGCGTCCTGAGATATAAAAAAAACCGCTCGGGCTCGTGTTCCACACGTCCCAAGATACAACCCGCCCAGGGCCGCGCTTCACGCGTCCTAAGATAAATTCCAAACACGTTGAAAACGTGTGAGGAAAAGAACACTCTAACCACGCTGAAATCGTGAGAAGAGGTCCGAAAACAACCGCTCAGGCTCGTGCTTCACGCGTCCCGAGATACAACCCGCCCAGGGCCGCGCTTCACGTGTTCTGAGATAAATTTCAAACACGCTGAAAACGTGTGAGGAAAAGAACACTCTAACCACGCTGAAGTCGTGAGAAGAGGTCCAAAAACAACAACTCAGGTGCGTTACACGCATCCTGAGAAAGTCTCGGGGGACAACGATCCTAAACGCTGCTCAGCATAAAAGGATAAATGATTCAAGATAACACAAGATGCAAATAAATGCAATAAGTGTGATGATATGAGACATGTCACAAGCAATGCAGAGCATGATGCTTAGGGAACGCAATAATCAAACAAAGTGGCACTTTAGCAAGCACCTCATGGGGCGAGTGGCAATGAACCGCTCTACTCAGACGGGGATCTCCCCTTGTGTTCTTCGAACTCTTACCTTCAACTTACAGTACAAAGGTCCTGAAATGCTGACAAGGGACAACCTCTGCATGTAGAAGCCACAAATGCCGTTTTCCTTCCTGATCATATTCACAACTTTCCCTATTCCCCAATGGGGTGGCAGACTAGGTTGGTTCAGTATCCAGAATTGGGCGCATACCCGCTACCTCAACCTATGGGGCTTCCATACAGATTTCAAGCCGGGGATACACCCCTGGGTATTTAAACCAGGCTTTAGTCTCGGAAATCCCAAACCTTTGCGTTTTAGGTATCAGCTATTCGAACTCTAGTTCCACCGTCGCAGTTGGTCTCCTAGGAACTCATTGCAAACACGGTCGAGATGCCCCTGGCAGGGAACGATACTCAGGGAGAGCACTTCTGATCGCCATTCTGGCTTTGAAGCAAGCTTCATCTTGAGCTTGAGGTAGATGCACACTCATACTTCGGAGCATTGACAGGGTTGAAGAGGTACACCCGGAATGCAATCTCGGAACTTGCTGAAATTAAAACAAACTCAGATGCTCTGAATTTTCCTCTTTTCTTTTGCTTTGTAGTCCGGAACCTATATAGCTTCAGATAGGTCCTGGTTTTACTGTTCTCACATGACCTGGGTTGAACCCTACGGTTTATGAAAGAACCAAATCTTGTTTTGTACATATGTGGAGAACGGCACAGCACTCTGAGCACAAAACGATTTGTTTTTGAAATTGAAATTGAGAATGAGTTTTTAACCGGGTATTGAGCCTGCGACTGAACACAATCACAATGACTCAACAAAGGAAAACAAAGGTAAAACAACCTAAACACATCTATTGACACTCGAAACGACTCAAAACAAGAATCGAGAGAAACAAAAACACACACACAACACTCGGATGTATATCACTAGTGGGAGACCTCTCAGTTCACGATGAGCCTTTTTTTTTTTTCCGGGTATTGTTTTCCACCATTTCTTATTTGTGATTCTCACATCACTCTGGCACTCAATCTCTTGTTTTTTGAAAAAGCCCTTTTCTCACTTTTTCTCTCAGCGCACATCTCCCTATTCTTCAATCTCTCTTCTTTTTATCCCTCCCCTGGGTGGTTGATGAATAAACAGGAAGTTGCGGGCTCTTGCCCTTAGCATTATGCTAGATTCTCTTTCTTCCGCTCACAACAGTGAGCTTTCCCACAGAGGGGGTGCGCTACAACTGGGTGTATAGCAAATTTGCAGCTGACATTGGTTGATGACGCCCTTGGCCAGTTCAGATGTGACCAGACCTTTTCGGATAAGGGAATGGAATATCCTGCTCTCTTTCCAGTTTGTGCTTCGCACTTGACTTGATACCTCATTGCTTGGAGGATGTGAGAGCTTTCAGTCCTTTGCTGTTAGCTTCAGTTGCGCCTTTTCTGGCGAGTAAGGTGTCCTTTCCGGCAAGTACGGTGCCCTTTCTGGCAAGTATGCTGACAACGGGAAAAAGACAGGAAGCCTGACTCGACTGTGCCCCTAGTTCATTATTTTGACCATTTTTTTGTTTTGGCTTTCTACTAAAACAATTTTGACCAAAATGAGAGTTAGATTAACATGCTTATTCGATTTTCTGATTTGAAATCATGCAAATCAGGTTGTGAGCACTGAAAATTTTCCTTTTTTGGGTCCAAGAAATGGTCTAATTTTGGAAAAATTGAATAATTTTCAAGAGAATTAGTCAACCTCAGTAAAAATTCTCAAAAACTGTTTTTGCAAATGACCACTGCTCGACCAACACAGAATCTACTCTTGAGATGCACAACCTCAGATCCAAAACAATGGAAAATTGCCCATTGTCTAAATGACATTGCACGACAATGGAAAGTTGCCCCTTGTTTGAATGGCACCACAACGCACTGTAACTAGTCCTTAGAGTGACGATCACAACCGAACTCTCGGATACAGAGAAGACAAAGATGATCAGAACCATTACATGGACGCAATCAATTTGGAAGTGTTTATGGCTGGACTTCAGAATGAAGTTGGCTACGTATCCCAAACATGGGAATCAAGCCTGATGTAGTTCCAGGTTAAGGTACACTCGGGTATTAACCTCTCCTTTTGCGCTCTAACTTTTGCCAAGGCCACCCTTTCTGGGTTTTCAACCTTGCGAGCTCTGTTTTTCTTTTCTTTTCATTTCTTTTCTTTTCTTTTCTTCTTTTCATTTCTTTTTTTCATCTTTCATTTTCTTCTTTTTTCTTCTTTTCTTTTTTCATTCTTTGCATTTTTTCTTTTTCTTGCTCTAACTTTTGCCTGGGTCGCCCTTCCGGGTTTTTGGCCCAGCGGGCCTCTCAAGGGTAAAAAGTGTAGCTTTGTCCATGTCACATGGTTTTAGGATCTCGAAGCCATCTGAATCTAGGAGAATGGTTGCTGTTCGCTGATGGTGTAGAAGTCCACCCAATGGGGGTTGAATTTGCCCCTAATGTTGTGGATAGGAACTCAGTTGTCCTTCAGCAAAAACTTTCTTCTTTCCTCCCTTCTGGGATTTGGCTTTCTTGCCAGTCTTCATTGGTTTGCAAAATGACCCCTCTTTTGAATCTTTGAGCACATTTGACATTTTTGCCCCTAGTTCAAGGGCTACTTCTGATCGAGCTTTGCAAGCTTCTCTTGACGACGTCTGACTTTCTTACCCCTAGTTCGAGGGCTGCTTTGAATCTGGCCTAACGGGCCTCCTTTGATGGTTGACCATTGAACATTCTGAATCCAAGTTCATGGTTTGAAAGCAAAAGGGGTCGAGTCTCGAGGCTGAGAGCGATCTGAGGCTGAGAGCGATCTTATGCTGCACAAACTCAAGAGCGATTCCACACAGGTCTTCGCAGGATAGCACAAAACATTTTTTGAAATCTTTTAAGAAAGCGACTAGTCGCTCGCGCTGAACACAATGTAGAACCAATCTGGATCAAGCTAGGATCCTTCCCAGTACTCACATTAACAAACATGATCTCATTCATTAAGGGCTTAGCACACCTCTCTTCCTCTCAATTGATCAAATTTTTGCAAATCTCGAGGAATTCCTTCCTCTTTGTTTTCATCACAGTGTTCAAAAAGTTTTGAAAAACTTAGGTCAATGCAATGATTTAAAGGCACAGCAAAGTAGGTGAAAAGCATTGTCGTTTCATTCAAAACTTCTGGCACAACTGGCTCAAGGCATAAACAAACATAGAAGCGTGAAAATCACTGCTATTTCATTCAGATCTTTTGGCACAACTAGCTCCAAGGCAGAAACAGACTCAAAAGAAAGAGTGCAAAAGACAAACACAAAACAAGATGGTGATGTCCAAGGTAACACCCCCGAAATCACCCGACTCTAACATAACAGGACTGACTCGATACAACAAGACAGACTCAATTGACTCAGTATGAAAGAACTGACCCAATACCCAAGTCAGAAAGTAAAATAAACAGCATTCGCAAAGTGCTCAAAACAGTGTGCGCTATCCCTATATCTAGAGTAAACTGAGCGCCATCAGCAGGCGGTTCATCCCCCGATCACATGATCACATTATCCCCCAAGTTCACTGGCCCAATGCCGATAGACTTTGCAGGACTTGGTGCGGTGATGACTTTGTTATCAATCAAATCTTGTACTTCGTGGCGAAGACAAAAGCAACTGTCAGTATCATGACCTGGTTTGTTGATGGAAGGCACAGTAATTGGCGCATCATATGAGAGTGAGAGGTTATTTGGTAATGGCCGCAGCTCTAAGGGCTTGAGATGGCCTTGTCTTATAAGGATTTGGAAAGCTTTGGACAAAGTCATGTAGAGGGGATTGAAGACCCTCTAGCCTCGGGGTGGGTACTTCGAGGTTTGTGGATTTTTGCTGGATGCACCAGTAAAGGGATTGGGGTGCTGACTGGGTTTGCTGATCTCTTCCGAGTAACAGGATTAGAGCTGAAAGGACACATTTCTGGTACGACATCCCTTTTTCGGCGTTGCTATTGCTTGATTCAGAGTGGCTGAATCTCTGAGTGGCAAAAGTGTCATCCACAGTTTTTGTAACAACTGTGAGCACTTGTTGTTTGTTCAGTCCTTGGCTTTCAAAGCCTCAACAACCCACTGAAGGTGTTCATGGGGACCAATACCTGCCCCTACCTTGTTCTTGTCATTTACCTCAACTTTGCTAAGGGATTGGCCTTCTTCCAATGCAGCCCATCCCGAGATTGGGGAGCTTTTTGGCGTGAAATTTTTGGCCAGTGATGTGGTCGATGATGGAGCCAAAATCCCAAAGGCTAAATCTGCCACAGTTCTTTGCAAATCTTCAATCATGGTTCAACAAGCTTGGGATGATTGGGGTTCGAGTGCATTCACCATGCTTAAGTCCAAGCTGCCTGGGATAAACACCTCAGGCTTGGGTAGATAAGTCGGGGTGTATACACCAGGATTATAGGTGGGTGGCAGTGTATGGATTAGATCAGGATGTGGATGAGGTACTTGGTCATTAGGGTCTTGATGTGGAGCAATCGTCCGGTTGTCGATGAGATTTTGGACCTCATGGCGAAGGCGGTAACAACCATCGGTGCCATGGCCACGCTGCTGATGATACATGCAGTATTTGCTGGGGTTATGTCTGGCAGGGAGTGGGTCAGGCAAAGGTTGAGGATTAAGGGGTTTGAGATACCCTATTTCCATCAGGACTTTTAGTGCGTTGGTTAGGTTCATATGGAGGGGAGTGAAAAATCTACCCTGAGCTCAGGCTGGGCTAGCTATTTGTAGGCTGGCCTTGGCAAAAGGGTCAGCTATAGCGACTGTATTGATTTTAGTGGGTTTGGGAACAGTGCTACCGCCAGCATTGGTACTCCCGACAGAAACCCTCCTTACTGGTTTACTTGTTCTGGGAATAATCCCTCTGTTAAACGCATTCTCGATCTGAACCCCCAGTTCATGTAAACTTTTGAAAGTATACAACGGTGCCACTATTAACTTTTGCAGCATATCAGGCTCAAGGCTCTGCACCACTATCCGCACTTGATCCCTCTCAGAAGGGCAATTTGTCATCTATGCTGCCTTTGTTCTCCACCTTGCAACAAATTCCATAAAAGGCTCTGTTGGGTTCTAGCGGGTTGCTTCAAGCTCTTGCAAGGTCATTTCAACCTGGGTGTTGTAAGAATACTGACCAACAAAGGCCTCAGCCAATTTCTCCCAGTTTTGCTTCATTGTGTCCTCCAACTTGGCATACCAAGTGGCGGCTGCACCCAACAGGGTTTTGGCGTATAGAGAGAGTTTCTGCGGCTTAGTCAGACCCATCGGTTTCAGGATATCCATAAAAAGTCGGATGTGTACCATAGGATCTTCAAACCCATCGAAACGGTCAATATGTGGCATTCTGAATCTATTTGGGAGCCTTATGGCAACCTCGGTATACCCATCCTCAATGTCGTGAATGGGGTTAAGGCCTTGTGCCATTTTGACCTGCTTCTCAAGGTTCGCAATTTTCTCCGAGTTCGGATCAAGATCAGTAGTATCAAGGGGATAAAGCCTCTCGTAGGCTATGCCAAGGGCCTGAAAACTCGGGCTTGAGTCAACCCTTCTCGGGGATCCAAACCATGCAAATCTTCAGCTAGCGGGAGTGGGTCCAAGTTCGATTGGGGTCTCGAGACTGGATGTGTGGTAGGTGCCCCAGATGGGCGTTGCATTTCAGCATTGGTTTCATTCTGTATGACGATTTCTGGTTTAATGCCACTATCATGGGCACAACTTCTTCCGAACTCTGTGCCATCACGGTCTGCTAAGTTTGAACAAAGGTGATGCGACTGGTGACTGTCGGATTAGATGAATCGGTGAGCCCTGACTGGCCTTTCTTTGCCTTGCCTTAGCGAAGGAAAACTGGTTGCCCTTGAACCGAATCTCTGACCTAACAAAGTCTATCAACACAAGTCTGGTGTACTCGGGGGATATTGGAGCCTTTTGAAGCTATAGTTCCAGGACTACCCTGCGAAAGAGAAAACAGACAGCATCTCAGCCTGATTTCACCAAAACAGATATGAGCACAACTGAATGACTGCACTGTTTACTGAATTCTGCCTGTAAACTGATAACCTCAGGCTGATACTCAGACTTGTAACTAATACATACAACCTGTAGAGACACACTCTGACAGCACATATCAAGCAAGTAAGAGCCAAAACACCCCTATGGAGGGGTAGGGTTTCCTTGTCCTATCTTGTTAGGAACTAGGGTTTCACTACGCACACACAGTTTCAAACAACCTACAATCGGGTAAGCAACCTATCCTAGTTTGGAATGGTCACTGTGGATTCCAATATGCACTAGGTTAAATGGTCAAAAAGCGTGCCTCGGTGAAAACTGAGGTTTGTGTTCCCGTCGTGGCAGAGCCCGCAACCGGTCAGCCTTATGGCATGCTTTTCCAAGCAAGCCTCCGGCAAACTGTTCAGGAATAGCATACGGCAAACACGGTGTCCTAGGCGCACCAATGCAAATGTAATGCAAAGAAACACATAAGTGTAGACAAAACAACATATCATAGTGTTTGAGTCAAGTTCTCTAAATCCCTAGCAGAGTCGCCGAAACTGTAGACCGCCCGAACTCCATTCCGCACGCGAGGAGGCGAATCGTGGTTCTAGCTATTACAATTCGTACTCCTATCACGGTTCTGAATCTAATCTCACAAAATGCAATATAAGACTGATAAATCACCAAAGAATCAAAATCCGGCAAATCGTTTTGGAAAATCAATTTTAATCAAAAAGCGCCAAACATGGACTGCTTTGCCAGATTTCAGAGTCGCCACCTAAATATTTTGTTTTTGGGAAATTTAGGAAACCCTGACTCGTGCCTAAGGTCACGTGTTCGTCATCACCAAAGTTACCTCGGCTCGGGAACTTGGGTATGAGAGGGGAAGGTCCTGAAATGAGCACCCCCGCTCGCCCGATCAAAGGATCGGCCACTACTAACATGATATGTTGTTTTTGAAAACACATGTGATCTTATTCCGATTCATTAGCTAGCTTTACTATGTGATGCGCACATCATACAAGTATAGACTAAATCACTCAAATTGGAACAAAACATCTCATGTTTGTTTGTTTGAAAATAGTTTGAAGGTGCTACTCACAAGTAGGCTAAGTCGTGGATTTGCCACCCTCAAGTGGGCTTAAGAAAACATGATTTTGCCACTTCAAGTGGGCTTAAAACTCACATCTGATGAATTGTCCCAATTCAGGCAATCAAGCCTCCATCCACAGGCATTCATGCAGTTAAACACTTAAGCAGTTAGCCTCATGGCAAGCATGATAATCATGGCAATCACTTACACATATGCAAGGATGCTAAAGCGTAAACACTCACAGTGTACTCCAAGCCAAAACAGAAGCTAGTTAGTAATCATGCATGATCCTAGCTATGTCAAGAATGCCTAATGCAACACATGCAAAATGCAACTAAGATAGGCTCGGTTATTCTAAGATGTCATGTGAATGCAACTTGATAACATGTATTCAATTGGAATTGAAATACAATGTAGTTTGTATGATGTGCCGAGCCCGGCGCATGCAAGACAAATGAATTGATGCACGCATGCAAGCATAAGGATACTAATTGAAATATGCCCTAAAACTAACCATCGAAAGCGGTTAAGTAAAAGGGAGAAAGAAATGGGGGTTGGAAGACATGCATCACACACACGCATACTTATTACAAAAGTTGTGCCCTCTCGACGGAGGGTCCGAATAATAAGCCAACTAGCTAATCTAAGCTAATTAAACTAATTATTACAAAACAGAACCAATTAACTAACAAGTTAACTAATTAGAAACACAGATGAATAGCTAATTGCATTAACTACTTATGTACAAAACCAAATAGCTAACTAGCTAAGCAAAGCAGTTAAAAGGGGCCTCAGAGCGAGAAGCGCATGCATGCTCGGTCGCCTCGTTCAAAAATCCATCACTATGTCCCAACTTGCCTCTGTTTGCATTTGATTTAAGATCACTGCACAAGCTTCCAGGTAGCTTCTACTACATCGTGGGAACCTCCAGGAAGGCTGCCGACCACTTGGTGGTGTTGTAGACCACCTGTAGACCACTTACATTTGCTGCAGACCTGAAAAAGTGGTCGGCTAGCCACTTTAACTGGTCTGCCGACTAGAAAATGCTGCACAACTTCGTTTTGTTGCAACAGAGAACAAGAAGGGGCATGGCAGTGTATTTGCAAGGTATGTGTGCACAACCACTCTTCCTATCATTTCTTAGGCTCAAGTGAGTGCGGTTCTCGACTCTCGGGCCACCAACCGAGCATCGCAATGCACGATGGCCGAGAAGCCAAGATTGCACAACTCAATGTAAATGAATGCACAAAGAACACATAAGGGCCTTAAACTCTATCATGCATGAACAAGAGCGTCGGCGACTGAGAAATGAGGCACGTTTCATCACTTCAAGTATGAAACACCCCCCGTTTCTCGTGTTTGGATTAACTTTCATGCCAAACACTATGCAAGGCAACAACATGGAAATACAATACAATGTAACACGAGCATGTCAAAACAAAGTCCTTAAGCATTGAGGCACACAACACTAAGGCTATACAATGCAATGCATAACGGACTAAACCAACCCTAAATAGACTTCATGCAGCCAAGAAAACTGCCAAAACACTCTTAAAAGATGGTGAAGGCTAGAGAAAAGCATGCTCATGCATGACTCACCAATTAAGCATAAGAGCACAACTCTCAAAGTGCTCAAGGAGTGACAAATGTGGAAGTGTGACAAGCTATATGCTCTGAAATCATGTAAGAAATGATGCCAAAATCATCCAAACAACACAAGCATGGCATGCTAGAAGCTCAAAACTTGAAACTAGCATAGGCACTCTTGCACTATAGTATGCAATACATGAACCATATGGCCAAGACAACCCAAAATAGTCCTAGAGCATATCAAAATGATGCTAAAACATGCATGGAGCAAAGCCAAAAAAAGCTAGCATGAAGGACCAAAAATATCAAGTAAGCAAGGCCAATGAGGAGGATTACACTACACCTACCACAACCAAGCATGAGATGACTTTGCCAACAAAATCAGAGTTTTATTATGGCAAAATAAGACCAAAAAACACACTGATATGGCAACCCAAAAAAGCTTAGGCAAGATGGCATGCATAATGGCTCATATTAAGGCATAAAGCACAAACCTCCAAAGCATTGAAAGCGTGAAAGGTGAGGGCATGACCACACTACATGCACTAAAATCACATATCAAATGATGCCAAATCATATGAATAGCCCAAGTAATGCATGCTAGTGGCTTGGAAACTCAAAGCTAGTGAGCTAGAATGCACTATGGCTATACAAAGCAAGGCATGCATGACCAAAACAACATAAATCAGACCTTAAGCATGGTAAAACATGAGCAAAAGCTTGCTGGAGTGGAGCCAAAATCATGCTAGAATGAGGGTCCAAAGCATGATGCATGTTAGGCTAGTGAATGGAAATGCACTACAAGTGTAGAATGCATGCATGAGGTAACCAAACCAAGCCAAAATACAGCTAAGGCATGCTAAAACAACACCAAAAACATGCTGAGATAGAGCCAAAATGGGCTAGCAAGACATGCTAAAACATGAGGCATACAAGGCTAGTTTGTAAGGATTACACTACAAGTGTAAATAGCATGCAAAGGGTGACTCTACCAAGCTAAAACAGAGGTATGCCATACTGAAATAAGGGCAAAAATAGCCTGAGATGGAGCCAAAATATGCTAGATAAACATGCTACTTTGATGAGCCAACAAGGCAAGCACACAAGACACAAGGAGAGGGGATGACCCTCTCCTATTTGGGACCTCAAAACAATTCCTACCATTGAAAATCCATTGGATGGCAGTGGTTAAAAGGCCAAGAGAAAGTGATCTCAGGGCCTAAAGTGATGGCAAAAACAAAGCCAAATAAGGCACAAAAGGAAATGGAATCACCCCAAACACCAAGAGAAGCCTCAAACAAACATGTTAAGCACTTAAAATTAGAACTTTTTATATTTAAAGTTAGGCCTAAAACATCATGCAAATGGGGCCAAAAGCTTAATCAAAACAAAGCTTTAAAGAGGTTAGAGACTCACCCTTGTAGAACAACTTCAAGGAAGCAACTCCAGCAACCTTTTCGGATCAAAAGCAGTCCAAAAAACACAAAACCAGCTTTAAGATGCCTTAGCAACAAGTGTGGTGTTTCACTAGGTGTTTGTGTGCAAAAGTGTGAAGAAAGGGCACTTTCAAGTACAAATATGAGACAAAGAGAGAAATATAGAGATAGAAGTGTATGTATAGCTCAATGCAATTTTTCTGAACCTAAGGCAAGAGGGAGGAGGCTCCCTTATATAGAAAATCAAGCATCAAGCTTGTTGAACAAGCTTTAGGCTCCAAGCAATCCCTCCATACACGTGTATGGAGGATGCCTTCTGTGCCCAATAGCTGGCACAGCTGGCAAGAAAATATCTGCAGAAAACTGCAGGAAAGCTGCCGACCAGCTGAAGTGGTTGGCCAGCTACTTGCACTAGTCGACCGACCAGTGAAAGTGATCTGCAAGAATGAAAAGTGGTCGGCAAGGGGGAGGAGGTGGTTTGCACAGAGAGAGGAAGGTGGTGGCATGGCTGCAGACCACTTTTTTGGTCTGCATACCAGAAAAAGTGGCTGGTAGACCAAAAAAAGTGGCTGGCAAGTGGCTGGCAAGTGTCCAAATTGAAGCCCCAGAAGTAATGTTTCCAATGGTAGCAGCCTTGCATCAAAATTCCAACTGTGCAAAAAGTTATGCCTGTTTTGGTGAAGCCGCTCAATTTCGATCTTACCCGGATTTATGCCGAACTTCTCCCAAACTAGTTTTCTTCTCTCCTCTCTTTTCTTCAACTCCAAACCCCTAAACAAGGTGTTTTGAAAGATTTTTCAATGATTTCATCTCTCTTTCAATTTTTTCCACTTTGTCCTCGCTCGGTTTACCGAAAAGCATAACATTTATTAAAATGCGAGCGTCGGAACATCGTAGGAACTTTATTTCCAAAACATTTTGAAAGAGAGGGTTTCAAGGTCTAAAATCTTTTGATCAAGATTGTTTTGGTCCAAAAGGGGTATGAAGTTGGGATTTGACTCTCTCCTTGCCAAAGAAATTGAACCTTTGCCCTGCACACCTTTCACCACCAAGTAAACCATCAGTAGTGCCTAAGTCTTAAGGACGGTCAAAAATGGGGTGTCTACACATGTCATATGCTATAGATTCAGAATCTAGGATTTGTGAAAATATATATCACATATGCCATCTTTTGTAATGATCGTAGATATAATGAATGGAAGATATGGGATTGTTGATTAATTTTAGCATTGTTAGCAAATGGGTTATTGTTATGTATTTCAGGGCATTACAACTTGGTATTAGAGCTACCGGGTTAGAATACTTTGGGATCATGGGATATGGTTTTTACCATAATGGATTCTCATGTTTGATAATAATAGGAATAGACCTGGTATGCTATATGATAACATGCTTATGTGACTGTAGACACCCCATTTTTGACCGTCCTCAAGACTTGGACGTCACCGTTTGAACACTCGGTGATTATCCATGTTTGTGTTCGTTTGGAGTTCCCGGAGTCCTCGGCTACGCGCCCTGCCTCAGGATCTCCGAACTCGACCGTTTTGTGTCTGGTTTACACCAAACACTTGTGTTTGCCTTGGAGGGGCAGGGAATGCCTTGTGAGGCATCCCCACACACCACCGGCAGTGGCTAGAGGCCACCGGCTGGTTTTTGTTGCCATCGGCAATCTATGTTGCCGGTCGGCACTCTTTATTGCCGATCGGCAGTCATTTTTGTCAAAATGACATTTTTACCCAGCCGACTACTGTTCAACTGCTTTTGGAGATATTTTGAAATAGCTGGCTAGCATTTTCTTCCCCTCCAAACACGTGTATGGAGGGATGGCCCTCTTGTTAGCTTACCTTGTAAGCTTTACAAGATTGGCTCCTCTATAAGAGGAGGCCTTCTCTCCCTTGTTCAAGGGTTAGACAAATTGGAGAAGAGAGTTAGAGAGCTCTGGTTTTAGGGTTTAAATTAGTGTATCTTACCTATATCTATATCTCTCCCTCTCTTGCCTTTGTGTGTGTTTTAGGCTTAGTTTTGTGCACAAACACTACCATCACACCATCCTCTTGATACTGAGGTTCTAAGGGCTTGTCCTTGCTATTTTTGACTAGATTGAAGCTCAAGGAGGCAACAAGACCACCATTGTTGAAGAAAGGCTTCAAGGGTAAGAAACTAGTCCTTTTTACCCCATTTTTGCATCCTATTTCTACGTATCTTAGAGCTGTTTTTGTGTTTAGTGTATAACATAAAAAAGTTCTGTTTTTAGGCCCTCTTGATTGTTTGTTAAGAGTATTTTGTGATTTGGGTGTGTTTGACCACCCTTAGGCCTTGAAAGGCCCCATTTTTGTGCTATTTTGTGCAAGTTTCGAGACTTTGGTATTTGGGCCTCTTCACCACTGAAATCTTGAGGGATTTCAATGGTGGAAATGGTGCCTTGAAGTCTCAAGAAGGAGGGGGGCACCCCTCCTCCTTGTTGTCCTTGAAAGGGATCATTTTTGGTCTCTTAAGGGAGCTTATGTTTGAGTGTTTATTGGTCATGCCTTGGCTATTTTTCATGCTTATATTGCCATAATATAACATGGTTTTAAGTCAGTTTTGGTACTCCATGCATGTTTAGTATAGTTGCCATGTAATGCCTCCGTGATCCCTTAACATGCCTTAGGTTGTATGCCTTTGTTTTAGCATGTTTTAGGCTTAGATTTGTGAAGCTTTTGTGCTTATTTTGCCATGCTTTAGGTCTGTCTTAGGTTGCTTGAGTCGACCCTAGCATGCATTATATAGCCTCTTTGCATTTTTGGGCTTGTTGGCCTTAAGTATGTAAGTGTATAGCATGCTTTGTTTGCTTTGATTTAGTGGATTGGAGTCATTTTTCATGTTATTTCAGTCCCTTTAACATGTTTGTATGCTTGCCTTGCATGCCTCTTTAACGCCTTATGAGCTTGTGTTGTATGCCCCTTGAAAGTGCATTTGTGTATGCCTTTAGATTTGAGCCATTTAGATGTCATCTAGGAGTTCCTTGGGTGTTGTTTAGGCCTGCCTTTGACCAGTTTTGAGTCCCCTTAGCCTTGTGAGGCTTGGTGGGTTTGACCTTGGTTTAAGCCTCTTGGCTTGCCTCAAGCACTTGGGCCATTTGCATGCTTTACTTGCTTGAATTAGTTGGTTTGGCACCTCTATTTTGTGCAATTTTAGAGCTTGTGTTGCATGCTAATTGTCTTTTGTTTGGTCTCTTTAAGTGTGCTTAAGAGTTGCCTTGTTTATGCTTAAGGTGTTGGACCATGATTGCATGCATGTGTGTGTGCATTTTGGCCTTCATTTCCTTGGTTTTGGCCACTGATTTTGGGCCTAATTAGAGTTGCCTAAATCATGTCTAAGTCCACCTTTTCATTAGTTTGCATCGCCTCATGTTTGCTTGAATGCTTGCATAAGTGCCTTGTCATGCCATGTTGCATCCTTAGCTTGCATGCCTAGGTTGCATTGCATCTCGCATGCATGCCTTGTTCCTTGATTTGGTGATAGGAATTGGGCCTTATTTTGTTTGATTGGTTTGCATTTCATTTGACATGAAAGTTGCACACTTAATTCTTTGGGCCATCATGCATGAAAATGCGTGATTGGTGGCCCGAGAATCGAGGCACATACCCCTTTGAGTCACAAACATGATAGGGGGCATGATTGGTGCACACATTGTTTGAATTGTATTGCCATGCAAGTTTTGCCCTCTGCTGCTGTGAGTTGCAGGTTCTGCAGGTATTGTTTGCCGACCGGCAACATTTTGTGCCGGCCGGCAGTAAATCATCAGCCGGTGGATTCATTTTGTGCCGATGGCCACATCCTAGTGCCGGTGTCATTCTACTTAGCCGGTGGATCCCCCAGTATCCTGAGAGGCATTCCTGAGACTTTGGCAGTTTTCAGAGGAGCAAAGCAGGGAAAACAGAGGCAGACTATGCATGGCAGTGCGATTCCGAGCAAGTCCCGAGCATGCGCTGCATCTGACCCTCTTCCCGAGGTGGTTTACTGTTTTAATTAGATTAATTAATTTGTCTAATTAATTTAATGGGTCTGTAATATTTAATTAGCTTGCATAGTTAATTAATTTGTATATTCTTTTGGTCCCTCCGGGCGAGGGCAAATCTGTAATAAGTGTGGGTGCGTGTGTGCATGTCTTCCAACCCCCACTTCTTTCTCCCTTTTACTTACCTGCTTTTGATGGTTAGTATTAGGGCATATTTCAATTACCATCCTTATGCTATGCATGCGTGCATTCATGCATTTGTTTACATGCACCGGGCTCGGTACATCACACTAACTGCATTGTAGTTCAATTTCCAAATTGAATACATGTTACTTGTAGCATTTCACATGCCATGTTTAGGATAGCCGAGCCTATTCTAGTTGCATCTTGCATGTGTTGCATTAGCCATCTTAACATGAGCTAGGATCATGCATTGATTACTAACTAGTTTCTATTTTGGCTTGGAGTACTAGGTGAGTTTTTGTGCTTTAGCATATCGCATGCGTGTGAATGTTGCCATAATAGCATGATTACCATGAGGCTAGCTGCTTATGTGATATTACTGCTTGAATGCCTGTGGATGGAGGTCAAATTACTTAAATTGGAACAATGCATGAAAACTGTGAGTTTTTAAGCCCACTGGATAGTGGCAAAATCATCTTTTCTAAAGCCCACTTGAGGGTGGCAAAACCTGCATTTTAGCCTACCTGCGAGTAGCAAACCATTTCAAAACGAACATGTAGTGTTTTGTTCCAATTTAGGCGATTTGGTCTATACTTGTTTGCTGTGCGCATAACATAGTAATTCTAGGCTAATAACCGGAATAAGAACACATAACGTTTCAAAATTGGATATCGTGGTTAGTAGAGGCCGGTCTTCGGACCGGGCGAGAGGGGGTGCTCATAGCTGACCTTCCCCGATCGTACCCAAGTTCCCGAGCCGAGGCAACTTTGGTGATGACGGACACGTGGCCTTTGGCACCGAGTCAGGGTTTCCTAAATTCCCCCAAAATAAAATATTTAGGTGGCGACTCTGTATCTGGCAAAGCAGTCCATGTTTGGCACTTCTTTTCAAAAATCTGTTTTTTCTCAAAACGATTTGCCAGAGTTGGACTCTTTGGTTCAGATTAAGAACCGCAACAACAAAAGGGAGTCCGAACTGTAAAGTGAAGCCCACGGGCGCGTCTACAGTGACTAAATGGGTGTGGAATTTAATTTCTTAGATATTGATTGGGTCTACGAGTTTCTAGAAGTTCTGTTAGAAGAGCACTTGATCACTGCTATTTCTAACTGGAACTTTGGCAATGTCGCGAGATGGTCACTAGCTAGAAAGGAAATTCATTTGTGTTTATGTGATTAAGTGCTTAAGTGGAGTGAACTAATTGTTGTCCACTGTATTAGGACGTGAGTGAATTAGCTTCGACACATTTGTGAATGTGCTAATCTGTTGTGTTACCTTCATTAGGATGTCAGGACGTGGATGTGGTGGTGGTAGGCGTGGTAGGCCTAGGCGACAGGAGGTGCCGTTATTGGATGAAATTCTTACACAAAAGGAAGGAGTTGGTTAGGCCAACGTGGCCAAGCCAACAGGTCAACAAGCCATGGGCACTTTGGCCTAGGAGATGGCTGGTACTTTGAGGGAATCCATTGACATTCTTAGGGTTGAGAATCTAGTCTAGGCCCACGTTACTGAGACAGGGCCATCTTTCCTGAAAAGGGAGTTCTTTCGGTCGAATCCAGATGAGTTTTTGGGGGATCCTAAGGAGCTACTAAAGGCGGATGAGTGGTTAGAGCAGATGGTGAAGATGTTCGAGATGCTTGGCATCGAGGATGATGGCTTGAGAGTGACCTTGGCATCCTTCTAACTGATGGGAGATGCAGGTCAATGATGGAAGTATGCGTGTGGGCACATTGGGATGACTTGGAAAGCCTTTGTCAACGCCTTCCAAGACAAGTTCTTGCCTCCCACTGCTAGGGAGAAGTTGAGGGATCAGTTCTTGAAGCTCAAACAACTGAACACACCTATAACGGTGTTTAAGGTAGCTTTTACTAAATTCTCTAGATTTGCACGAAGCTTGTGGTGACAAAGAAACACCGTTGTGTGGAGTTTGAGATGAGGCTGAGGACCGGGCTCCTATTTAAGGTGGCCGAGTCTATGATTAGGGATTATGGTCATCTTGTAGAGGCGACGGCTCATTTAGAGACCATGATTCAGATGGAGGAGGAGAGGATGAGGGGCTCTAGGCAGAGGAGTTAGGAAGTGTAGGGAGAGACGATTGACAACAAGAGGCAGAGGGGTTTTAACCCATAACAGTCCCAAGCCACACAGTTCAGATCCACTTTTCCTGTATCGAGTTTTGGTTCATGGAGGAGTAGTCAGGGTGTGATCACTTGTTTTAAGTGTGGTTAGTTAGGCCAAAAGTCTCCTATTTGCCTGTAGAGAGAATGAGGGCAATAGTCTGCACCGTCAGCAACTCGTTCTCAGAGCCAAAGACAAGGGAGAGGGTAGCCGCCTACCTATTAAGTGTGGGCACTCAGGGCACTTGAGAAGGTTTTGCCCTCAAACAAGTGGCACACCTGGTATGTTTGGTTCGAGGCAGACGCAGAGCCATCAGCCTACTCAGTCAGTACAGGCCTTGAGGGCCACACAGGGAGCCTCTTCGGCTCAGTCAGTTTATCAGTCTTATGCTCCAAGAGGTGAGCAGGTGGAGCAGAGACCTACATGGTGTGTGTATACTATTACCATACCAGATCAGTTGGCAGCACCCTCTATTTTGAAAGGTAACTTCTTGTTGTTTAATTCTATTGCCAATGTGTTGATTGATACTGGTGCATCTCATTCTTTTATTTCATCTTCATTGGCATCAGTTTTGGGGTTAAAGGTGACTGAGTTAGCATCTTCGCTCAAGGTAAAGTCTCCAGTTAGGGGTAAGGTTGACTTGGACTGGGGATGTCGTGGTTGTGAAATAGAGGTTTGCAGGCACCGACTTCTTTTTGCATTTGTGTTGTTAGATATGTCAAGTTTCAATGTCATATTGGGTTTGGATTAGTTATCCTCGTACGGAGCTGTTATAGATTGTTATTGTCAGAGAGTAACGGTGAGCACCTCGAGTGGTGATTGTTGTTATTTTCTGGGGGACCGAGCTGATAGAATCTTATTATTAATTTATGACCCTCATGGTAGGGGGTGAGTTAAGTTGTCTTCTTGCAACTCTCCTGGGTAATAAGAGTGATGTGGTCTGAGTTGAGTTGCCGAGGGTAGTTTGTGAATAACCGGACGTTTTTCCTGAGGATCTTACTAGTTTGCCACCCCATCGAGAGATCGAGTTCTCTATTGACTTAGTGCTTGGCACGACACTGATTTCCATGGCACCGTATAGATTTGCGCTCGCCGAGTTGTATGAATTAAAGATTCAACTCCAGGAGCTGTTAGATAAGGGCTTCATTCGCCCTAGTACTTTGCCTTGGGGAGCACCGACTCTCTTTGCTAAGAAGAAGGATGGCACTTTGCGACTCTGTATTGATTACCGAAAGTTGAACCGGGTGGCGGTTAAAAACAAGTACCCATTACCTCGTATAGATGATTTGTTTGACCAATTGAAAGGATCTTGTTGTTTTTCCAAAATCAATTTGAGATCGGGTTATCACCAGTTGAGGGTGAAGGAAGAGGATATTCGGAAAACAGCGTTTCGTACGTGGTATGGCCATTACGAGTTCTTAGTGATATCTTTTGGGCTAACCAATGGAACGGCTTCGTTTATGGACTTGATAAATCAAATTTTTTGTGAGTTCTTAGACCGTTTTGTGGTTGTCTTTGTTGACAACATCTTAATCTACTCACCTTCCGAGGAGGAACATGAGGAACATTTACGAGTTGTACTTGAATTGCTTAGAGCCCATTGTCTGTATGCTAAGTTCGGGAAGTGCGAGTTTTGGTTAAAAGAAGTTAAGTTCTTAGGCCATGTGGTATCTAGAGAAGGAGTGTTCATAGACTCTTTTAAGATAAAGGCAGTGCAAGATTGGGAACAACCTAAGAATACCTTTGAGATTTGGAGTTTCTTGGGCTTAGCCGGGTATTACCGACGTTTTGTGAAGGATTTCTCTAGATTGGCCTCACCGTTGATTAGATTGACGAGGAAGGGGGTTAAGTTTGTGTGGAGTGAGACTTGTGAAAAGTCATTCCAAGAGCTTAAGGTTAGACTCACCATTGATCCAGTATTAATTATTCTGAAGAGAGGTTTGGGTTATTCGGTTTATTGTAATGCGTCACGGGAAGGGTTAGGTTGTGTGTTAATGCAAAAAGGAAAAGTGGTAGCATACAATTCGCGACAGGGGAAAACTCATGAGAGAAATTATCCTACTCATGACTTAGAGCTAGCAGTGGTGATTTTTGCTTTAAAGATTTGAAGGCATTACTTATATGGTGATAAGGTTGAGGTGTTTTCCGATCACAAGAGTTTGAAGTATCTATTTCACAGAAAGATTTGAATTTGAGGCAGATGTGGTGGATATAGTTTATGTAGGATTATGATTTCGAGTTGTATTATCATCCTGGGAAAGCCAATGTAGTAGCCGATGCTTTGAGTAGGAAGTCCGTAAGTAGTATAGCTAGTATTGCTATCCAGGAATGGAAGATGTTGGGAGCTGTTGGCGAGTTTGACTTGTATCTTGGCGAGTCCGTTGAGTCGGCCGTTTTATTCACCGTAGTTGCACAACCTACATTAGTGAGTTGAGTTATAGAAGCACAAAGGAGTGACCATGAGGTGGAGATTATCCGAGGGAAGATAGCCAGTGGGAAGGTAGAAAAAGGGTTGAACCTGTATTCTGACTTGAGTGTGAGGTATTTGGACCGTCTTTTCATGCCAGAATCTTGTAGGGAGGATGTACTACGAGAGTTTCACCATTCATGCATTACGGTATACCTGGGAGGCACAAAGGTGTACCATGACCTTAGCCGCCAGTTTTGGTAGAGGGGAATGAAGAGAGATGTAGCCTTGTTTGTTTCGAGGTGCCTTACTTGTCAACAAGTGAAGGCTGAGCATCAGCGACCAGCGGGTTTGTTACAAGCCTTGCCTATAGTTGAGTGGAAGTGGGAGCATGTCACGATGGACTTTGTTGTGGGTCTTCCGAGAACTCAACGAGGTAATGATGTCATGTGGGTGATAGTCGACCGATTAACTAAGTTAGCACATTTTGTACCTATGCGCACGAGTGACTCAGTAGATTATCTTACCGACCATTATGTTAGGGACATAGTTCGACTTCATGGAGTTCATGTGACTATTGTTTCAGATTGAGATGCTCGTTTTACGGCTCGGTTGTGGTAGAGCTTACAGAATGCCTTAGGCGCTAGATTGACGTTTAGCACCGCCTATCATCCTCAGAGTGACGGGCAGTCCGAATGGACCATTTAGATCCTAGAGGATATGCTTCGAGACCGCGTTCTTGATTTTAAGGGGTTGTGGAAGAGGCATTTACCTTTAGTGAAGTTTGCCTATAACAACAGTTTTCAGGCAAGTATTGGTATGGCGCCATTTGAGGCCTTATGCGGCCGACCCTATAGATCTCTAGTCTATTGGGCCGAGGTGAGTGATGCACCTATGTTAGGTCCTGAATTAGTCTGGGAAATAATTGAGAAGGTTACACTTATATATAAGAGATTGGCTTCAGTTCAGAGTTGCTAGAAGAGTTATGTCGACCGTAGGAGGAGACCTTTATCTTTTGAGATAGGAGATCATGTGTTCCTGAAGATATCACCGAGGTGGGGTTTAATGAGGTTTGAAAAGAGCGGAAAGTTGTCTCCTAGATTTATTGGCTCTTTTGAGATTCTAGAGAGGATATGGGAGGTAACTTACTGTTTGGCCTTGCCACTCTAACTTTCCGGGGTTCATGACGTATTTTATATCTGTATGCTCCAGAAGTATGATCCTGATCCTTCACACGTATTGAATTGGACCGAGTTAGATGAGGATGCCTCGTATGAGGAGAGACCGATACGGGTTTTAGACTCTCGAGACCAAGTCTTGTGAGGCAAGAATATTCCATTGGTTAAGGTGTTGTGGCGACACCACGGGGTTGAAGAAGCAACTTGGGAATGTGAGGCAGAAGTCCGTGAGAAGTATCTAGACCTATTTGTTGATATTGGAAACTTATGTTGAAAATTTTGTAAATGTTGTAGTATGTGAACATTGTATATGTTTTGGAGAATTGAATGGTAATAGTTGGTGTTGAAAGATTTGGTGTATCCTTGTTACAAATTTGGATGTATGGAAATTGTTTCATTTTCTTTAAATGTTGATTGATTTTAAATTTCGAGGACGGGAGGTTATAACGATTCTGGTTTAGACCCGATCCATTTATTGTTTTCGGATTTGAGAACCTGTGTATTTACCTGTTGTTCAGCTCTTTTACATCTTGTTACTTGTTGGGTTTGGCTATTGGGAGTTTTGGTTGTGTTTAAAATAGGTTGGGAGGTTGTTTTCAAAGAGTTGTTGCCCAGATTTTGGCTTGCTTACTCTAGCGACCATTTCTGCTCTCGAGTGATCTTTTACAGTCAGTAAAACTACTAAGAGTTTGATACCTTCACTCGAGCGGTATTTCTTGTGCTTGAGCAAACTTTTTCAAGTCTGAACTACTGAGAGGCAATCATTGTGCACTCGAGCGGTGGTTTTGGTCACTCAAGCGGTGTCACTTATTGTGTCTGTCACTCGAGCGACCATTTCTGTGCTTGAGCGGTCTGTGCATTTATCAGTCTGAGAGGAAACCATTTTCAGTCACTTTCTCACCTCTTTTTTTCTCTAAACATTTCAAAACCCTAGATCCACACACTCTCTCTCTAGGTTCTTAACTTCTTGCTTTAAATACTCTCAATCCTTTGATCTCTTCACCCTAGACCCTTGGAGAAAAGTGTTGAGCACGTTAAGGGCTTCATTTTAATCAGGGAAGTTATTGTTTTTGGCTCCGCCAAGTTCTACCCATCTCTTCTTCATATCATCTACTTTGAGGTAGGGATTTCTTTGACTCTTTTATATGATTTTTAGCTTAGTTATTTGTTGTTTGAAAAGGGTTAGTTATTTGGCAATTTTTGGTAAAACTTAGGGTTTGGTTTGAAATCAAAAGAGGGGTTTTCCAAATTGATTCTTGCAAAGGGTTGTGGGATTATGGTTATGGATGAGTTGTGTTGAAATGGTGGAAATCCTTTCTTAAAATTGATTCTCATAAATGAAAGAGGGGTTTTTGCTCTAATTTTTGATATTTGGAATTGTGAAAAGGAAATGGAAAATGATGTTGGATATTGTGAAATTGGAATAATGGTTATGCTGATAATGATGGTGGAGTTGGATATGTAATATCACTCCCACTGAAATTGATGGGATTGTTTTTTTTTTTTTTTAATTTGAAATTTATCTATTGAATTGAAATATCTGTTTTGAGTTACTGGTGGAGAATAGTCTTGATTGTTGTAGACATGGCATGAGGATTAGGTTGAATTAAAACTAATTTCTCATCCATTGTGCATTGAGTATCATTACACATTGAACATTGAAAATGTATCGGTTTTTGAGAAAAATGAGTGAATACCTTGGTGAATTTGGTTAGGGGGTGTAGTTGTAGTTATGATGTTGGCCTGTGTGTTCTTGGTGAAAGTCCAGAAACCCGTGCAGTTGGGTGGCGATCCTTCTAGTTAGTACCGTTAAAATGGCTTTTGGTAGTGCTTGTATAGCCTACTGGCAGACATGTACCTAGAGATTCCCTGTGTGTTGTATCCACTGCCCTGTTTTCTATTATAAACAAATTATGTTCATGAATTGAAGTATATTTTGGCATTGCATTGTTTTGAGATGGAAAACGAGGAACATTTGACAAATGGCATATACATGCATTCACTTTATGATTTTACGAAGATTCATATATTGTGTTAGAGTATTTCTACTAGGGTTTGACTCACCCGATGTGGGAAACAACTTTTGTAATGATCACATATATATAATGAATGGAAGATATGAGATTGTTAATTAATTGTAACATTGTTAGCAAATAGGTTATTATTATTTATTTCGGTGCGTTACAAGTGGGTTGATCTTAATCTAAATAGGAGGAGTCTTGGATAATTGATATTCTTGTAAAAGATAGAGTCCCATGAAGTAAGACTTCTAGAGGAAGTTGGACACTGTTCATTACAAAAGTAAGGCACCCCCGTGGGTCTAAGGTGTGAATTATTTTGTGATCTCTTTATTTGAGTTGATATCATGTGAGATAGGTTATTGACTTGATCATCGGAGTGCCCCCGGGTAAATGAGCCACCACGGTATTTCTTGTTTTCTTGTATGCGGATGCTTGCTTAATCTATTCTTTCACATACTCTTCAGCTGGATTTCCTAGATCTTAGCAAGGAGATCTATTTGGTTGTGAGGCCAAAAATCAATACCCACAGTCATATAGCTTGGTATACCCTCGATGTACCCATCACGTACCCATGAAGTAGCCACGGAGTACCCAACTGCCAAAGAATGTATAAGAAGTACCAGGTACGTATTTCGAGTATCCGGTACACATGTGTAGACACCCCATTTTTTATAGCCCATAAGACTTGGGCGCCTCAGGTTGATCACTCGATGATGAAAGTTATGATGTACAATCGTTCGATTTCTTCACCAAGAAGAGCTTCTAAATCTATTCTGACCAAAACTATTTTAGACCTTAAAACCCTCTTTTCCAAAATATTTTTCCAAATGTTTCTATGATGTTCCGAGGCTCGCATTTTGTTCAAAATATTGCACTTTTCGATAAATCGAGCAAGGAAAAAGTGGAAATAAATGGAAAGGAGGTGAACACTTTGAAAAATCTTTAAAAATATCTTATTTATAGGTGTGGAGTTGACGAAAATAGGAGGGGATGGAAGAAAACTAGTTGGGGAACAATTGGGCATCAATTCGGTTAAGATAAAAAGGAGCAGCCTTCACTAAAATAGGCATATCTCTTTGCATACTTAGAATTTATATGTGAGGCCACCACCATTGGAAAGTAGACTTCCAGGACTTCAATTTAGACTCAAGAATGACCAAAATTGAGTTCGGATGAGGGAGATATGTCCAAATGAAATCGGGCTTGAGAGCAGATTTTTGTGGCCTGCCGGCCAGTTGTGAAAATTTTGGCCATTTTTGAGTAGATTGACCCACAAGTGGTCTGCAGGCCATTATTAGTGGCCTGCCGGCAACATCTGTCAAAAACCAGATATTTTTGCAAGCTATCTGTACAGATGCATGCACTACTCCAGCTGTCTCTATACTAATATTTCTGAGATAGACACATGGTTTTCTATATATAGGGGACCTTCCCTCTTGGTTTTAAGGTTAGAAAAATTCTAAAAAGTTGAAGACTTGTATAGCACTCTCTCTCTATCTTGCAACCTACACACTCTCTCTCTCTACACTTCCTAAACCAAGAATTTAGCTCTTATTGCTGAGGTTCTTGAGCTCAAATCTCATCCCTTGAGAGTGAGAACTTGTGGGTTTTTGTTAACAAAAGAGTTACCTTGCTTCAAGAGGTATAACTTTGACTATCTTTACACTACTTCTTTCTTCTCTTTTCCTGCTATTTTTGTTCTATTTTTGGACTGTTTTTAAGGGCTAAAGCTTGTGGTTCAAGGCCATTAAAGGTAGAGGGCCTTACCACCCTTCTTTAAACCTTCGTTCCTAGGCCTTTACCCTTGTGTTTCCTATCTTTTCATCAACTTTTTTTCAGCTTTTTACCACTGAATTTTACAGTTTTTCAAAGACTAAAAATCATGTTTTGAAGTCCCAAAAATGAAGGGGTTAGCCTTCCCTCCTTATGCTTGTGTGCTAGTTTCAATCCCTCAATATTTTAGCTTATTGTTTTAGCTATTTTTGTCTTAATTTCAACACTGTTTTAGCACTTTTTAGGATTGTTTTTGATTGATTCTTGAATTGGAGCTTTTTTTAGCATGCTTATAGTGTAATAGTCCTCATAGGTTTGGTGTTTTAGGCCTTAGACACCCAACCTATATGAGTTGATAGCATTTATTTTGTGCTTTCCCTACTTGTGATCATCTTTTAATCACCTCTTCACCCTCCATCCTTTCTTGACTTTTTACTGTTTTGAGCTATCATGCAATGACCGACATACAATGAATTTGCATCGATTGATGGCTTGGAAATCAAGCCTACCCCTCCTTTGAGCTAGTTGATGATAAGGAGAGGTAGGGTGGACAGACATCCCCTTAGAATACTCTGTTTGTGCTCTGTTTATTTTCTGTTACAGCAGGAGAAACCCAACATCAGTGGCCAGCATGCCACCTTTACTGGGCGGCAGGCTACTATTAGTGGCCGGCCAGTCACTACTTCTAGGCTACCGGCCACGTTTTCCAACAAGGTAGTGTGTTGTTTCCTACAGAATAAAATAGAAATTGAGGTAAAAAAAAGCAGTGCAATCCCCTGAGTGTGCAACAGAAGCATTCCGGTAGCAAAATAGAGGCATTTTTTGGTGGAAACCGCCTTCATGCATGAGCATTCTTTACTTCCCAGGGCTGATTAGTTAGAGTACTTAGTTACTTAGCTTAATTAATTCTCTTGTGTAACTACTTAGTTAGTCCTTTGTATTAATATTTGTGTTGTATTAGTTAAAGTAGTTAGTTAAATTCGGTGTTGTAATAATTAGTTAAGTAACTTAGCTAATTCATTTATTCGAACTCTCCTACATGAGCGAGAACTTGTAATAACGTATATGTTTTCCAACCAACGTCTTTCTCCCTTTTATTTACCCACTTATGATGGATAGTTTACAGCATCATGTTTACTTAGCATTTCTCATGATTTGTATTCATTTGTCTTGCATGCATTAGGCTTGGCGCATCATTCTAACACACATTTGTTATTCAATACTTACTTGAGTACGTGTTTGAACTGCATGCTATCAAGTTGATTCACATGTCATAACTAGTAGCCGAGCCTATTAGTTGCATATCGCATGTGTTGTATTAGTCATGTTGCATTAGTTAGAGACATGTATGTTTTCTAATTATTTTGCTTTGTTTTGGCTTGCCTTGGAGTACTTGGTGAGCATTTCTTGCTTTAGCATATCGCATGCGTGTGATTGTTGCCATGTCAAGCATGATCTACCATGAGGCTAATTGCTTAAATGATAAACTGGTTGAATTCCTGTGGATAGAGGCTAATTGCTTAAACTGGAATAGTTTGATCAAAGTACATATGGGTTCACTTTTTTCAAGTAACACATATTCAAAACATTTTCAAACAAACTTAAAATCAAAGTGTTCCAACTTTTGCAAATTAGTCTATACTTGTGTACAACACATAGTAAAGTTAGCCTAATATTCGGAACAAGAGCATATAAGGTAAATTGGTGATGACGGATAAGTGGCTTTTGGCACGAGTCCCGGGTTTTCTAAATTTTCCAAAAAATATGTAGGTGACAACTCTGTATCTGATAATGCAGTCAATTTTTGGCATTTTTATTCAAAATCGATTTTCCAAAGGATTTTCCAGATTTGGACTCATTAGTGTTTATCTATTTCACATTGCACTTGTGAAATCAAATTCAGAACCACGGGAGTCCGAACTGTGGGGCTAGTCGTCTCCGAAAAGAGCACGAAAAGCAAGCCACAATTTCTAGCGACTTTGCTGGGGATTTAGAGAACTTGACTCGAACTTCATAAAGTGAAATTTTATCTACACTTATATGTTTTTTGCATTGCATTTGCGTTGTTGCTTTTAAGTCACCGTGTTTGCCATCTACTATTCCTGGATAGTTTGCCGGAGGCTTGCTCAAAAGCTTGCCAAAAGGTTGACCGATCATGGGCTCTACCATGTTGGGAACACAACCCTTGGATCTGGGCTACCACTGTACCTTTTGATCCTCCTTTCACTTCTCGGTATTAGGTGTGAGGTATATTAGGTAGTTTGGCTGAGGTACCCCTTTTTGATGATTCGGCCTTGCTGCATATAGTAAAGCCATAGTGACTGTTCCAAACTAGGACATGATGCTCACCTGTATGTAGGATTGTGTGAAACCATTTGTTTGAACTAGTGAAACCCTACTTCATAACAAAACTAGGACAGGGTAATCCTACCCCCTCATAGGGGTGTTTTGGCTCTCTTTTACCTAGTATGTGCTTTGCAGTGAAACTGTATAGGGGTGCTTCATATCAGTTGTATAGTTGATATCAGTTTGTGGGGCAGAATTCAGTAGGGAGTGCAATCATTAAGCTATGATCATGTCCATTCTAGTGAAATTGGGCTGAAGTGCTGTTTGTTTTCTCTTTTGCAAGGTAGTTCTGGAACCATAGCTTTAGAAGGCTCTGAAATCCCCCGGGTACTCTGGACTCGTGTTGATAGACTTTGTCAGGTTGGAGATCTAGTTTAGGGACAGCCCGTGTCTTCCTCGCTACCGCTAGTTACAAGACTAAGGAGGATTAGGCAGAGTTCGCCAGTCCAGTTCTTACAGCGATCACCTCTCAATTCACATGTGTTCAGTCCAGTTCGAGAATAGTCATCTGCTTCTTGTTCAGAACCAGTGTAGTCACCTATTTCAATGGCACAATATCCCCCGGCCAATATGGAGGAACTAATACTCCATCTACAACAAAAAGTTGAGACACTACAGCATGATACGGCCTGTCAGGCTGAGGTTACAGCCCGTCATGCTGAGGTCATAACCAGACTATAGCAACAGCAACTGCAACCGCAGCCAACGGCAACCTCTACATCCCATGTACCCGCCGCGGTTATTCCTGTGTCCAGTGCCACTACTAATACTGCCACTGCTCAAGATCCACAAACTGAGGGTGTTCCGATTTTCCTAGTCCAAGTAGAACCCATCCCAGCACAAGCTTTTAAAGCCCCGGTTTATTAAATCAAGGCACTGTTCGAATTTGAGGTTGATATAATTGTGCTCAAAATCAACAAACTGGAGAAACTGTTCAAAAAAGCGCAAGGGGTCAACTCCATTCCAAACATAGAAAATGGGTACACCAAATCTGCGGTTACCTTACCAGAGCGGTTCAAGATGTCGCATATTGACCGCTTTGACGATTCTGGGGACCTAATGGTTCACTTACAGCTATTTTTAGATATTTTACGGTCGATGGGCTTAACTAGACCGCAGAAGCTATCCCTCTTGGTCACACCATGTCAGGTATAGCAGGTATCTAGTCCGCCAAGTTGGAAGATTCAGTAAAATAGAATTAGGAGGAGTTAACTGAGTCCTTCATCACTCAGTACTCTTATAACACGCAAATTGAGGTCACAACTCGTGATCTCGAGGCGATACGTCAAGAGCCAAAGGAAGGCTTCTCCGAGTTTGTGGCAAGATGGAGGACTAAAGCATCCATGATGACTGTTCAACCTTCAGAGAAAGACCAGATCAAAATGGTTATCCGAAACCTGCATGGCAAGCTGCTGCAGAAAATGATTGTTCTTCCCTTATTTACATTCGGAGAACTTCATGAAATTGGGGTTCAAATCGAGGATGCAATTCGACAAGGGATCATTGTGGAAGGTAATGAGCCTGTGAGGAAGAATATTGTTCGTAGCTCCAATGCTACCACCAGTGGTAGCACAACTACAAAATGCTCAGAAGTAAACACTGTCACCAGTCTCATCGAAAACCCTTTTGTTGATGATAGCCTAAAACCAACCACTTCAACTCGGCCCCAAGCCCTAAATTTTTATCCTCTTTACATATCTCTCTCTCAAGCTTTGAAAATTCTGCTAGAAAAAGGGCACCTAGAGCTCCTAGAACCCCGACCCCTTCCAAATCCTCTTCTACCAAGATATGACCCTGCTAAACACTGTGCTTATCTTCAACAACCAAGTCATGATACAAACCGTTGCATTTGCCTCCGTCATAAGATTCAGGATCTTATTGATGAAGAGATCATAGCCCCACCAAAAAAACCTCAGGCCACCACTAATCCATTACCTTCACACCTCAACGTAATCCATACACTACCATCCACCTACAACCCCAACATATACATCACCACAGCCCATTTACCCAAGCCTGAGGTATTCATTCCTACACTCGTAAGAGATCGTCAAACCCAGTCAACACCTACCAACCCCTCTGTCAATCCCTCTAGGACTAGTAGCCGCACCTTCAATCCCCTTTACATGACCTTGTCCAAAGCTCTCCAAATCCTTATCGGACAAGGCCATCTCAAACCCCTTGACCCTCGGCCTCTCCATGATCCCTTCTAGCTAAGGATGATGCTACCAAGTATTGCACCTTTCATCAATAAACCGGCCATGACACTGACCGTTGTTTTCGTCTTCGCCATGAAGTACAAGATCTAATTGACAAAAAGGTCATCGCCTCACTAGGTCCTACAAATTCTATCGTGCTGGATCAATGAACTTGGGGGGATAATGTGACTATGTGATCGGGAATGAACCACCTATTGATGGCACTCGTTTTACTCCAGATGTGGTGGATGGCACACTGTTTTAGCACTTTGAAAATGATATTTATTTAACTTTCAAACTTAGTTATTGAGTCGGTCTTGTTATATTGAATCAGGCTTCTTGTGTTAGAGTTTGGTGATTTTGGGGGTGTTAACTCGGACATCATTTTCTTGTTTTGTGTTTGTCTTTTACACTATTTCTTTTGAGTCTATTTCTATCATGAAGCCAGTTGAGCTAGAAGATCTGAATGGAATTGCAGTAAGTTTCACCTATTGCTATGTGCCTTTAAACCATTGCATTGACCAAAGTTTTTTTTTTTCAAAACTTTCAAAACTGTGATAAAAACAAAGAGGAGGAATTCCTCGAGATTTGCAAAATTTGATCAACTGAGAGGAAGAGAGGCCTACTAAACCCTTAATGAATGAAATCATGTTTGTTAATGTGAGTACTGAGAAGGATCCTGGCTTAGTCCAAATTGGTTCTACATTGTCTTCAAAGGAGCACGAGCGACTAGTGGTTTTATTAAAATATTTCAAAAATATTTTTGCGTGGTCCCATGAACACATGCCTGGAATTGATCTTGAGATTGTACAGCATAGGATCACTTTTAGCCTCAAGACTCGACCCCTTTGCTTTCAAAACCTTGATTCAAGAATGTTCAACGATCAACCAAAATGTGAGACTTGCATGGCCGAATTAGAAGCAGCTCTTGAACTAGGAGCAATAAGGTCGAATGTGATCAAAGGAAGCTTGCATAGCTGGATGAGAAGCAACTCTTAAACTAGGGGCAAAAAAACGTTAGATGTGATCGAAGATTCAAAAATGGGTCATTTCTCAAGCCAATAGAGACCGGCAAGAAAGCCAAAATCCCGAAATGTGAGAGAAGAAAATTTTTGCTGAAGGACAGTCAAGTTCCTATCTATGACACTAGGGGCAAATTCAGACCCAATTGGATGGGCTCTTACATCATCAAGACTATTTAGTCAGGAACAACAGCCATTCTCATGGATTCAAATGGCTTAGAGATCCTATGGCCAATCAACATGGACAAGTTAAACTTTTCTATCTTTGAGAGGCTCGGTGGGCCGAAAACCTGAAGGGCGACCCAGGCAAAAGTTAGAGCAAAGAAAAAAAAGAAAAAGAACAAAAATGGAAAAAATGAAAACAAAGCAAAAGAAAAAAAATAAAAAGAAAGAAAGAAAAATGAACAAAAAAAAAATAGAGCTCGCAAGGTTGAAAAGCTGAAAGGGCGGCCTTGGAAAAAGTTAAAGGAGAGAGTTAATACTCGAGTGCACCTTAACTGGGAACTACGTAAGGCTTGATTCCCATCTTTGGGATACGTAGGCAACTTATCCTGAAGTTTGGCCCTAACCATTTTTTAGCTTGCTTGTCTCATCCATATTGATTGGCTTACTCAAACTCGGTGGGGATGTACAAATTGGCTCATCTTCGTGCTAATCTTCGTTCAAAATTGGTTGTCCTATTCCGTTAGAAGATTTAGCTGCCAGACAATGCAAGTTCAGATTTGAGGTTGTGCATCTCAAGAGTTAATTCCACGTTGGTTGAGTGTGGACTCGCCTTTTTCTCGCGCCCCGCCTTTCGGAAAAGGGTTTGAAAAGAAGGCCTCACAGTTGGGACTCCCGTCGTTCTGAATCTAGTCTCACAAGTGCAATGTGAAACTGATAATCACCAAAGAGTCCAATCCAGCAAATCTTTTTGGAAAATCGATTTTAAATCAAATAATGCCAAAATTGGACTGCTTTGCCAGATACAGAGTCGCCACCTAAATATTTTGTTTTGGAAATTTAGGAAACCCTGACTCGTGTCGAAATCCACGTGTCCGTCATCACCAAAGTTGCCTCGGCTCGGGAATTTAGGTACGGAGGGGGAAGGTCATGAAATGAGCACCCCCGCTCGCCCGATCAAAGATCGGCCTCTACTAATCATGATATGATTTTTTTATAAACATTATGCGTTCTTATTCCGGTTATTAATCTAACCTTACTATGTGATGTGCACAAGCAAATATAGACTAAATCGCAAGAATTGGAACATTTCAAGTTATGTTTGTTTTTGCGAAAATGGTTTGAATTTGCCATCCTCAAGTGGGCTTAAAAATGCGGATTTGCCACCAAGCATGTGAGCTTAAAATATGATTTCCACTCAACAAAGTGGGCTTAAAACACACATTCGTTGAATCGTTCCGATTCAAACAACAAGCCTTCATCCACAAGCATTCATGCAGTTTAGCATTTAAGCACATAGCCTCATGGCAATATGGCGATCACACTCATGCAAGCATCCTATAGCATAAAACTCACCGAGTACTCGAAGCCAAAACAAAAACTAGTTAGAAATATGCATGATCCTAACTATACAAGATGCCTAATGCAACGCATGCAATATGAAATTAATAGGCTCGGCTACTAATATGGCATATGGATGATTTGAACAGCATGCGATTAAACACGTATTCAAAGAAGATATTGAAATTGCAATGTAGTTTGAATGATGCGCCGAGCCTCGGTGCATGCAAAACAAATGAATAGATGCAAATATGCAAGCATAAGGTATGCTAATCAAAACATGATCCCTAATCTAACCATCAAAAGCGATTAAATAAAAGGGAGAAAGACGTCGGGTTGGAAAACATACACACACGCACGCATGCACGCTTATTACAACATTACGTCCTCGCGAAAGAGGGTCCGAATGAATAAGCTAATTAACTACGCTAATTAAGCTAATTATTACAACACTTGAAATGAATTAACTAACTTATTCTAAGCTAATTAAATATTACAAACCGGAAGAATTAGCTAAATACTAGGCTAATTAAGTACAAAGCAACTAATTAATTAGCTACCACTAATTAATTGAACAAAACAATTAAATGGCTCAAGAAGCGAGGGATGCATGCTCGGTTTCTCCACCTGAAAAGCTAGCACCTTGCCATTGAACGCCTCTGTTTGCACATATTTGAACACCAACAGTGTTGCCAATTCCCAGAATGCCTCTGTTTCCCCTTTCCATCACACTGAGCAATTTTCTTCATTGATGGCCGGTCGGCTACCAATGGTGGTGTCGGCTACCACTGGTGGCCAGTCAGCTACTGCTAGTGGCCGGTCGGCCACCCCTGCCCTAAACTTTCTTTTGCTGCAACAGAGAGCAAATAGAGGCAAAAAGTGTATTCTCAAGGAGTGTTTTTACTGTTACGCTCCTTATCATCACACAAGTTCAAAGGAGTGTGACTCTTGGCCCTCAAACCATCAATCAAGCATTTTCCATACATGATGGCTAAGGAACCAAGCTTGTACAAGCTTAATGAGTGCAAAACAAGACTCAAAATGACCACCACCCTATCATGCATGATCAAGGGTGATGGTGACTAAGAAAAGTGACACATTTCATCACTTTTGAGTATGAAATGTCCCACTTTTCTTGTGTTCGAATTAACGTCCGATTTGAACACATGCAATGCAACACGAAAGATGCTTATCTTGCCTCTTTTACTTATTCATTTTGTTTACTTATTTTACATTATCGGTTCATTCTTTAATCGATTAAGTCCATTGGTGAGTGTCTTCTAAAACGAAAGAAGTGTCAACCAAGGGGTAGTTCAAGGCATGAGGGAAGCTTCATGCCGTTGGTAATGAACCCTCAAAAGAGGATTAAACTATTAAGCATGAGCCTCAACCTCAAGCTTAAACAACCCTAAGGTTGAAACAACCCTCAAACAAATGGAAAAGTGAAGCAAAGAGGGAGGTTGCAGAGATATTAACTGATGGAATTAGGCATGAAAAAGCATTAAAACATGCAACCAAGACACACAAATGATGCTCAAAGCGTAGAAACACTAAGCTAGTGAAGGAAATTACACCACAACTATACAAAACAAAGCTCAAATGACCCAAACAGCCCAAATCAGAGCTAAAGCAGGTCAAAACAGAGGCAAAAACATGCTGGACTAAAGCTAAGTTAGGCTAGAAAAACATGCTAACATGTGAGGCTAACTAGGCATGCAAGCAAGACACAAGGAGGGGAGGCTAATCCCTCCAATTTTGGACTTCAAAAGAAGGTTTTTGTCACTAAAAAACCTCTGAATTTCAGTGGTCAAAAGTCCCAAAAAGTTTGATTTGAATGTGATGAAAAATGGTGCAAAAGTCTAAGCAATTAAGCAACAAGAAGGGTGGATTACCCCTTAACCCAAAATAGCCTCAAACCATCATTTTAAGCCTCAAAAATAGAGTTTTTTATAGTTGAAAACCAACCCAAAAACAATACAAAAGGATGGAAAAACAAGTATTCAAAGCAAGTATACTAATCAAGTAAACTACCTCTTGAAGCTCAAGCACAAATTAAGCAACAATCCAAGCTTAGACCTTCTTCTTGAGCACAAACAAGACTCCAAGAGACCTCAGCTCCAAGGTGGCCAAGTTTGATTAAGGGTTGGTGTGCAAAAGTGTAGAGAAACTAGACTTTAAGGCACAAAATAACAAGAGAGAGAGAGAGAGAGAGAGAGAGAGAGAGAGAGAGAATTCTAGAGAGAGAGAGGGAGATTTTTGGTCAAAAATGTCTAACCTCTCAAAATGGGAGGCACCCCCCTATATATATAAAAACAAGGTTTGAGCTTAGATATATCCCACCATACACCTGTATGAAGATGTAGCTCAGTGAGCAACAGCTGGCAAACAAATATCTAGAAAAAGGGACCAATAGCCGTCGGCCACCACTGGTGGCCGACAAGCACAAGCCATGGCTGATAGATCCCAGGGCTGGCCGACAGGTCACCCTCTCTTCCAGGCTAAAGGCAACAAGCTCCTGGTCCAAAAACATGCACAAAACAGATAAGATTTAGAGGCTCAAAGATGAGGCGTTTCCGTCGAGGACTTCGGGCGCTCAAAATGAACACAAACAAGCATAATCATCGAGTGCGCAAACGATGATGTCCAAGTCCTGAGGACGGTAAAAAATGGGGTGTCTACATTGAGCAGTGGCCATTTGCAAAAATAGTTTTGAGGATTTTTAGTGAAGTTGACTAATTTTCTCGAAAAATATTCCATTTTTTTTTTGTTGCCAAAATTGGACAATTTATTGGACCCAAAAAAGGAAAATTTTCAGTGCTCACAGCCTAACTTACATGATTTCAAATCAGAAAGTCGAACAAGCATGTTAATCTAACTCTCATGTTGGTTAAAATTGTTTTAGTAGAAACCTAAAAACAAAAAAAAATGTAGTCAAAGTGATGAACTAGGGGCACAGTTGAGTCAAGTTTTATGTCTTTTGCCCATTATCAATGCACTCGCCAGGAAGGGCACAGCTAAAGCTAACCGCAAGGGCCAAAAACTCTCTCCTCCTCTAAGCAGTGAGGTACCAAGCCAAGTGCGAAGCACAAACAAGAAATAGAGCTGGATATTCGAAGCCCCCCTCATAAGGTCCACAACTTCCAGCTTATCTACCAACCACACCTAGGAAGGGATAAATAAAAATAAGAGAGATTAAAGAATAAAGAGATGTGCACTGAGAGAAAAAGTAAAGAAAGTGCTTTTCAGAGAAAAAGAGATTGAGGCCAAAGTGATATGAGAGTCATAAATGAGAAAATGGTGGAAACAATACCTGAAGAAACAGGCTCCTCGTGAATCGAAAAGTCTCCCGCCGAAGGAAAGCAAATATCTAGTGTTGTGTTTGTGGTTTTGTTTGTTGTAAGTCTTGTTTTGAGTCATTTTGTGTTTAGGTTGTTTTTACCTTCCCGTTGTTGATTCATTTTGACTTTGGTCAATCGTAGGCTCAATACCCGGTTAAGAACTCATTCTCAATTTCAATTTCAAAAATAAATCATTTTGTACTCAGAGTGCTATGTCATTCCCAACATGGTGTGCAAAACAGGATTCTTTCTTTCATAAACTATAGGGTCCAACCCCGATCAAAAGATAGAGCAATAAAACAAGGACTGATTTGAAGCTACATAGTCTCCGGACTGCAAAGCAAAAGAAAAAGAGGGAAACTTGTGAATATGATCAGGAAGAAAAGCGGTATCTGTGGCTTCCGCATGCAGATTTTACCCCTTTGAACTGTGAGTTGAAGGTGGAAATTTTGAAAAACACAAGGGGGAGATCCCTGTCGGAGTAGAGTGGTTCATTGCCACTCGCCCCATGAGTTGTTTTCTAAAGCGTCGCTTTGTTGGCTTACTGCATTTTTTAAACATCATCCATTACATCACAATCTCATCATACATCGTGCATCTGTCGCACAATCGCATACCACATCGTGCATCTATCACACAAATCTCATCATACTCTTTGCATCCATCGCATCATCTCAGGACCTCTTCTCATGACTTCAGCGTGGTTAGAGTGTTCCTTTCCTCACACGATTTTAACGTGTTTGGAATTTATCTCAGGGTGTGCGGGAACACAACCCTGAGCAGTTTTCTCTTCCTCTTCTCACGATTTTAGCATGGTTAGAGTATCTTAGGACGCGTGAGATGCAACCCTGAGTGGTAGGGCAACTTCTCACGATTTCAGCGTGGTTAGAGTATCTCAGGACATGCGAGATATGACCTTGAGCGGTAGGACCTCTTCTTACGATTTTAGAGTGGTTTGAGTGTTCCATTCCTCACACGATTTCAGCTTGTTTGGAGTTTATCTTAGGGTGTACGAGAGACGCGACCCTGAGCGGTTTTTCTCTTCCTCTTCTCACGATTTCGGCGTGGTTAGAGTATCTCAGGGTATGCAAGAGATGCGACCCTGAGTGGTTTTTCTCTTCGTCTTCTCATGATTTTAGCGTGTTTAGAGTATCTCAGGACACGTGAGACGTAACTATGAACGGTAGGACCTCTTTTACCGATTTCAGCGTGGTTTGAGTGTTTCTTTCCTCACACGATTTCAGTGTGTTTGGAGTTTGTCTTAGGGTGTGTGGGAGACGCGACGCTGAGCGATTTTTCTCTTCCTTTTCTCTCTATTTCGGCATGGTTAGAGTATCTCAGGGTGTGCGGGAGACGCGACCCTGAGCAGTTTTTCTCTTCCTCTTCTTACGATTTCAGCGTGTTTAGAGTATCTCAGGACGCGTGGACGCAACCTTGAGCGGCAGGACCTCTTCTCACGATTTTAGAGTGGTTTGAGTGTTCCCTTCCTCACACAATTTCTATGTGTTTGGGATTTGTCCTTCTTCCTCTCACAGTTCCAGCGTGGTTGGAGTATGTCACCCTATTTATCTACTACATTATCCATCGCACTGTTTTGTGCATTCACCTTGTAGTGCACTATTTTGTACATGCATTTTGGTTTCGCACTGTTTTGTGCATTCACTTGCATCGCACTGCTTTGTATATTCACTTATATCGCACTATTTTGTGCACCTTGACTTCACACTATTTTGTGCACCTCATATCGCATTCTTTTGTGCATTCAACCCATAGCACTATTTTGTGCATTCAACTCACATAGCACTAATTTGTGCACCTCCATCGCACTATCTTGTGCACCCTCAGTCGCAGTGTTTTGTGCATTCATCTTGCTTCGCACTATTTTGTGCACCTTGCATCGCACTATTTGTGCACTTTGTATCACATTGTTTTGTGCATTCATTTACCCCGCACTGTCTTATGCACTCACACTGGGTCTAGGAGACCTTAAATCCTGTAAAGGTGCAATTCCTTTGGTGTTTGTCATGCCCGAATGACTTTTGGCGGTTGGTATAGCCACCTGACTATGTTTGTAGTGAGTTCCTAGGAGATCAACCGAGATCGTAAAAACTAGAGTTCGAATGGCCGAGGCCTAGAATGCAAAGGTTTGGGATTTTTGAGACTAAAGTCTAGTTTGAATACCCATGGGTGTATCCTCAGTTTGAACTCTGTATGGCAGCCCCATAGTTGAGGTAGCTTGTGTGCGCCTCAATTCTAGATACTAAACCAACCTTGTCTGTCACTCTGTTGGAGAATGGGGAAAGTTGCAAACATAGCCAAGAAGAAAAGTAGTACCCGTGGTTCGGAAGTGCAAGATGAATGAAGAAGCTTTAGAACCAAGAAGAAGAGGAAGATCTACAGCAGCATAAGGTGAGTCATCGCCAATTGCCCCTGCCAGGTACTTTCTAAAAGTGCCGCTTCCCAACTGCTACATCATGTTCATTATCTCTATCGTAATGCATATAACATCTATCATATGCATTTACTACATTATCCATCGCATTCATTACATCATGCATCCTTTCCAAATTAAGCTTAGTTTGGCATGTGCTCATACATTTCCCTCGTTAAAACATGATTATGTTATGTGTAAGTACACATACTACGCTGAGGCCAGTATTAAGGGTGTTAACACCTTTTCTGTTTAAGACGTGGTTTGTTTTGTGTCCATTCCTTTTCTAGGTAAGATGTGGTTTGGCCTACGCCTCCCTATCCACTTTATCCATTGCATCCATTGCATTGTACTTTGTTTTGTTGCATTCAGCATTTAGGATCCTTATCTTTCCCCAGCAGATCATTCCTCACTTATGTCATACCACCCAATTACTTGTACTCTTTCTCTTTCTATAAAAAACATAGTTTTGCATGTGCTCGCACCCCTTTCACATTGAAACATGCTTCAGTTATGTGTAAGCACCCATGCTATGCTGAGGCCAATATTGAGGGTGTAGCCACTTAGCCTGTGTTAGGCGTCGTTTAGCTATGACCATTTCTTTTCTATATAAAATGTAGTTTGATTTGCATCTCCATTCCTTTATGGTATTTGTGTGTTTTGCACTGCTTGTGGTTTGATTATTTCGTTGTATTGTATATCATTTACATTGTTTCGTTACATTGTGTATCCTTTTGTATTCTGTCCCTGAACTACATTGGTTTGATTCCTTGCAAAGGGATACATAGGCAACCCTCGGGTTTAACCAATTGCATCTGCATTTTGTTTGTTTGCCTAAGTCTTACGACCTTGTCAAAATGGGTCGTCTTCAGGCTTTGACATTCACTCACATCATTTCATTACTTTGAGCTCTGTCAAAGAGGGGCAACTGTAGACATCCCATTTTTTATAGCCCATAAGACTTGGGGGCCTCAGGTTGATCACTCGATGATGAAAGTTATGCTGTATAATCGTTCGATTTCTTCAGCAAGAAGAGCTTTAAATCCCAACCTTACACCTCATTTTTTACCAAAACTATTTTGACCAAAACTATTTTAGACCTTAAAACCCTCTTTTCTAAAATATTTTTCCAAATGTTTCTACGATGTTCCGAGGCTTGCAATTCGTTCAAAATATTACTCTTTTCAGTAAACCGAGTAAGGACAAAGTGAAAATAAATGGAAGGGAGGTGAACTCTTTGAAAAATCTTTAAAAACATCTTATTTATAGGTGTGGAGTTGAAGAAAATAGGAAGGGAGGGAAGAAAACTAGTTGGGGAACAAGTTGGACATCAATCCGGTTAAGATAGAAATCAGCAGCCTTCACTAAAATAGGCATATATCTTTTCATACTTATAATTTAGATGTGAGGCCACCACCATTGGAATGTAGACTTCTGTGGCTTCAATTTAGACTCAAGAATTATCTAAAATCGAGTCTGGATTAGGGAAATATGTCTGTTTGAAATCAGGCTTGAAAACAGATTTTTGTGGCCGGCCACTTTTAGTGGCCTACTAGCCAGTTGTGAAATTTTTGGCCATTTTTTAGTAGATTGACCCACAATTTGTGTCAAAAACCAGATATTTTTGCTAGCTGTCTCCACAGATACATGCACCACTCCAGCTGTCTCTATGCTGATATTTCCAAGATAGACACATGTTTTCTATATATAGGGGACCTTCCCTCTTGGTTTTACGATTTGAAAAAATCAAAACTCCAAGACTTGCATAGCACTCGCTCTCTCTATCTTGTAACCTACACACTCTCTCTCTACACTTCATAAACCAAAAATTTTGCTCTTCTTGCTGAGGTTCTTGAGCTCAAATCTCAACCCTTGAGAGTGAGAACTTGTGGGTTTGTTAACAAAACCTTGCTTCAAGAGGTATAACTTTGACTATCTTTACACTACTTCTTTCTTCTATTTTCTTGCTATTTTTGCATTGTTTTTGGACTATTTTTATGGGCTAAAGCTTGTGGTTTAAGGCCATTAAAGGTAGAGGGCTTACCATCCTTCTTTAAACCTTGGTTCCTAGGCCTTTACCCTTGTATTTCCCATCTTTTCATCAACTTTTTTTTTTTTTGTAGATTTTTACCATTGAATTTTAGAGTTTTTCAGAGGCTAAAAATCATTTTGAAGTTCAAAAATCGAGGAGTTAGCCTCCCCTCCTTATGCTTGTGTGCTAGTTTCAATCCCTTAATATTTTAGCTTATTGTTTTAGCTATTTTTGTCTTAATTTCAGCATTGTTTTAGCACTTTTTAGGACTGTTTTAGGACTGTTTTTGATTGATCCTTGCATTGGAGCCTGTTTAGCATGCTTGTAGTGTAATAGTCCTCATAGGTTTAGTGTTTTAGGCCTTAGACACCCAACCTATTTGAGTTGATAGCATTTATTTTGTGCTTTCCTTACTTGTGATAATCTTTTAATTACCTCTGCACCCTCCTCTTTCTTGGCTTTTTATTGTTTTGAGAGTCGTTTCAAACCGATTGTTTATTTAAGCTTGAGATAAAGGTATTATACTTAATGGTTTAATCTCTTCGGAGGTTCATTACCAACGGCATGACATCTCTCTCATGCCCAAAACAACCCTTTGTTTGATGCTTCTTTTCATTAGTGGACTTAGTGCTCATTATTGGACTTAATGAATTAATGAATGAAAAGGTAATGTGAAAAAAGGTTAATAAAATTGGGCGTAAAGGAGGTAACAAAATAATAACATAATTTGGTGTTCAATCGGACGTTAATTGAACACATGGAGACTTAAGTCATTTCATGCTTGTTAGTGATGAAATGGTTCAAGTTTCCGAGGTCAACCACTTCCCTTGATCAAATCATAATAAGGAGGAGGTTTGTGAGTCTTTTATTGTGCATTTATTGAAATTATATACCTTGGTTCATAGGCCATCATGCAATGAATTTGCATCGATTGATAGCGTGCAAATCAAGCTTACCCCTCCTTTGAGCTGTTTGATGATAACGAGAGATAGGGTGGACAGACATCTCCTAAGAATACTTTGTTTGTGTTCTATTTATTTTCTGTTGCAGCAGGAGAAACCCAACATCAGTGGCCGGCAGCCACCTTTACTGGGCGGCTGGCTACTATCAGTGGCCGGTCGGCCACTACTTCTGGGCTGTCGGCCACTTTTTCCAACAAGGCAGTGTACTGTTTCCTGCAGAACAGAGCAGAAACTGAGGTAAAAAAAAAAATCTATGTAATCCCCTGATTGTGCAATAGAAGCATTCCGGTAGCAAAACAGAGGCATTTTTGGGTGGAAACCGCCTTCATGCATGAGCATTCTTTACTTCTCGGGACTGATTAGTTAGAGTACTTAGTTACTTAGCTATTTAGCTTAATTAATTCTCTAGTGTAACTACTTAGTTAGTCCTTTGTATTATTATATTTGTGCTGTAATTAATTAGTTAAAGTAGTTAGTTAAATTTGGTGTTATAATAATTAGTTAAGTAGCTTAGCTAATTCATTTATTTAGAGCCTCCTACATGAGGGCGAACTTATAATAATGTGTATGTCTTCCAACCCACATTTTTCTCCCTTTTATTAACCCGCTTATGATGGATAGTTTATAGTATCATGTTTACTTAGCATTTCTCCTGATTTGCATTCATTTGTCTTGCATTCATTAGGCTTGGCGCATCATTCTAACTCATTTGTTATTCATTACTTACTTCAGTACGTGCTTGAACTGCATGCTATCAAGTTGATTCACATGTCATAACTAGTAGCCGAATCTATTAGTTGCATATCGCATGTGTTGCATTAGTCATGTTGTATTAGTTAGAGACATGCATGTTCTCTAATTATTTTTCTTTGTTTTGGCTTGCCTTGGAGTATTTGGTGAGTATTTCTTGCTTTAGCATATCGTATGCGTGTGATTGTTGCCATGTCAAGGATGAACTACCATGAGGCTAATTACTTGAATGATAAACTATTTGAATGTCTGTGGATAGGGCTAATTGCTTAAATTGGAATAGTTTGATCAAAGTACATATGGGTTCACTTTTTTCAAGTAACACATATTCAAAACATTTTCAAACAAACTTAAAATCAAAGTGTTCCAACTTTTGCAAATTAGTATATACTTGTGTGCAAAACATAGTAAAGTTAGCGTAATAATTGGAACAAGAGCATGTAAGGTAAATAAAAATCACATCATGATTAGTAGAGGTCGATCTTCGATCGGGCGAGTGGGGTGCTCAATTCATGACATTCCCCTCTCGTACCCAAGTTCCCAAGTTGAGACATTCTTGGTGATGACGGATAAGTGGCCTTTGGCACGAGTCTCAGGTTTCTTAAATTTCCCCAAAAAATATTTAGGTGGCGACTCTATATCTGGTAATGCAGTCCATTTTTGGCATTTTGATTCAAAATCAATTTTCCAAAAGATTTGCCAGATTTGGACTCATTAGTGTTTATTTATTTCACATTGCACTTGTAAAATCAGATTCATAACCACGAGAGTCTGAACTGTGAGGCTAGTCGTCTCCGAAAGGAACACGAAAGCAAGCCATAGCATGCAGTCCTATCGGTACGAGTACCAATACTCAGTAAGTACCCAGTACGAGTACGATAATATTTTTGAAGTACCCATGCTTTATAGCTGGTAGGAGACCCCTCAACTTAGAACAAACAATCTAATTAGCTACAGAAGTTGCTAGTGAAAAATAAGATGAAAAATATAAATAAGTATGTTTCCAATATCTATTGAGTTACTAGATAGTAATTGTAAGAGAATTTTAACTACTAAAATTATGCATCTTAACTACTATAAGATTTGTTTGACATTTTTAGTGATTTTTTGACTAATACTCTTATTTCCCAAATGCACCTTTAATATGTTGTTATTATATAATAATGCTATGTCTCACAAAATTTGCTTCCAAAACCTTTCCGAAATGTGCTGGCAGTGTGCTAGCACAACTTGTTGTAAGGCTCAACATGCAATAATAATAATGTTGGACTTCACAACAAGTTGTGTGGTGTATTTTTAATAATTTCTAGGGGAGGTACATGTAATTTGCCCTAATAATGATAACAATAATGCTACGTCACAAAATTTGCTTCCAAAACCTTTCTGGAATGTGGCCAACACAACTTATTGTGAAGTCCAACATTATTATTATTACATGTTGAGTCTTACAACAAGTTGTGCTGGCACACTGCTAGCACATTTCTGAAAGGTTTCAAGAAGTAAATTTTGTGAGACATAGCATTATTGTTATCATTATTAGGGAAAATTACACGTACCTCTTGTAGAAATTATTAAAAATGCACTCAACCCCATTAGTAAAGAGAAATGACACGAACCTCCAGAAAATATAAAATAACAACTATACCCTCTATGTCAAGCATAAAAATAAAATAACATAAAATAAAAATCCAACTTTTGATCTCTGGGCAAGTACCAGCTCTCTTTACCCACCACCACTTCCATCCCTCTCCGCAAGACCTTCACCACTCAACCTCCACCTTCACCCCCTCAACTTTGTTACTACCATCATTATTATCTACCACTAGCTACCTCCACCTCAAATATTTGACACAACAACCACCTAGAAATCAAATCAAGAAAATAAAAGTTGAAAAATATAGACAAATGCTCAAATCTACGACCACCCAACACCACACAACCAACACCCATTATAACAAAATAAAAAACCTAATTCAATATCCCTTTGAAGATTTTTAGCCTTTCTTATCCAAACCGCTTAATTGCTATAGTGGTCCTCAAAAATCTTACTCTCAAAAACCCTACCTACCAAATTGAACAAAATCAATCATACATAGTTATATGTAAGAGCATTTCCAATTCTTCATCTTTAAATTTAATAAAAAAGTATTCAAAAATTGTATCAATTATTTCATCAAATGTTCATCAAATCAAAAAATAGTTATTTCTTTCATAAAATAAGAACTCATCAAAAAATGAGGAGAACTCAACCAGAAAAGACAAGGCAAGAATGGAGGAAAAAAGAGGAGATGGCTCCCTCAATCTAAAAGACAAGGCAAGAATGAGGAAAAGAGAGGAGATGGCTACCTATTCCCGTTCGAACAGAACTCAACTAGCAAATCAAAATGACCAACTATTAACAATTGTAGCAGACAATCTTGATAACGATTGGATCAAATCTTTTGCAATTGGTATTGCAAGAGATTATTTCAGTATACCCATGATCGAAGAAGCTATGAGATGCGATGAGGTTCAATACATTTCAGGTAAACCGCTTGGAGGATTCAAAGTTGTACATCAATTCAGCTTTGAAGATGAAAAGAAAGCAATGCTTAAAGACAGTAAATGCTGGTTTGAAACATTTCGACTATAGAGAATTCACTTCAACTAGAAGAATTTAATTAGCCATTGAATTGAAGGAGTTCCTCTGAATGCATGGAATGCCAAAACCTTGCACAAAATTGCAAGTATTTGGGGTGATGTTATTTCCGTTGATTATGAAGCCACTACTTCTTGTAAGGATTTGCAAAGACAAAGTGCTGGTTGAATCCAAATCTAGTTTACCAATCCCTGGGTTCAGCTTTCTGAATTTAGGCTGTGTTTGGTACAGCTCTGGAACTAACGTTCCAGAGCTTAATTTGAACACGGCGTTTGTTTACGAATTTCAAAACTTAATTCCACGCTCACTTTGAAAACACGGTCGAAAGTGGAAAATTTGGACTAACCGGTCCACCAGTCGTCTAGCTGGTTGACCGGAACAGTGCAATTTTTTTTTTTTTTAATTGACATATGTTAATTTTTATCTATTCGAAAAAAATATTTTCCAAAATTTTTAATTTTTTTATGTGTTTTAATAGAATTTTGAGTTGTATGTTTGGTTATGAGTTGTAAGTTTTTGTATCAAATATCATATGTCACATCAAAAATTCCCCACTCAATTCAAAACTCTTTCACCAAACAAATTTTCCACACTCAAATCATAATTCCAAAACTCACAAACTGAAAATACAACTCCTACTCTCAACTCATAGTTACAAAACTCTACCAAAAGCAACAGTTTTTTTAAAAATGAGTTTTTTGTTTTTCGTAATTTTTTTTATTTTTAGTGAATATTTTTTAAATTTTAAGCTTTTTTTTTCTTTTTTAGATGCACCTTACATAGATGTATCTAAATAATAAAATATTTGTGAAAAAATATTTTAAAATTTTAATAAATACACAAAAATACAAAAATGTACTGAATTTTTTTTTTTTTGTATTTTTTGGTATTTAGTGTATTTTTTAAAGATTTCTTTCACAAATGTTATACTTTTTAATAATTATGTTAGGTGTGTCTAAAAATAAAAAAAATAAAAAAAAATTCATTGAAAACATTAAAATATAGAAAATAAAAAAATAGAATTTTCTGAAAGCCAGAACCAAACAAGCCGATTATTATCATTATTTATTTTTTAAATTTTTTTATATTTTTTAAAAAAAATCATTTTTTAATTTTTTATAGTTTTTTGAAAAAAATAAATTTTATTTTTTATTTTTTATTGTTTTAAAAAATATTTTTATTTTTATTATTTTTCAAAAAAATATTTTTACTTTTATTTTATTGAAAAAAATATATTCTTATATTTTTTTTTATTTTTTCGAAAATATATGTTTTTTTTTATTTTAAAAAAAGTTATTTAAAAAATTTTGAATTGATGATAAAACTGGTGTCCAATTAGACGGGCTTAAATAAATAACCATATCTGATTCATATAAACTTAATTATAATTAAATTGACAATGAATAATCTATATAAATTTATTTATTAATTTAGATGAATTAATATGAATTTTAAATGAATATAATTAGACGGTTCATGAGTTTGCTTTGAATTTTCACCTCTACTCTGATCTAATCATTCGATCTCGAGCTGACGTGATCCATCTTGCATGGTTGCATTCCCATTAAGTGCCAACCTTATTGTACCCCACGTTCCTAACTCTATTTCTCCCCAACCTCCTATCCCATTGATTGTTATTTTAAAAGGTCGTAGTCTCACCGGATCAAAAGGTTGTACTTCAATGGTAGCAGCTTTGGCTCAACCTCGGGCTCAAACTCCGCCTCAAGGTCGGCTTCAATGCCCTGAGCCGCCTCGCCAACCTCGACAACTACTGGCTCCTCCACCTCGGCAACAGGTGAGAACGCAGGTGGAACCTCTGGAGGAGCTCCATCGTGAGGAATCTCGTCCGCCATCTGGAGAATGGGTGAAAAGTAGGTGAAAAGTGAAGAGAAATGGAGAAAATAGGGTAAACTTTGAAAAAGTCAACCCTAGGAGAGAGAAAATGAGAGAAAAAGTCAAAGCCTGAGAAAGTTCACAAAACCCGAGAGAAACTCGAGGGGAACAAGCCTAAAGTGGTGAAAATCGAAGAAAAATGTCGAAATCAAATCTGATCGGTTCAAAATGTAGAGAACAAATAGGGTTTTACGAAAAAAAAGTTTGCGTGGGGTGTTGGAAAACGCGTAAAAAGCGTAAATCTAGAGAGAAAGCACCTCGAGAGAGAGGGAAAGGGTTTTCGGAAGTGTGGGTGTGTGAAAATGAGGAGTCTTTGTCTATACTTAAAGACGCACGCGTGGAAAGACCAAAATGCCCCGAACTGCCACGAGTGGCCAGCAAGTGGCTGGCAGGCCACATTGGTGGCCGGCAATCTGAATTAGTGGCCGACAAGTGGCCGGCGCTCTCCCCTTGTGGCCAACAAGTGGCTGATGTCCTTTCTCTGGGTTTTGATGTTGTTTTGTGTCTTTGTTTCCCAAGAAGTGTAGGAAAGGTTTACTGTTGGGTCCAGATTGTTTCTAAGGGAGCTCAAAACTGTGTTTTGGCGCACGATGTTCCTCACTTGCCAACATGAACGAGGTGTATCCTTTGTGAACATGTTGCAACATCTCCGAGAGGTAAATCGGAGGTCGTCACCGAATATTGGTTTTCATCGCCTTGTTGAATTACATATTTATGCTCTCCCGTCGCATAGAATATGCATTTCACATATATCCATGTTGCACGCATGTCTTGCATCAATTATGATTCATGCATAGAACATGCTCTTAATTTCGCATAGAATATGCTTTTATTTCTTGCATAAAATATGCCTTCAATTAACATCATACGTCGGTTGTCTATCTTGCATGGAATATGCGTTGTCACTGTATTGACTTGTTCACTTTGTGCATCTATCGCACTTGTTCACTTTGTACATTTATCACATTTCTTCATTTGTACATCTATCGCACACCTCCCTATTTCATCTCGGGATGCGTGAAGCGAGCCCGAGCGTTTTTCTCTTGTATCTTAGGACGTGATGCGCAGCCCTGGACGTGTTTTATCTCAAGACGTGTGAAGCGCAAGACCGAGCGATTTTTCTCTTGTATCTCAGGACGTGTAACACGCGGCCCTAGGCGTGTTTCATCTCGGGACATGCGAAGCGTGAGCCCGAACGATTTTTCTTATTTCTTAGGATGCGGAAACACGACCTTGAGTGGTTTTTATCTCAGGACGCGTAAAATGCGAGCCTGAGTGGTTTTGTTTTTTGTCTCAGGATGCGTGAAGTGCGACCTTGAGCAGTTTTTCTTGCTTCTCAAGACGTGTGAAACACTACCCCGAACGGTTTTCGTTTCTTAGTTTCTCAGGACCCGCGAGGCAAACCCTGCGCTGTGTTTTTTTTCCTCATCCTGCATTTTGGCGTGGTTAGATTGTGTTGTAGATCTTTTTTGCATGGAACCTATGTTGGTTTTAAGCTTAAAGTAGCTCATTCATATGTTATTATCTCATTATCTTGCTTATTCTGTTATTGCTTATTGCATCATCTCGCATGATCATGAGTTTTCAAAATAACCGGCTTCGCAAAGGCGTATGAGTCCAGCTTTCACAGTATCTTTGTGCATGCGCATATCGTTTACATTCTGCCCCAGAACTACACTGGTTTGATTCCTTGCAAAGGGATATGTAGGCAGCCTGCAGGCGCAACCATTAATTTCTGTCTTGATTGTTTGTCCAAGTCTTACGGCCTTGTCAAAATGGGTCGTCTTCGGGCTTTGACATTCACTCACGTCATTTCATGACTCCGAGTTCTGTCAAAAAGGGGCAACTGTAGACACCCCATTTTTTACGGCCCTTACGACTTGGACGTCATCACTTGCACACCCAGTGATGAGTGTATATGCTTGTCAAGCGCTCGAAGTCCTCAGTGGAATGCCACAGCTTTGAGCCTTTCAAACCTTGCACCCCTGTTGTCTTGTTTTTGAACCAAAACTTGAGATCTTCAAACCCATAACCTCTGGTGGCCTGCCGGACACCTCTTTGGGCTGCCGGCCATCACTTCTGGTTGCCGGCCACTGATGTCTTTTGTAGATATTTTGTGAGAGTTGTGCCAGCTGTTTGCACAGATCCTTGTATCTGCTCTCACGTGTATGGCTAGATGTTTTTGAGGGAATTTCATGTTTCTCTATATATAGAGAGCCTCCCCTTTTTCTTTGGGGTTAGAAATTTTTTGAGCAAAATTTTTCCTCTCTACAATTCTCTCCTCTCTCTCTCTCTCTCTCTCTCTTGCAAATTTCTTAACCTTTGCCTATACACTTTTAACCAAACACCTCCATCTTCAAGTTGAGGTAACTTTGAGCCTTGTTGAGCACTTGAAGGTGTGCTTGCCTTGGTTTTATTGCCTAGAATTGATCTTCTCTTCAAGGGGTATAAAGCTTTGTTTCTTTACTTTCTTTACTTTCTATTTTTCTTACTATTTTCCAACTATTTTTGGGCTCTAAAAACTTTGCATTTTTGGGCTGAAACTTGGGTTTTAAGGTCACCAAAGGTTGAGAGGTGGTTCACCCTTCTTTACACCTTGCTCTCAGGGCCTTTATCATTGTGTTTCCCGCCCTTACACTATTTTTTTTTGAGCTTTTAAACACTGATTTTCAGAGTTATTTCAGTGGCTAAAATCATGTTTTAAAGTCCAAAATTGGAGGGGTTAGCCTCCCCTCTTTATGTTTTATTTACTAGCCTAGCATGGTCCATGTTTTAGCTTATTAATCTAGCCATTTTTGTCTTAATTCCAACATGTTTTAGGACTGTATTAGACCTGTTTTAAGACTATTTTTAAGTGTTTGTTGCAGTTGAGCTCTGTTTTGCATGCTTGTAGTGTAATTGTCCTCATGAGTTTGGTGTTTTAGGCCTTAGACACCACCTTATTTGAGTTGATAGTGTTTATTTATGACTTTCCATACTTGTGACCACTCTTAATCACCTTTGCAATCTCCCTCCTTTCTTGGCTTTTGTTTTGCTTTGAAAGTGGTTTCAAACTACTTGTTTGTTTAAAAATGAGATTGAGATGTCATACTTAATGGTTTAATCCCTTTGGGGGTTCATTACCAACGATATGATGTCTCTTTCATGCTTAAAGCAACTCTTGGTTTGAGCCCTCTTTCCATTAGAGGACTTAAATTCACCCTTGGACTCAATTGATTAAAGAATAGATGGTAATTTAAAATGAAGTAATAAAATTGAGGCTAAAAAGTGAGTAAGATAATAACTTGTTTGGGTTCAATCAGACGTTAATTGAACCCTTGAGTCTTGAATCGTTTCTTACTCATTAGTGATGAAAACGGTTCAAGATTCATTGTCAACTACTTCCCTTGACCTTTCATGATAGGGAGGTGGTTTTAAGAGTCTTATTTTACTGCATTCATTGAATTTGCACACTTGGTTCACAAGATACCATGCAATGAAATTGCATCCATTGGTAGTTTGTGGATCAAAAGTACTACTCCTTGAGCTGTTCAAATGATAATGAGGGATGAATTATGCAAACAAACCCTTGAGAATACACTATCTCTGCTCTATTTGCTCTCTGTTGCAGTAGAACAACCCAATCAGCAGTGGCCGGCAGGCCATCTTTTGTGGTCGACAAGCCATCATCAGTGGACGGCAGGCCCTCTGCCGGCCACCAGTGCAAAATCAAGCAGAGTACTTCCTCAGCAAGACAGAATTGGTCTAGAGGTGGAAATCAGTGCAAGCCATCTACTGTGCAACAAAGGCATTCAGCAGCAGAAACAGTGCCTTTTTCGGGTGGAAATTGCATTTATGCATGAGCCATCCATAGATCCTCGGGATCCGCGTTGTATATATTAGTGTTGTGATTAAGCTAGTGGCTTTGTAATTAATCAGTTAGAATAGCTAATTCGTCTTGTGATGTAATTATTTTAATTAGCTAGATTAGTTAATTAATTAGTTCATTCGTTTTGTAATAATTAGTTAAGTAGTTTAGCTAATTTAATTTGTTTTGTAATAATTAACTAAGCTTTAATTAGTTAGCTAGTTGGCTAGTTTATTCATTCGGACTCTCCTTCGTGAGAGCGCAATGTAATAACGCGTATGTCTTCCAACCCCACGTCTTTCTCCCTTTTACTTACTAGCTTATGATGGTTAGTTTTAGGGCCTCATGTTTTGTTTAGTATTCTTCATGTTTGCATCCATTTGTATTGCATGCACGGAGGCTCGGTTCATCATTCTAAATGCATTGTCGTTTAAATACATTCTTTGAATACATGCTTAGACCGCATGCTATCAAATTGATCCATATGCCATATTAGTAGCCAAGCCTATTAGTTGCATATTGCATGTGTTGCATTAGTCATATTGCATAATTAGAAATCATGCATTTTTCTAACTCTTTTATTTATTTCAGCTTGGAGTACTAGGTGAGCCTTTACTAGCTTTAGCATATTGCATTGAATATTGATATTGCCATGTTTAGCATACTTGCCATAAGGCTAATTGCTTAATTGCTACTTGAATGCCTGTGGATGAAGGCTAATTGCTTGAATTAGAATAATTTGAATAATGTTCATATGCGAACACTTTTTCAAAGTGGTACATATTCGAAACAATTTTGCAAACAAACATGAATCGAGATATTCTAATTCTTGCAATTTAGTCTATACTTGTGTGAGTGCGCATCACATAGTAATGCTAGCCTAAAAATCGGAACAAGAGCATATAATGTAGAGAAGATTCATATCATGATTAGCAGAGGGCGATCTTTGATCGAGCGAGCGGGGGTGCTCAATTCATGATCTTTCCCTCTCGTACTTAAGTTCCCGAGCCGAGACAATCTTGGTGATGATGGACACGTGGCCTTTGGAACGAGCCATGGGTTTTCTAGATTTTCCAAAAATATTTAGGTGGCAACTCTGTATCTGGAAAAGCAGTCTATTTTTTGCAATTTGATTCAAAATCGATTTTCCAAAAATTTGCCGGATTATGACTCTTTGATATTTATTTATTTCACATTGCACTTATGAGATCAGATTCAGAACCACTGGAGTCCGATACTGTAAGGCTTATTCGTCTTCCGAAATAAGGCATGAAAAAGTCGAGCTACAGTAGCTGGCCAGATATAGCTCACGTAGTTGGTGTTGTGAGCAGATTCCTCTCTAATCTAGGAAAGGAGCATTGGGAGGTGGTCAAATGGATTTTTCGGTACTTGTAGGGAACTTCAAAGATGTGTCTATGTTTTGGGGGAGCTGAACCAATTTTGAAGGGATTTACAGATGCCAATATGACGAGTAATCTTGATGGTAGAAAATCTACATCAGGATTTCTGTTCACCTTTGTAGGGGGAGTTGTTTCATGGCAGTTCAAACTACAAAAGTGTGTTGTTTTATCTACAACAGAGGCAGAGTACATTGCTACCATAGATGCTGGAAAGGAAATATTGTGGTTGAAGCGATTTCTGCAAAAATTGGGTCTACAGCAGGAAGAGTACAAGGTACGTTACGATAGTCAGAGTGCAATTGATCTGAGCAAGAATTCCATGTACCATTCACGTACAAAGCACATTGATGTCCGGTATCATTGAATACAAGATGGAAAAGAAGTTGATGAAGCTAGTGAAGATTCACACGGACAAGAATCCTTCTGACATGATGACCAAGGTTGTCACCAGAGACAAACTGGAAGTTTGCAAGAAATCTGACCGAGATAGACTTCAAGTGAGAAGTCAGTTATCCATATGGGCGTGGAGGGGGAGAATTGTAAGTTCCAACCCACATAGAAGAATTAATTGAAGGCTGGCTCCAAGTCAAGGAGTAGAAGGGGAGAGGGCAGGTAGAAGACCAGCCCATATTTTTCTTCTTGTTATAAATATCCATTGGAATGAGGGAAACAGTTAGCAATTGGCTTCCTTTCTTGACTTTGTTTTCCCTCTCTTTGTGTATAAATTGAGGTGATGAGGAAGGGATGAAAGACAACACAGCCAAAGTAAGAGAAAATCAGAGAGAGTGTGCAAATCTATAGAGAGAAGGGGAGTGTGAGTTCTGTAATCTCCCTCTGGAAAATTCTATAATGAAATTTCTCTCTGTGGACATGGGCGATTTTCGAACCACGTAAATATCTTGTGTCCCCTTTTTATGTGTGTGATTGATTTTTGAGTGTGTCTTAATCCTAACACAACATTGGGCTGCAAACATTGGACTGAAGGAAAACCTTTGTAAGGCACCACAGGCCAGTCCATATGGCCTATGTATAAAGACCTATTTGGGCCCAACCCATCATGTAATCCTCATTTATTTGAAACAATTGGAACATCAATTGGATCCACTCGCTTTCTTTGGTTAATGGTAACGCACGCTGGTGACTTCTCAATTCTCAACGCATTAGCCGTCTCCCACGATCATCATTTCTAAGCCCAATTGTTGTCTCTTCCACTACTGAGACACTTTTACCCATGAAGCTATTTTCAACTTCTAGTTCCACCTCACCCACCATCTTTTCATGATTTGGTGCCATCTCAGCTTCGATCTCCATGTTAGTAGCCATGTCATTTCTACCCTTCTTTGTCAGAGCATTTCCTACTACACTTTCTGGAATTTTCGATGAGCCGTCGAAATGGACACTTTGCTAAATGAACACTCTTGTTCCATTAATTCCTCAACCGCCCTAACTGGAAAAAACTCTCCTTTGCTCACCATATTCACCACTTGGTTAATAACCTCCATTCGTTTCGTACATATAAACACTCATCCTACGATGAAGGTGTTGCCTTCATGAGTATTGTTCTCCAAAGACACTACATCGCCCATGCCCTCTAATACTGGAAAAGGTAGATGCATTCCAGCATTGCAATGGAATCCCATAGCAGTTAAGCCTAACCACTCTTTTGTACTCATACTTCACATCCTTGCTCTATTCATTGACATCCACAAAACAACTAGGTAGCAAGTCAAGGTGATCTTTTAAAGTGCTTCTCATTTCCGCCACTGAAATGAATGTGAGAATCATATTCCTTCCTCCTATATCTCTTACTTGAATATTAGAAACTCCTGCATTACTTAATAATTTATTGAGAATCATATTCATGGATACATTGTAATGATCCAACTCAAATAAAAAACAATTAATTTCTATTTTTCTTATCATTTATATTTCCTACACTTTATTTTCAACACTTCATTTTCGAAGCATAAGAGTAAATGTAATGTAACGCCCTCAAAATATGATATAAACCAACTCAAGAGATTCATAAACATAACATGAAATATATTACTTTCATTCATCAGAGTTTATATTACAAACGGGTATTACATGCAATATACATTCATAAATATCCATCCTGAATCTATAGCATGTAACATTAGGTAAATAACAACAAAATAAATGTCTTACGGGGTTACATCTTTCCAAGTTATCACTTGGTTACAACAAAAGAAGAGTCCTACCTCTATACATATAAGCCCTCAGCTTGAATAAACAGTTAACACAAAACGGCATAACAAAACGGAGCCTTCAGCCCCTAAACCTCCCAAGATATGTTCTAGGAGGCGGCATGTCACATGTACCTGAAAATGGTTTCCCAAGTAGGGTGAGCCAAAGCTCAGTAGAGATATGCTAAAACAATATATGAGAATTAACTAAGATATCAGCATCAGATAAATGTTTAATACTTACAAACCAACTTACACCCTTTCCATGACCAATCAATATCGACATCTATATTTCAGTCCATTTCTATTCATTTATCCAAATCAATTTATTGATATAGTTCATTGTAATCTAAACAATTCAAAACGAGACTACAACTCATTTATTAACACTTCAATAACAACCATTATTCAAACACTTCCATTTTCTTGCCATTTTACGAAATCACATCCAAGGGAACCGGCACCCATATATATATAAGATTTCGGGACTTTCACCCTGCACACTCCGGCCAACTTAATTATCAATGGAGTCCATCCCCTATCTCCTCCCAAACAATGATACATATACAATGTATTTAAAAGCGTGTCATATACAATGACTACCAAAATTCACACATTCAACAATTTAATCAAACCGTCATATTCAATGACATAATTCACATGACTAGTCTTAATTTACCTAGTCCTCATGCAGTTTCTACAACAATCATAGCTATCCTCCACCGATAGCCCAAAACAGATATTTCTAAACAAATAAACAAATCTATCAAACAAATAATTTGCCAAACTTTCCATAGGTGAGTGATTTATCAAATCCAACTACACCATTCGTTTATACGCCCTTTCCAATTTCATATTTCCACATCAATCTCATTATTTATACAAAATAATTTATTTGATTCAAATTAGGGCAAGCTCCCTTTTTTCTTTTTTTTTTTAATATCAACCTCAATGCTCAATCTCACCACTTATTCTCATATAACATCATAATCAAGACCTCACATACATATATGAAGCCAAATATAGAAAACCCCTCTTTTAAAAATTCAAATCCAAACCCTAACTTCCCCCAAATCTTCCTAAATCCCACCATTTATGACAAACACATAGGTTAAAACTCATACTAAAGAGTAGAATATCCCTACCTCAAGAATAGAAGTTCAAAGGAAAGAAGGAGAAACTTTGTAGAGAGAAAGAGAGAGAGGCTGCCGGATTAGGGTTTTGAGTGGCAAAAGATACAAAAGTGATACAAAAATCCTCTGCTGCGAACTGATATACGTGTTCTTCGCTCGAGCGAAGGATTTGTCGCTCGAGCGACCAGACACAACAAGTGACCTCGCTCGAGCGCAAGAAGCGTTGCTCGAGCGCAGAATGCAAAGCTTCAAGTCTGCCACAGACGCACACGCACGCTTGAGCGCAAGAAGTCTCGCTCGAATGAAGAAGCAATTTCACCAGGCTCGCTCAAGCGAAGAACTTCCCCTTTCCAGAAAAATTGCGCCTGGAAGAGAAACCTGAGGACCCTCAAACCTCACTCGAGCGCAAGAAAACTCGCTCGAGCGCAAGAAGCAAATTACACAATGCTCGCTCGAGCGCAAGAAGCCTCACTCGAGCAAAGAAGCCAAAATCTAGGCAACAACAACCTAGACCAAGTAACAACCAACCTATTCCAAACTCGTCCAACAAGTTCCAAAACTCAAATACATAGAGTCAAAAGGGAAAAACAAGGCATGGATACAATATTCAACCACGGAACCCAAATTCGAAACACAATGACGGCCAAGGCAAAACCGGGATCACTATATGTAAATTAATGGTTATTTTGAATATTCACGCAATCATTTTTCCTCTCTTCTTCTTTTAATTTTTCTTTTCTCTACACTTGGTAAATTTTTTTATTTTTTTTTCGGATTCCTTGAAAATTAAAGCAGACAAAGTTTTAACGTAAAACAAAACAAAGGGCTAGTCCCTCACTACACAATTTCCAATCATATCATTTATGAGTAAAGATCTAACTATTGTTGGGGGGGGGGGGTCTTCAAGGATCACCACATGATCATCTTGAGCTACTCCTAGATTTGCCAATTTGTCAGCAACCTTGTTACCCTCTCGTAGTGTGTGTCCTAGAGAGCAATTACATCTCTTGAGTAGAAACTTTGCATTCTCAATGAGAGCTTTAAAGGGAGAGTTTTGGTTTGTGCCTTGTTGTATGTTGATGATGGCTTGTTTAGAGTTAGATTCAATCTCTACATTTCTGACCCCTTTGTAGAAAAGGATTGTGAGGCCTTTGTAAATGGCCCATATCTCTGCCTCCAAACTGGTGCAGTGTCCCAGCTTGCCATAGTATCCTCATAGCCACATGCCTTGTTCATCCTTCAGGAGTCCACCATATCCTGCCTGGCCTGGGTCACCCTTTAACCATCAGTGTTCAGCTTTAGGCATTTGGAGAACACCATTTAATTAGTCTAGGTGAAGAAGAGTGTGGGTGAAAAGGAGATTAAAAAGCCTCTTGGATCTCATGAACATGGTACCTAACGCTCTTGAGACTGGTTTGGGTTGTGGTCAATTGATTGTCAAAGATCATTTTATTGCGATCTTTCTAGATTTTCCAGAGGGTTACAATGAAAACCAAGTACCATTTTGTCCCATTAAACAAATTAGTGTTTTTCATATTGACCACAATCTAGTCATAAAAAGGCTGCTCAAACCCTTCCTCTCATCAAATATTACTTTGGATGTGTACCCAAATAGTTTTAGAGGTAACACATTTCCCAAGTAGATGTGACAAGTTTTCACTAGCTTGGCCACATCTAGGGCATAAATCAAAAGAGGCCATATTTCTCACAAGTTGCATATGGTTTGTCAGCAGTCTATCTTTTAAGATAAGATAGAGGAAGCATTTTAATTTTTGAGGAATCTTAATTTTCCAAATCCACTTCTAATCTCTCCAATACATGCCAAAATTAGTAATGATTTTGTAGGCTGATGCTGTAGTGAAATTGCACAAGAAGAGCCAACCCAGGCAGGTGTGTCAGGAAAGATAACAAATCTCGGTCTAAAAATTTCTTGGATCTCAGCAAGATCTTGTTGGTTAACAAGGGTATAACTTGGTAATTTTGAAGTCCTCTTCATTTAAGCAAAATAACTGTCAATGTAATCGCTTGATAATTGGCTTGAATTTAATCTGTAAGGATTTTTCAATCCTTGCTGATACACTCACATTTATGTTTTTTTTTTTTTTTTCGTGGGACAAATAAGCCAACACTTTTTTAATTTTCATACATTTGTTGCTAAATGTACCCTTTTACGTAGTTTGGCTTTCAATTGGTGTTTACATGTTTGATAAATTGCCTGAAAAGGTTGCAGACATGTGAGACATGTACGTATGGATGTAGTTTATGTCATTTCACGTGCACCTGTGACTTCTTGATTTTATAAATGGAATAAATTAGCTGATGTAGTAGTATATTTTTACATAAATGAGAGAAACACATTTTTGGTGTTTCTTTTGGCTTCTAAAAGTTTAAATGTTGGAACCATGTACAGGTCAAGCAAGTACTAAATTCCTCCTCCAAGAACTAGTTAGGTGGTGATATGCTTGTGTTGGTTGTACAGCTAAGTTTCATGATACATTAGGCACTTTGTTTATGCTTTCAAGCTCCCCTCTGTATGAATTTAGAATTATTTTTTTTTAAATAACAACATGCCTAGATCCCTTGCTTTATTTTTTATTGGGTAAATTACACTTTGCATCCCTGTACTTTGCACCAAATCTCACTTTGATCTTTATATATGAAATTGTGATAGTCAACTCCTACACTTCTGATCAAATCTCACTTTGGTCTTTACACATGAAATCATAACAATTAACTCCATGCGCTTAAGAAATCGTAGCAATCAACTCCCTGCACTTATAGTCAAGTATCAATGTCTCCCTTTAGTTATTCCATCATATAAGTCTTTAACAGAAGTCAGTAATGTGACAAGCACATGAATATAAAATTAGGGCAAAAGAAAAAAATCACCCAAATTTCCCGTCTATACACATTTTGTCCTAAAATTTGCATTAAATTTTAATTATATTTAACAAAACGCAAATTGTAAACGATTAAAGAGATAAAGTAGGGTTTTACAAAAATTAGAATAACGAAACTTTGTTTTCCATAGTAACAAAGTCTTCAATTTCTCTTCTGTATTTTTTTTATTTGAAAAGATTTATTTTCTTACCTCTTTGTTCTAATTTTCAACATATAAACACACACATACACACATATATTGTATTATATAGGGTAAATTACACTTACCTCCCCTGAGGTTTTTGATAAATACAGGAACCTCCCCTGTAGTTTCAATAATTACAAAAACCTTCCTTACTTTAACTGACAATATCAAAATTCTCCCATTTTTTGACTGTCGTTCACACAACTAATCGAAGCTACTGATGTCATTAAAGATAATTATGAAATGCCCATAATACCCTCAAGTGTTTTGAAACACTTCATGAGCTAAGTTACATGAGATAAAATCCAATTTATTTTCTCTCTCACACAGCATTGTGAAACACACCCATAGCCAAAAAAATAAATAAATAAAACACAATGTGTTCTCTCTCTCTCTCTCTCTCTCTCTTAGACTTTTCTCTCTGGCATCTTTCCTCTCGGCATCTTGCCTATTTCACAAAGCTAAACACTTTAGCCAAACAATAAAATTAACAATAAACTCAAAAGTTAATTATCTGAAAGTCTTGTTTATACATGTTATGGTAACTTAGGTCATGTTTAAGATTTTTTGAACCAATAAGCCCTATTTAGTAAAATTGAGAATATTATTAATTTTTTTTTTAATTTTTAAAATTAAGAACATTATCAATTTTGAATAGTAATGTTCCAGATAATTGTTTCACTAACTAATAAAAAAAAACAGAGTATAAGATTAAACGTTTTTGTCTTTTTACATATTAGTTTGATTCAACTATCCAATAAAAGAGAGAATATTATTTTTCTTGTTTTAAAACTAAGAACATTATCAGTTTTTTTATTTTTTATTTTTTCTTTTTTTATTTTTTTTCAAGTTTGCACATTAATGTTCTATCATGCTCCTTTATAGACACAAAATTTTCAGTTTTACACAAAAAAATAATTCAGTTTTCTCAATTTTTTTTTAAAAAAAACATTCAGTGTGTTTGGTTTTAATTTTCTAAAAAATTGAGTTTTTGTTTTTTGTGTTTTTTTTTTTAGAAAAATATTTTTAAAATTTTAAGCATTTTTTTTTTTTACTTTTTTATATGTACCTTACTTAGATGTATCAAAAAGTAAAATATTTAAAAAAATATTTTAAAAAAATCAATAAATACACAAGAATATGAAAAATATACTGAATTTTCATTTTTTTTTTGTGTATTTTTGTATTCAGTGAATTTTTTAAAGATTTTTTTCATAAATATTATACTTTCTAAGTGTATTTTTATTAGGTGTATTTAAAAATTTTAAAAATTGCTTAAAATATGGAAAAAAAAGAAATCAGTAAAAACAAAAAATATGGAAAACAAAAAATTTTAATTTTCTAAAAAGTGAATCTTGAGTTTCAAAAACCAACAAACTGTAGTTTATATATATATATATATATATATTTTGCACATAATTTTTTTTTTTAAAAAAAAATATTTCAATTTGAAAGTTGATATTTTAAAATTTTAAAAATCAAAATAAATGTCAAATCATCATATTTCTTTATAGATAATTATAAATGGTGAACAATCATTGTTTGAATGAGAATTCCGACTATTAAAAATTTAATAGGACTTCAAGATCCAAATAATCTTACTTAAAACTTAATGGAATATAAGTTCATAAATTAGGACTTGCGTTTAAATGCCCCTAAACTCAATCAAAAGTAAAAAAAAGCTAACAACTTCATACCAAACAACAATAATCAAACTCACCAACAGCAACTACAATCTTGACTGTCCCCATTTCTTAAAAAAAAAAAAAAAAAAAAAAAAAAAAAAAAAAAAAAAAAACGAAAAAGACATAGCAATATATATATATATAGCCACCATCCTAAAACCCAGAAAAATTATAGAATAGAAAAAAATAAAAAAATAAATAAAAATTCACAAACCCAGAAAATTTCTTGGAACTTGAAATCACTCAAAGCCATCTTCAATTCAATTCCTCAACCAGGTAGCTCCAAAAACAAGTGACTATGAATACTTCTTGACCCTTCACGGATTAAACTTACTTTATTGTATATATACATCCAAATCCCCAGTATTCTAATAGATAATATCAACTGTATTACTTACATTCAAAGATATTGCATATAACTTGCAAAAATTATAGAGCATTACTAAAATTTTCAAACTATAGATAGCATTTATTGTTTTTAGAGCATTACTAAAATTTTCAATAGCATTTGTAGTAATACATGTAAACTAACCTAGATTATAGATACCCATTTTACTAAAACATATACATATACTTATATATATCATAGTTCTAAATATACCGGCCGATTCGTACCAGAAAATCATAACACCAATTCGGATATTCACCGGTATACCGGTGAGAATGAAATTCACAGTCGTAGCGTCCGAGTCCCGGTACATAGCTGTGTGAATCCAATATATGGGCCGATACAGTCCAATACAGTCTCTGTTTCTGTTGTTGTTGTGCAACGACGTGAATATAGTCTCTGTTCTTCTTCTTGATGTGCTCTGTTTCTGGGTTTTTTTTTTTCATCGATCTAAAGCTGAAGGCGCCTGGGTTTGGAGGGATTCTGCAACTTCCAGTCAACATTTTGAGAGAGAGAGAGAGAGAGAGAGGTGGTTGTATTATGGCATGAAAGTCTGAGATTGAAGTGGATATACATGGAGGTGCATTGGGAGTCTGAGATTGAGATGGGTAAGAAAAGAGAGGTACTTGGGTACATGGAGGTACATGGGTTTATGGTGGATTTGTAGATTTAAATGTTTAAGGTTTTTTTTTTTTTTTCTATTTATTTGTTTATACACCTATACCTCTATTTATATTATATATATATATATATATATTTTCTCAGTACAAGAAAAAATAAATATTCAAATCAATTTTTTTATTAAAAGTTTAACATATGCCAAAAATAAATACATATCATTTAGTTGAAAATGAGTCAAAAATGTTCCTACATAACGAAATTTTGATTAAAATGTAACAAATTAAAGTTAAAAGAGTCAAAAAAATGCATAAAATTTAGTTTTAGAGAGATTGCTAATGATTTTTAAAATTTTACGGTCGCGACACCGATTCCCGATACGTATCGGCCGATACTACCGATACCGATACTCCGCGATCGATACCATTATGTTAGCCGATACCGCGATTTAGAACTATGATATATATATATATAGAGAGAGAGAGAGAGAACCTGGAAAGTTGGGAGTCAGAAGAAAGCTACTTTAATGTGAGTTGAATACACTAGCGTTGTAGCTCCGACTCTTTTTCTACCTCCATCGCCCATTGATGGGTTTTCTATGAAATCATTGATGGGTCGCTGCAACTCCGACTCTTCTTCAACTCATCAGATCTACATTTCCTCTTCTCTTTTTGTCTTTCATCTCACTGTGTTACTGTGAGAACACTTAAACAGACATGAGGAAGGAAAAAAGAGAAAAAAACACCGTCACGAAGGAGGGAGGAAGAGGGAAAGAGAAGAGACAGAGAGGAGGGTTCGATTCCACCATTGGGGGAGAGATTGAGAGAGAGAAGGGTGCCGGTGGTAGATAAGAGGAGGCCGGAGGACATCATTGAGATCGGCATCGCCGTGGGTCTAGTAAATCTGGCTTCAGCGGTTAGGAGTAGTGAAGTTGGAGGTTGGTGGAAATGGAGAGTTTGAGAAGGAAGAAGGATAAGGTAGAAATTGGGTGTTGAAACACAAAGGCAAAGGCGATAAAGGTGGCTCATTATCAAATAAAATGAGGTGCATGACAAGGTTGCATGAGGAAGTGAACAAAGGAGCATTTCATCGTTTTGCACTCAAATGAAGGGGTAATATGGTCATTTTGTATAGACAATTAACGTCGTTTGTGCAAAATTGACGGAATGGGAGAATTTTGATATTGTCAGTTAAAGTAGAAAAGGTGTCTGTAATTATAAAACCACAAGGGAAGTCTCTGTATTTGTTAGAAACCTTAAGGGAGGTAAGTGTAATTTACCCTATCATATAACTCTCATATGTTTATTACGTGGGATAAAGCATAGATTGATGGGAAATTAGAATGATTTTTCTCTTTTGCCCTCATTTTTTAGTCACATGTTTGTTACATGTCTGGATTATGTTAAAAACTTAAATAATAGAGTAATAGAATGGTAAAATTGATACTTAACCAGAAGTGCATGGGGTTAACTGTCACGCCCAAAGTAGGATTTGACCAAAAATGCAGGGGGTTGACTGTTACGATTAGGGCTGCACAAAACACCGCCCAATCCACTAAAACTATACCGATCCGCATCAATCCGCACCGCTCTATCCGCTAACCACTTTTTAAACTTTAAAATTTATGATCCGCCTTCGAAACCATGTTACTCCATTATAGTTAATACATATATATTTTTAATCTACAATAAAATATCAAAATAAAAATGAGTGTGAGAGAGATTTAATATGTGAAATTTATTATAAATTAGTAGTTATATATATATATATATGTGTGTGTGTGTGTGTTTGTGTGTGTGTGTGTGAAAAATATTATATAAAATTAGTTTGTGTTATATATATGAAAAATATTTTGTAAATTAGTATTATATATTATGCAAAAGCTTGATAATTAATTAGAATATTCTTTAATCTGTCAATCCACCCAAACCGCTCAAACTGCAATTTGCTAATCCGTTAATCCGTCATTCGGTTTACAATTTTACTCTTAAACTGTCTGAACCGCACCACGCACACTCCTAGTCACAATTTCATGTATAGGGACTAAAGTAAGATTTGATACAAAATATAATTTATCATTTTTCATCATTTATAAATCCATGTTTTGTTTTCCTAATTAAATTGTTATATTCGTGCGTGCATCTTCATAGCTATAATGATTGGATTTGGAGTAAGAACACGCCTTCACGTTTAAAGATAAGGAAAATGACTTGGACTCTCACAAGGGGGCACCCCCTTGACCCCTCTTTCTCTGATTGGCCAATTTTTTTTTTTTCTTTTTCCTCTCTTTCAATCACCAGCCGTCACGTGTATGTGGGGGGTGGTGGGGGTGATGATTGAAGTGGGTCTCAATCACTTCCCCAAAGATAATACTGTCAATTAATTTCCAAACTTGATGTGCCGATCTTGAACTTATACATACGTGTCCATGAATGTATAGCCTTTTTAAGGCCTCGCGATGCCTTTCCTCGTTTTTTCTCTCAGATTTTTTTTATGCAAGTCATTACTCGGCCTTCATGTACCAAATCAAACAAATCACGTACTTTGAAATATTAAAAGAGAACAATCTTCATTCTCTTAAAATTAGAGAACATCAACCTCCACTACAACAAATTAAGATTTTAGATACAAAAATTTAAGCACAAAATCACCTTTTAGGGACGGAGTATTTTTGTTGTCAAAAGTGACATTATTATATTTTCAACCACAAAATTGAACATTTAGTGATGAATTATTATTTTGTTGGGACCAAAATTCTTGTCTCAAAAAATAAATTTTTTTTGGATTAAATTATTTGTCTCTAAAAGTACATTTATTGGTAACAGTTTCAAAATTTTGTGTTTAAAAGTTTTCTTTTTTACTTTCTAATATGACATTTTAACGACTATATATCCTCGCGATGATAGCAATTAGTTCCCAAATATTTTTTACAACAAAATTTTCATTTTTAGGGACAAAAGTTTGGCCCCTGATTTCATTTGGCAATTCAAGTTAGAACTAAAAAAGCATCAAAGACAAAATAGGTTAAATAAATCAATACGATAAAATGTCACATTCAAACCATAATCATTTCACTTTTTCTCTCACAAAATTCAAAAAAGTCAAAAAAATCAAATCAAGCAGATTTTTAATACCAAAAAATCAAAAAGCCAACTAAAAATATCTATTGCCAACCACTAAAAGTCTTATTTGTTGGAGCTCACAACAATTACTCACACAATTTTGAAAGAGATTTGGATATAAAAAATCTTTCACTCATGCTTTTCTTATTGCATTCTTCCCATTCTTTCATTACATGGATTGCATGATATAAAAAAATCCTGAAACAACTCTTCATATGGACATTAATATTATCATCACAATATTAAGACCAATTTACTCCACTATTTTGTAACGAGCTATTGCCTATTATTTGCATTCCATTATCCATCCATAACTAGCATAACCAAACATAGAAAAATATCACTCTTAATAATAAAAATGAAGTTTATTATATGGGTAAATTACAACAGTAGTCCTTATATTTTGGTTTTTGTATCATTTTAGTTCCTGTAATTTTAATTGACTTGATTTTGGTTTTAAATTATGATTTTGTCTCAATTTGGTCAAATTGATATAACTTTTAGCATTTTTTTTATGGAAAATATGCACACAAGTGTCATGTGTCATATTTTTAAAGGTAAAATTATAAACTTACCCAATTTAGTAAGTTAATCTCAACCAATTTAGTGATGATTTTTCTTAAAAGACATTAACGATATTATCAACTGAACCAAATTGACGCAAAATTTAATATTAATGGTCAAAATTGAGTCAATTAAAAGTATATGAATCAAAATAATATAAAGAGTATAATATAAAGATCACCGGTAATTTGCCCTTATTATATTTAATAGGGACCAAAATTTTTTGTCCTAATACTTTTTCAAGGGGTCATGCCCCTGCAAACTGTTGAGAATACATTGGGTATACATGACATCTTCTACATATTTTCATGGCTCTGCTGTAATGGCCGCTCCAAATTTATTTTGGCCATCAAATCCTTCTCCAAGTGAACTGCCCAAAAGATTTCCACCTTCCATTTTATCTTACTTCCAAAAGAGGTCATTAAACTACTCATTCTTCAATGTATTTTGAATCAGCTTTAAAATTTATTTATTTTTCCTTAATACAATTCATTTCTCTTATTTCAATTAGTTTAGAGCGTCTCTAATTCATCCTTTATATCTTCATATTTGAAGAAATTTTGCCTTCAACCCATCCTCTAAAATCATCTCCACTTAGGAGAAGGATGAGTTAATCCTCTAAATATAGAGGGAGTATCAAAAATAGAGGAGAATTTCCATAACACTATTCATTTTATATTTTGATTATATGACAAATAGCTTTTAATATGTAAATTTATTTTTTATAAAATTGGTATTATTAAAAACAGTAAAAATAATATTAAATATATTTAACAAAAAATGAAAATTAAATATTTATTAATGAACAAAAATTATTCACTTTTTAATGAAAATATTTTGGAGAGAAATCTTTAGAGAATAAAATTATGATTTTGGTTAGAGTTTGGGTGAATAGTGATGTTAGGTTTTTGTAATTGGCAATCTCGTTTGACAAAACTCCTTTGAATTGTAATTTTATTCGCTTTTTGGTTTCAGTAAGGATGTGAGTGTTTAGATGTGAATCCAACCCGAATTATGCTTATGAAAAGGAGTTTGTGATCGTGAGAGCCTTTCATGCTTGCCACTTTGTTGACCATGTACAAGGATCGCTTTAGCAATGAAGTTGTTTGACCACTCTAGCAGTCATTTGTGCGCTCGAGCGGTGAATGACATCATCTAGTATTTTTGCAGAGCAGACTGAACTTCTGAAAGAATTTTTTATGCGTTCGAACGATGGGCACGCGTTTTAGTGAGTTCATTCGAGCGATGAAGTGGTTGCTCTAGCGGTCTTCGCGATCTTGTTTTCTACAAAGTACATTGTTCGCTGCTTTTAGGGTTTAAGCCATCCAAATTCTAAGAGAGCAAAGCTACCAAGGTTTTCTATATTGGAAGGTATTTTTATGAATGATTCCTTAATGATTTGAGAGTGATCAATGGATTTATGAACTTCATATTAACATCATCAAGGGGTTTATTTGTTTTATTTTATTCACAAAAGAGATAAGCGTTCTTTGATGGATTCTGGGAAACTTGGGCCTGAAGCTTTGATGGATTTTGGAGTGGCTTATCGTCGTGGATTCGACATCAGCGTTATGGATTCGACATTGGACAAGACAATTCTAAAGTGAAGATAGTGGTGGAAGAGGCACATCGGGGTTGATTCAATCCAGGCGTGGATTCGCTAAATAATTGAGAGTATACATGTGTAATTCTTTTTTGTTTTCTTAGTGGATTATTTTGTGGCTTTGGCCTGTGGCTTTTTTTTTTTTCTTTTTTTTTTTAATTACAATTGGAGGCGCTTCAATTATGGTTTTTCCACGTTAAATCGTTGTGTCGATTTATTTTTGATTGTTTGATTGGGATTGTTATTCATTGTTTAAAATTGAAACATAATTACAAATCAATATCTTGGAGATTTTAAATTTTTCAAGTGAGATACTCTATATCCACTTTTTAAATAAAAAATAATAATTTCATTCTCTAATTGAGAGTGTTAGGTTGGAGATGCTTGGCAATGCTACAAATTCACAAAAAAAAAAAAAAAAAAAAAAAAAAACCTAAAAAAATTCAATCAAAAAAATAAAAAATAAAATCAATGATCTATATTCATAGTGAATATGGCTCACATTCCACTAATTTTAAATTTTCACCACACATACACTTTTGAAATGAAACTCAGAATAAATTTTTATAGTCCATAATATTTTTATTTTCTGTTTTCCTTATTTTAATTTTTTTTTTTTTTCTATGTGTATTTATACAATAAATGTCATTCATATATATGAGGCGTATCATATTAAAAAATGGTAGCAGCTAATGTCAACGAGAAAAGTTACATAGAAAGTGAAAAATTTTAATAAAATATTTAAGTGATGTATAACAGCCTTATTAAATTTCATATTAAATGCCTTTATTATCAGAGAAGCCATATAACAACTTCCGCTTTCTTTTTATTTATTTATTTATTTTTTTTGTAGTAGTAGTATGTAAACTATTACTTATATTTATTTGGTTCAAAATTTCTTACAAACAAAATTGATCAAACTAAATTCATCTGTCCAATGAGACTTATCTCGTTGCCATTATTTTGTACGCTCAGTGATTGAACCCTGGTTCCGCCCCTGATGAGGAGGAATCTGTTAGTGAAGAAGCAGAGGAAGCATTAGCTAGAGAAACAGAGAGTTGAATTGCCATTATTTTGTAACAACAGTTTATTCTTATTAATATAATCAAATTTATACACTCAAGTGATTATATTATAAAGATATTGGATTGGCATGACTTTGAATATAGAAAATAACAAACATTATGTTATCTCAACAATAAAATTCATTTCTGTGGGTGTTGATTTTTAACCACACAACCAAACGGGGAACTCAGCTGGAGAAGACCGGCAGAATAGATTAAGCCCAAAAACCTGTACAAGAAGATAAGAATTCGACGGTGGTTCGTCCACCCGGGGGCACTCCGACAATCAAGTCAGTAATTAATATCTCTCAAAGATAGCAAATTGTGCTTAAACTCACAAGAAAGAACTTGCCTCAGACCCAATAGGGTGCCCTGCTTTTATAACCAGCAGTGACCTGATTCATTTAGAAGCCTCACTTCAATGAACTCAGGCTTAATGCTCATCTTGGACTCTCAGCTAGATAGGGATAACCTCTCCTTAAGCCTTATCCTTATCTAGACTGAGATACTCTCCTATTCTAGGACTCTTGTCCCTTATCCGTCTACCTTGGATTCCAGTATCTTCGCAGATAACCTCGGCCTAGCTGAAATCATCTCGGCAGCATGACCAAGCCACGCGGCACCTCGGTTGACACTTCGGCATCACCTTTGCCAAGTGTTATCATTCACAAAATACTTCCCCGCAACTGCCCCCTAGGTTCTATTACCTCGGCAACCTAAAGTGATGGAACCTACATCGCTCGTCTATACTACATGTCGGCTAAAAATTCATTTTGTTCTTTGACTGATATCATGACTCATCAGCTTCAGCAAAACCAAGACTCTGCTGTCCACTTTCCCAAGACTCAAGAATCAAGAACTCAGTTCTTTAAGCATCTCATCCGAGGTCGCTCCTCTAGCCGAGGTTATGGCCTCATTACTTCAAGAATTGCAAGAGTTCTAACTACGCATGAGCTGTCACGCACAGCCTTTCCAACCGTTTCATATACGTGTCATTTCCTCATTGATTCGTACCTGACACGGGTTATCAAGGCGCCCACGTTGCCTGACAAGCACGTCGTCCAAGGCATCTCATTACGTTTTGCCGCTGTAGACACCCCATTTTGACCGACCCTAAGACTTGGATGCTTTCTTTTGATTACCTGATGATGACAATTAGAATGTATTTCTCACAAAATTCTCAGTAAGAAAGATGGAATTTAAGTTTTAATCCCAACCTTCACCCATTTTTTGGCCAAACTATTTTAGACCTTAAAACCCTCTTTTCAAAATATATATTTTTTAAAATGTTTCTATAATGTCCCGAGGCTCCCATTTCGATTAAAATATTGCACTTTTCAGTAAACTGAGTAAGGACAAAGTGGAAATAAATGGAAGAGAGGTGAACTTTTTTGAAAAGTATTTAAAAACATCTTCTTTATAGGTTTGGAGTTGAAGGAAATAGGAGAGGATGAAAGAAAACTGGTTTAGGAAAAGAATGAGTATCAAATCATTAAGAAGGAAATGAGCAGCCTTAACTAAATTAGGTATTTCTCTTTGTACACTTGGAATTTAAATGTGAGGCTACCACCATTGGAAAGTAAACTTCTGGGGTTTCAATTTAGACCCAAGAACCACCTCAGATCAAGTCCAAATAAGGGAGATATGCCCATTTGAAGTTGGGCTTAAGAGCAGATTTTGTTGACCCAGCCTGAGACAGCCTTTACTAAATTAGGCATATCTCTTTGTACACTTGGAATTTAAATGTGAGGCCATCACCATTGGAAAGTAGACTTCTGGGGCTTCAATTTGGACCCAAGAACCGCCTAAAACCAAGTACATATGGGGGAGATATACCCATTTGAAGTTGGGCTTAAAAACAGATTTTGTTGACTCGGCCCAAAACTACAATAGCCCATTTTTTCTTGATTTTTGTTCGGTTGGGACAACCCATTTACCTATTTTCTGAGCCCTTCAAGTGCATCCACTCATCCTCCATTATACCTACTCATCCTCCATTGTCAAAAAGAGGTTTTGTTTGCATTCATAAAGGAGTATCCCATGCAACCACCTTGAAAATTTGCCCTCCTATCACATTCTTGTCTCCCACCTTATCTCCCACCTTCTTTTTGACCTTTACTCTCCCTCATTGCCTATATAGAATGATCATATTGTAAGAGAGAAGAAGGGACCACGAAATTGAAGAGAAATGAGTGAGAAAAGAGTGAAAAAAGAGAGAAAAATTGAGTTTTTGAGCCAAAAATATTCCTATCTTCCATATACACCCCATACCTTCCATAGCTACTGAAATTCCTCATTTCCATACACCAAAACCACTCTAAAAATTCTGATATAGCCAAAGATCAATTGCCTTGATCATAAGGAAGAGTGTTTAGTGATTAAAAGTGAGAAAAACTAGAGAGTTAACCACTTTTCATACCATAAACTCCATAAACTCCATAATTTCGAATTGAGGATTTGAGAACACACTTCCTACACTTGAGGGTGATCAAGAGGAAGTTTGGGAATCAAGAAGTTCAATCTTTCTTTGGAAGGTGAATTTTTAGTCTTTCATTTTCTTATATTTTATATCTCATATTTATTTTCTTACTTCTTATTTCATAGTGTGTTGTTATAATCCTGGTGGTTTGTTTAGCCCATAATTATTTATTATTTATTTATTTATTTTTATTCGCATGTTTTAATTTCATATTAGTTTTATTGTAATCTTTCATGTTCTACCTTATAATTATTTTTTTCTTGTATTAGTCTCAAATTAGTTTTGTTGTAATCTTGCATGTTCTACCTCATATTTATTTTTTTCTCGTATTAGTCTTAAATTAGTTTTGTTGTAATCTTGCATGTTCTACCTCATATTTATTCTTTTTCTTGTATTAGTCTCATATTAGTTTTGTTGTAATCTTGCATGTTCTATCTTATATTTATTTTATTGTTTTAGGTTTATGTTGTAAGTTTGCACTTTTTTATTTTATTTATATTTGTTTTCGTGTTTTTAATCTAACCGGTAGTGGTTAGTTGAGCCACCTACATATTTTTTGTTTGTGCCTTTTCTTGGTTTCGCAACAAGACAGGTTTTGCTTGGCCTAGTTGGCCGGCCGGCCTATTTGGCCGGTCGATTAGCTTCTTCCAGACAAGATGGCGTAATCTCCCAATGTTGACCAATTTCCGGTGGCGGTTCCAAAGAACATGAAGTTTTTTATTTTATTTATTTTTTTTAATTTTGAGTGTATTGTGAGGTTTTTATTTTGTTGTAATATTCTCCTCATCCCTCTCTAATTTGGTTTGTAATTATTCTTTAAAATGTTGTAATAATTTCTCGCACCGCTTCTTTCTATCCCGTTCTTTTACTTACTTTCTTTATTTGTACATAAACATCATATTTATTTTTCATCATATTCATGTTTTGCATCCATGTTTCATGCATCTTGATTCAGCTAAGTTTGTATTTGTGGATTTAATCAATTCCTATGTTATTATGTGTGCTACCTCATGTTCTTGAGATGATTCACATGTCATATCTTAGAAGCCGAATTTTTAGTTGCATCTCATGAGTGAATTGCATTAGGACATTGTATATAGAATCATGCATATTTTCTAACTTTGTTTTGTAGCTGTTCGCGAGACGTCGGTAAATATGTAAGTTTTTATGCTTTAGCATCCCATTTGTGTGTGTTTTTCTTACTATGTGTTAGTATTCTGCCATGAGGCTACTTGCTTACTTGATATAACTGTATGAATGCCTGTGGATGAAGGCTTGTTGTTTGAATTGGAATAATTCAATAAATGTACGTTTTAAGCCCACTTTGCAGTGGCAAATTCACAAACTTTAAGCCCACTTTGTCAAGTGGCAAATTCAAACTCCTTTTTCAAAAAACAAACATGAAATTGAATTGTTCCAATTTGAGCAAACTAGTCTATACTTGTATGCTTCACATAGTAAATTTTAGGATTTATTAACTAATCAGAACATGAACATATAAAGAAAATAAAAGTCATATCATGGTTTAGTAGAGGTCGATCTTTTGATCGAGTGAGCGGGGGTGCTCATTATTGACCTTCCCCTCTCATACCTAAGGTTCTGAGCCAAGCATCCTTGGTTACGACGAACAGTGGTCTTGGCACTGAGTCATGGGTTTCCTAATTTCCCAAAATATTAGGTGGCGACTCTGAGATCTGATGACGCAGTCCATTTTTGACAAAATTGCAATAAAATAGATTTTCAATAATAGTTGCCAAATCTGGACTCTCGTCTACGTTTCACATTGCACTCGTGAGACTAGATCAAAGAGATCTCGGGAGTCCGAACTGTTTAACGCGCGCGGGTACCCCTCGGGCATGTTACAACCGCCTTTTCACATTTTTGACAAAACTTCTTCTTTCTCTCTCTGTCTTTTCACTTCGCATTCTTGCAATCCCTCTCTTAAGATTTTCTATCTCTACATTTCCAAAACTTTCATTGTTGCATTCACGAGCTCTTTGCACCCATTCCGTTCACCACTTCTGGCGAGCTTTTCTAGTTCAATCTTCCACTATTCTGAATATATGCTAATACTGTATCTGTTGCCATTGAATTCGTTTTTACAGTTGTACTATGTTTCTATCTTCATGATTTGGTCATCATTTCTTGTTCTTACATCATAATTTGTTCCTAAGTTCTAGAGTATTCGTATTGCCTATGGTTCTTACACACTGCCTTGCACACACTCACTCAATGTTTATAATTTTCCATGTTCTTGGATCGTCACCATTTACCACTGTGCTCAACACATTGTTGCTCTTTTGATTCTAAATCATGTTCCCTTTCTATTTTTCTTGATTGTTTTTAGATCTGTTGCATTTGATTCTTGCTTCACCATAGTTTAGGTTTGAGATTTGATCTTAGAACTCTGTTTCTTAGGAAAACTGGAACCAATTTCACCATAGACCTTCACAATCCTCACCCTAGTGCTCTCTAGGGTCTAGCTAAGGTTCTAAAACCCCTGCCAGTGTCTTTTCTCTAAAATCCATCACAAAACATTTTAAGCCGAGATCATGGGTATGTTTAGGTGGAGGGTAGACACCCCGGCAAAACTAGAATACTTCAGGCAAGAGTTTTATATCCTAGCCGACGTCTAGATCAGGTTGACTGGCAAGGAGGACTCTATTATACCATATACGAATTCCATGCCTTTTCCTATGGTTGCTTTCATTGAACGTGGACTTCAGCTTCCCTTAGACATCCTTTTTTTGGGAAATCCTCCATTACTACAAGCTTAACCCTATGCAGCTGGCCATTAACTCGTGTAAGGTTATCAATGGCATAATAGAATTAGCACGCTAAGAAAAAGCTAGGATCACACTAGCCGACATCCAGTTCTGTTACACAATGTGTGGCCTCAAGTCTAACAAAGGCTACACGTACTATCTCAAGCCCAGATCCACTGCCTACAAACTTATAGCCAACTTCCCAGACTCCAACAAGGGTGCTGGAGACAATTATTTGATCGTCTCGGGCAACTGGGAGTTTGCGCCTGATGATGATCTTCATCTCTTTCCTCTGCGCCGACTAGTGTTTAGAGAGGATGATGATAAGAACTGAGTCATCCTATAACTTATCTTTATTAAGACTTGCCAATTCGTCTATCTGTACTAATGTTTTGTTACTCTTTCTTACAATCCTTCCTCAGCCATCAAAGGACTTTTGCCAGACCTTCTTCCCAAGCCCAGGTCTCAAAAAGCTCTTGGATCTTCCCATCCAAAAGCGCAAAGCCCCCTCCTGCTGAATTATATTCCTACTATAAGTCTTCTTTACCCGACATTCCCCGTCAAAGCAAGACTTCTCCATCAGCCGCAACTCCACTAGTCACTTCATTACCAAGGCTAGACTAGGCCTCTTCTTCAGATCTAGTAAAGCAGCCATCCACCTCTGCCTCCAAACTTATTCCACCATCTCAGCGCCAACGCCAATGTCATGCTCCACCAAATGCACCGGCCGGTAAAACTCGGAGCTAGAAACACCGAGATTCTAAGGCATCGGCTTACGATCAAGCAAACCCTCAAATTTCCCTTCCTGCAATCCACTTCGGTACTAGAGTTACCGTTGCTGCATATGCCGATGACATGGGCTGCAATAAAGCCATCATTGAAGACCTCCTGGCCGACTTGCCAGGAGTAGTCACAGTTCAATCTTCTTCACCATCTCAATCCTAACCTCAGCTAAACCAAAAAGGGTGAAGAGGGCTAAAGCAAAAGCCTCTGTCACCCAAATTGACTGTGAAGACACCGAGTTGATCTCCAAACTAGCCGAGATCGAGAAAAACAAAATTACTGTCAAGAAGAGGCCTACCGAGGCCGAGCCATCCGACCAACAGCAAACAAAAATGCCAAGGTCCGAAAGTGCAGAGGGCCCAGGCTTCTTCAAAGCCTACGCGTCCTGGGCTCCAACGATTTTGGTTGACGATCGGCCAATGAGAGCTGGTGACAATGCCATTGATAGTATTGAGGTCGGTGCCGCTCTCTCCACTATTGTTCTTCTACCTACCGATCTAAATAGTATGGCCGAGATAACCGAATATGAAAACTTTGCCTTAATGATGCAGCATTCTGTCCTGGTAAGTCTTCAACACTTGTACTTTTTTGGCCTTTCACTTTAAGTTTTTACATTTGGAAATTTTTACTAATTTGGTTTATTTCTTGTCTTCAAGGCCATCTAGCACGCTAACTCCTTTGCAACGAAAGCCGAGGATTTCAAGAAGGAGTTGGTCCACAAGACCCAAGAGGCTGCTAGCTTCCTTGCCTTTCTCAACAATGTTGAGGCCAAGATGAAGGTTCTACTGGATCAGGCCAAGGCTGCCAGGTGAGCACAAGACTAGGCCAAGGAAAAGGCTGAGGCTGTTGCTGAGGTTCTTAGAGCGGAGGCTAAAGAGGCCAAAACCAAAATTTCTGAAGCCAAGGCTGAGCTCCAAGAGGCCTTGGTGACCAAGTGTAGACACCCCATTTTTTACCGTTCTCTAGACTTGGTTGTGCTTGTAGGTACACCTAACAACTGGTTCGATTGCTCGCCCAGCACTCGACTATCACGGCGGAACGTCACCGGTTCGAGCTTCCCGGACCCTGTATCCTTTCTGCCTCTTTTTTGGACCTTGACTAGGTCCTTCCAGAGTGGACCCTGTGGTGCACTACCGGCCATGGCCTTGACCCTGCCAGCCACTGATGAAGCCCTGCCGGCCATAAGTGTGGCACTGCCGGCCATCTGATGGCCGGCACCCCCCCTATCAGCTGGTTTTCCTCCAGATCTTTTGAGCCAGCTGGATTTTTCTTTGCTCCCTCCATACACGTGTATGGAGGGATGAAGGCTTGCAAAGCTTCTTGAAGAAGCTTTGGCTTTTTATTTCTCTATAAGGAAGAGGCTTCTTCCTTACACCAGGTTCTGGAGTTTTGAAGGAGAAAACCTCTCTTTCTCTCTATATTGCTTGTGTTTAGTGCCTTGAACTTGATTTTTCTTGCACTTTTACACTACAACACATAGATATACACCACCACCATTGGATCAAGCTTCTTGGAAGGAATTCTTGAGGTCTGAAAGCAAGCTTCCACCAACTGAAATTGCTGATTTTGAAGAGGGTCTTCAAGGGTGAGCATTTCCCCTATTTTTGCATTTCTTGCACCTTGCTTTAGCCCTCTTTACATATTGTTTTAGGCTTTGCTTATAACTGAAAAAAGTCTTGTTTTAAGTGATTTTTAAGTTTTCTTAAGGTCATTTTGCTGTTTGGGGTGTGTAGCCCCTTGCATGCTTTGTTTGGCTTTGTTTAAGCATATTTGGAGGCCTCCGAGCTAGCCTTGGTTTGGCCTTCCTACCACTGAAACCCAGTGGATTTTCAGTGGTAGAGGTGTGGTTTTGAGGTCCTAAATCAGAGGGGGTAGTCCCCTCTCTTTGTGTTCCTCTTTACTTGGATTTTTGGCCTTCCAAAGGACCATCCCTCTATGCATTTTTGAGGCTTGGTTCAAGCCTATTTTTGTGACTTCTAGGACCTGTCTTGGCCATGGCCAAGGCTGGTTTGGTCATGTCTGCTTGCATCTAGCATGTGTAGTGTAACTCCATTCATAGCTCATCAAAGTAGCATGTGTGCATAGTCTTTTGTTGAGTCCATTTCAGTCCATTTTTGGTGATGTTTTCCATGCCATGAACCTGTTTTGGTTGGTTTTGTTACTCCATGCTTGCATGATGCACTTGTAGGTAAATCCCTAAACTAGCTTCATATGCTCCATGCCATGCCATGTCAATTTTAGCTTGTTTGGTTTACATTTCAGCATGTATTTGGTCATCATTTGGCATGCTATGACCCTATCCATAGTTGGTTTGATCATCCTTTGCATGCTCCATATAGGTGTAGAACAAATCTTGTTTACTAGCCTTTTGTGCATGATGTTTTGACTCATCATACTAGCATATTTTGGCTTTGCTCAAACTTGATTTTATGCTTATTTTGAAGTGTTCTAGGACTGTTTTAGGCTGCCATGGTCATATCACTCATGCTTTGTATAGCTATAGTGTAAATGCTTAGGCTAGTCTTGGGTTTTTGAGGCCTCTATCATGCCATACATGTGATGTTTTGCATGCCTTGCCCCTCATTCCATATGCTATTTCAGTCCATGAAATGTTGCCATACACTTGCATTTGACATGCCTTGAATGCTTTGTATAGCTTGTGCTTTATGCCCAAAAATGGACTTTTGTGCATGCCATTTAGCCTAAGCCTTTGGCTCATCATTTCAGTGCATTTTGGGTCCTAATATACCATGATGTAACTCTGTTTTTGGTTGTCCAAGTCATGCCATGATTGGTTCTCATAGGTGTAGTGCATTGCCTCTTTAAAGCCTTGCATGATCCTTGTTTGTAGCCTTGTGTTCTAGCCTATGTTGGCTAGCTTTGAGCTTGATTTTGGTCTTGTTTGGGCCTGCCCTAAGACTGTTTTAGGTCCCCCCAGCCCCTTGGGGCTTGCCTTGTATGGCCATGGTTTAAGTCCCTTTGCTTACTTTGAGCCTTGAGCATCATAACATGCTTTGCTTGCATTATTGAGTTGATTTGGCATCAATTACATGGTATTTCAGAGCTTACCTCATTGTCATATATCCATGTTTGTTGCTCCTTAAGTGGCTTAAGAGTTGTCCTCTTTGTGCCTTAATACTTGAGCCATTTGGTATGCATGCTTGCCTTGCCTTTCCATGCTTTTCATGCCATCAATTCCATCACTTTGGCTACTGATTTGGACCTAGTTGAGAGCTGTCCATCTTTGGTGTAAGCCCATCTTACATGTTGTCGCATGCTTGTTTCATTTCGTGTGTTGTCGCATACTTGTTTAACTCCACGTGCCTTGCATGTTCACACGTTCATGTTGCATTTTGTCATGATTGTCCAAGGTTGTCGCCTCACATCATGCTTGTATGCTTGTTGCATGCTTGGGTTAGTTGCATGTTTGCACACTTAGGTCATATCGCATGTTTGCCATGCTTATGTGTTGCATTGTTTGGATTAAGTATTAATCCAAGCACGAGGAACGAGGGGCGTTTCATACTTCAAGTGATGGAACGCATCTCATTCTCGTCGCCGAAGCTCTTGATGATTCATGATAGAGTTCTAGGCTTACTTGCTTTATTTGTGCATCTCATTTTCATATTGATTTGCACCAGTTGGATCTTTGGCCATCATGCATCGGGATGCGTGATTGATGGTCGTGGATCCGACTTGGCCTCTCCCTTGATGTTTTGAGGTGATTTGGAGTGCCATGGTGCGTACATGTCCTTGGGAAACCCTCCATTTTCTCTATTTTGTGCTTCGTTGCAGTTTGGTGTCACAGCACACCAGTGGCCGGCAGCCTGCCATTGGCCGGCAGTGTGCACCTTGGCCGGCAGTGTCTGTTGGGCCGGCAGATCTCCCTCCATGGCCGGCAGGCCACTGGTGACTTCCCCTGCAGTGTTTTGGTAAGTTTCAGCAACAAGCACTGAAAGACACCCTGCAAACAGAGCCTCTAAAGAGCAACCGGAAGGCGTTTCGAGGCGAAGAACCGAAGCGAGCATGCATGCCTCCCTTCTTCAAACAGAGCTGGAATAGCACCGTTTACTGCTTTCCCTACTTGCTTGTTGTCATTCATTAATCAGTTAATTAATTTGTTAATTAATTAAGTTGTGTAATAATTAGTTGTAGCTAGTTATTCATTTGGTTCTGTAATAATTAATTAGCTTGTGAGTTAGTTAATTAGGTGGCCTGTATTATTCTTTCGGACCCTCCGAGCGAGGGCACAATTGTAATAAGTGTGCGTGCGTGTGTGCATGTCTTCCAACCCCCACTTCTTTCTCCCTTTTACTTACCTGCTTTGATGGTTAGTATTAGGACATGTTTACTTTAGCATACCTTATGCTATGCATGCGTGCATCATTCATCAGTATTGCATGCACCGGGCTCGGCGCATCATACTAACTGCATAAGTATTTCAAATCTAACTTGAATACATGCTACTTGTGCATTTTCACATGCCATCATAGATAGCCGAGCCTATCTAGTGACATTCCGTATGCGTTGCATTAGGCATTTAACATGGACTTGGATCATGCATGATTGCTAACATGTTCTTGTTTTGGCTCGGAGTACTGTAAGTATTTATGCTTTAGCATCTCACATGAGTGTGAATGTTAACATGACAGCATGCTTACCATGTGGCTAGTGCTTATGTGATAAACTGCCTGAATGCCTGTGGGTGAAGGTTGGATTGTTTGAGTTGGAACAACTCATTGAAATCCGTATTTTAGCCTACTTGCGAGTAGCAAATTCAAAATTTCCAAACAAACGGATATGCAATGCTTTTCCAAATTAGGCGATCTAGTCTATACTTTTGTGTTGCGCGCATCACATAGTAATTCTAGCTAATTAATGGAATAAGAACACATAACGTTTTCAAAATCGATATCATGGTTAGTAGAGGCCGATCTTCAGATCGAGCGAGAGGGGGTGCTCATAGCTGACCTTCCCCAATCGTACCCAAGTTCCCGAGCCGAGGCAACTTTGGTGATGACGGACACGTGGCCTTTGGCACCGAGTCAGGGTTTCCTAAATTCCCCCATTAAAAAATATTTAGGTGGCGACTCTGTATCTGGCAAAGCAGTCCATGTTTGGCACTTCTTTCAAAAATCTGTTTTCTCAAAACGATTTGCCGGATTTGGACTCTTTGGTTCAGATTAAGAACCGTGACAAATCGAGTCCGAACTGTAGCATGAGGCCCAAGGGCGCGTCTACAGTTTCTGGCGACTCTGCTGGGGATTTAGAGAACTTGACTCGAACTCATGATATCTTGTTTTGTTCACACTTATGTGTTTCTTTGCATTGCATGTGCATTGGTGCGCCTAGGACACCGTGTTTGCCGTATGCTATTCCTGAACGGTTTGCCGGAGGCTCGCTTCGAGAAGCGTGCCATAAGGCTGACCGGTTGCGGGCTCTGCCACGACGGGAACACAAACCCCGGTTTTCACCGGGGCACCCTTTTTGACCATTCGACCTGGTGCATATTCGAAATCCATAGTGACCATTCCAAGCTAGGACAGGTTGCTTACCCGATGTTAGGTTGTTTGAAACCGCTGCGTGCGTAGTAAAACCCTAGCTCCTGACAAAATAGGACAGAGAAACCCTACCCCAACATAGGGGTGTTTTGGCTCTTTTTACTTGTTATGTGCTTTTAGAGTGTATCTCTACAGGAATGCGCATATCAGTTTGCAAGTTTGAGTGTCAGGCCTGAGGGCACTAGTATCAGTGTTTTTGAGAATCAGTTATTTGCGGGTATCCGATTCAGCTTTGGGGACAGTGATTCGGGGATAATGACCAGTGTTTGAGGAATGGTGTATCCAGCTTATCAACAGGGTGTTGTGATAGCCAACTGTGTGTTGTGTGTTTATTTTACGTCGTTATACTGTCCGTTTATCTGGTTGTTTTATTTCCTTATTATTGCTTTATTTTATCTTTTTGCTAGGGTAGTTGAGCACGATTGCTTCTAACCCAGCAGATATTCCCCAAGCAATCTGGACTAGAGGTCGTCGACTCCATCGATCTGAGGATCTGGTAGACGGACAACCAGTGTACCACTCTCTACCCCCGGTTACTAGACGGAGGGCAGTTAGGCAGAGGGCATCAGTTCAGCAGTCAGTTCAGAGGGCCTTATCTACCCCACCTGAGTACAGTAGGGACCAGGGTTCTGTTTCTCCCACAGAGAGGGAATATATACCGGTAATTCAATCAGATCAGAACAGTATGGCCAGTTTAGAGGAGATGGTGCGCCAACTCCAAGAGAGTATGAAAATGATGCAGCAGGATGCTGTCCGACAGGCAGAGTTCGCCAAGCAGCAGGCCACGGTTATGAATGAACAAGCAGAGTTAATCGTGAGGTTACAGCAGCAAGCCGGAGCATCTGCTTCGCAGCAAGCTCCTCCCCCGCCAGGAGTTCCAACCCTCGGGGAGACAGCTAATGTTCAGAATGATACAGACATTCCCACAGGACCCTCCACCCCCGATCCTACCCCAATCCACCCCAGTTATCCAAAACACCCACCAACCTACCGGACTCTCCCTTTGAGTTCGAGACAGATCCCACAGCACTGAAGTTGAGCAAGCTTGAAAAGCTGTTCAAGAGATCCCAGGGAGTCAAGACCATCCCTGACATTGAAGAGGATATACCGATGCAGCTGTGACGCTGCCTGACAGATTCAAAATGCCTCATATCGACCGATTTGATGGATCCGGACCCCATGGTGCACCTGAGGTTGTTTTCAGATATTTTAAGGCCATGGGCCTCACCAGACTGCAGAAGCTGTCTCTGTTCGGCCGGACCCTGTCGGGTGTGGCGGCCATATGGTATGCCAAATTAGAAGATGACGTCAAGAGAAATTGGGACGAGATGGCTGAGGCCTTCATTGCGCAATACTCATACAATACACAAATCGAGATTACGACCCGTGATCTCGAGACAACAAGGCAAGAGCCTAAAGAGAGCTTCTCGGAATTCGTGACTAGATGGAGGGCCAAGGCTTCGATGATGACCTTAAGGCCCCAGACAAGGATCAGATTCGGATGATTGTGCGCAATCTTCAGCCGAAGTTGATGCAGAAGATGATTGTACTCCCCTTCCCTACCTTTTCTGATCTACATGAAATGGGGGTACAGATTGAGGACGCCTTGAAGCAAGGCTTAATTGATAATGACCGGGAGCAACCCCGAAGAACTTTCAATCGCAGCAGCAATGCGGGCCCGAGCAGCGCTACAACTACAAGAGCCTCCGAAGTGAGCATGGTCACCACCAACCCCTCTCCAAGAACCATGGCAGCTACGCCATTCTCCGGCGCGTCCGGAAGCCATACCCAAACAGCCAAATACCCACCCAAAAACACAAGAACCTTCGCTCCACTGTATATGCCCCTATCCAAAGCTCTGGGGGTTTTAATCAAAAAAGGGCACTTGAAGCCCCTAGAGCCGCGGCCATTACCGGAAAAACTTTCCCCTACCCACAACCCAGCCAAATATTGTGCATTTCACCAACAGCACGGTCATGACACCGATCTGTGCTACCGATTACGTCATGAGATTCAAGATCTCATCGATAATGGGGTGATTCTGCCTCCCGAGAAACCCAATGTTACAACAAACCCTCTCCCCACACATAACCAAGCTCCACCTCCTAAAAGAATCAACTTCATCCAAACTGGGGTCGTGTCTTATGATCCTAGTATCTATATCACTCCTTCCACCTACCTAAGCCGGAGGTACTCCTTCCTGATTGCACCGACTTGTGCATGATGGACATCTCCATAACCCAACCTAAGCCAGTGGTGACAGTCAAGGACGAAGGGAGGAGATTTAGAGGAAAGAGGGTTGTTGAGCCAGAGTTTGAGAAGTCTGGGAGTTCTGTTGAGAAAATGTACAGTCCGAGCGACTACGTTTCGTCAATAGGCCAGAATGGGCTAGATGTGGAATTGCCGACGGAGGCAGAGCTGTGTGTGATCCAAGGGGATAGTTTGGGACAGAGGATGGATGATCTGACGGCTGTGGAAGAGGACCTTGCCAATCTCCAGTTTTACAGTGACCAAGATCCAGCGGACGCAGCAGTCAACTGGTTTGATTATGAAGAATCGGCAGAGGCTACTGGGTGGTTGGATGATCAACCGGATGTGGTGGAAGAGTTCCAACCAGAACAGCGCCCGACAGGGGCAAGAATGTCAGTGACGGCCGGAGGGGTCGGAGAACAGAGTACATTGCCGGAGAGCGCCGGTGTCAAGAGTTTCGCTCAGGATTGGAGCATTTTGAATACAGGAATTATTGAGCAACCAGCTGTGTTGATACAGTCGGAACAGGAAAGATTTGAAGATTCGAGAGAATCAGGAAGGCAAAGGCCCATGTGGGGACTGAAACTGCTATAAGCACAGAAACAGAGAATGCTGCGAGCATAGGGATGGAAGGTACCGCGAGTACGAGGACAGTCATACCAGAGCCGGACAGGTGTCTGTCGGCTGCTGATGGAATGTGGTGGGAGGATGAGGATTTATGTCTTGCCCATACAGACGAAGATTGGGGGGACAACCAACCCGATGACACCTGGTACCTTGGAGAAGTCGACCATATGACACGGAGGGGCGGTACTTCAAACCCCCGCACCTAGATCAACCAGAGGCTTCTGGGAAAGATAGGGAGGCTGAGAAGCAAAAGGAGAAACAACTTGAAGAGGAGGCTGTGCTCAAACAGTTAAAAAAGATACAAGCAGACATCTCCATCTGGGGACTGCTTATGGCATCACGAGTGCATAGACAGGCTGTCTTATCAGCCATGGACAAGGCAAGCTTTCGATAGAAACCACGCCAGAACAGCTGGTAGGATTAGTCTTTCCGGGAGGGCTACCCCGACGCTGACTTTTTCCGACAAGGAACTGCCACCTGAGGGGGCAAACCATAACAAACCACTCTACATCTCTGTGGAGTGTAGGAATAAATGGATACCGGTGGTTCTTGTTGATACCGGATCCGCCATCAACGTCTGCCCGGCAAGGACAGCGTATGCGATCGGTTTGAAAACGCGGATTTTTACCAACAGCCCAGGTAATTCGGGCATACGACAACACGAGTAGAGAGTCATGGGGACGGTGAAAATTCAGACTAAAGTTGGGCCAGGACAGCATGAGATAGATTTCCATGTCTTAGGTTCCTGCAACTTTCAACCTGCTTTTGGGGAGGCCGTGGCTGCATCAGGTAAAGGCAGTGTCGTCCACTTTGCATCAAATGGTGAAATACCCCTATGGGAAGGGAGTAGCCATTGTTTTTGGAAATTCATCGATTCATCCACCACCGAGGTATCTACGCCTGTTCTAGAAATTGAGCATGGTATGGAGGATGTGTTCATATCAGGTTTTACCCTGGCTGAGGCTCGGGTTGTACAGAACATCATGGCTACTAACGAGGGATATATGTCAGTGCTCAGCAGTATACCTCATGAACAAGCTCCAACACATCCCCGGGATGGGATTGGGAAGAGCGGCCGGAAGGGCGTGCAACATTGGCCGAAGTGCCACACAACCCCATACCTTTGGCTTGGGTTATCTGCCCACCAAGGAGGATTGGGTAAGAAAGGAAAGGAAATGGCTGGAAGAGCCAGAGCGAAACAAATGGGGAAACCTTTTGAGTTGATGCACCGGCCCATCCGGGGTACCCTAAACGGACGCTTCGTCCGGGAGGGGGAGGACTTTCCATTCTGTGGCTTTCCAGAGCCGTGGCTGAACGGAGAGGAAGCGTGTGCCGGGGTTCGAGATTTTCTTTGACCTACAATTATCTGGGGATGATGTTGCCGAAGAGCAGCAGACCCACAGTTGAGGCTGAGAGAGCAGGGAAATGGAGTCTGAGGACCGAACTTGAAATGGGGGTAGCACTGGCATGTCTACTTTCAGATCCTCCGATCGAACAGAAGTGCTTGGGGGATAACTTCTCGGTGTCCATGATCGGGAATGAAACGGCTGCGGGCCTACCATCAAATATTTTGGATGCATCCATCGCACCCTCTCTCGTTTGGCAGTACGAAGAGGGATTTTTGTCAAGCAGCACCGGGTCAGGTAGTGAGCCGGAATCTGATTCCACCGAGTCTTGTGAGTCGGAATCAGGTTCCAGCTCAACTGAGTCTGAGTCCGGTATTCCTGGGGGTGATAACCCGGATGCCACAGTCCTGTCCAGGTCGTCTTTTTCTTTCTCTTTTGAGTCTGTTGTAACAGAAGAATCGGACGGTTTGGAAGTACATAATGAGAATGATGTGGATGTGGTTTCTGAGTACTTTTCGTGCCTTTGATTTATTGCTTGAATCAGGACTTTCAAAATTTTGACAAAAACGACGAGGAAGAAATTCCTCCGGTTTTGCAACGATTAATTGATCAAGAGCAGGAGAGATTTGTTAAACCTTTAGTTGATGAAATCACTACTGTGAATATTGGTACTGAGAAGGACCCGCGGCTGGTCCAGATCGGGTCCACGTTGTCTTCGGAGGAACGCGAGCGCTTAGTCGCTTTATTAAAAGATTTCAAAGATGTTTTCGCGTGGTCCTACGAAGACATGCCTGGATCGATCCTGAGATTGTACAGCACCGGATCCCTCTTGACCCCGAGGCCCGACCTGTCAAACAGAAACTCAGAAGGATCCGCCCTGACTGGGCCATCAAGATTAAGGAAGAGGTCACCAAGCAAATCGATGCAGGCTTCCTGCTGGTATCCGAATACCCGACTTGGTTGGCCAACATTGTTCCAGTGCCGAAGAAAGATGGCAGATCCGAGTATGCGTGGATTTCAGGGATTTGAACAGAGCTAGTCCGAAGGACGACTTTCCCTTGCCGCATATTGATGAGTTGGTGGATTTTACAGCGGGGCATGCTTTGCTTTCGTTTATGGATGGCTTCTCAGGCTACAATCAGATAGTGATGGCACCTGAAGACCGGGAAAAGACTGCCTTCACCACCCCGGGGGACCTACTGCTAGAGTGATGCCATTTGGGTTGAAGAACGCTGGAGCTACATATCAACGGGCCGCGACCACGATATTGCATGACATGATCCACAAAGAGGTTGAGGTGTACGTGGACGACATGATTATCAAGTCCAAAGAAAGAGAGGGCCACTACACCGCCTTGCAAAAGTTCTTCCAAAGGATCAGAGAATTCCGGTTGCGGTTGAATCCTCAAAAGTGTACGTTCGGTGTTACAGCAGGAAAAATGCTGGGGTTTCTGATTACACAAAGGGGCATCGAAGTCGACCCTTCCAAAATCAAGGCCATCTTAGAAATGCCACCACCAATGACTGAAAAGAGGTGCGAGGCTTTCTGGGTAAAGTGCAATTCATAAGACGGTTTATCTCAAAATTAACCTTGACTTGTGAACCACTTTTTGGTCTCTTGAAAAAAGGAAAGAAATTCCAATGGGACGGCCGATGCCAAGCTGCTTTTGAACAGATCAAGAAATACTTACAGAACCCACCCGTGTTGTCACCACCAGAACCAGGGAGACCGTTGATATTGTACCTTTCAGTGACTGAAACTACAATGGGCTGTATGCTCGCAAGAATCAGAGGACAAGGTGGAGAGGGCCATTACTATCTGAGCAAGAAGATGATTGGAGTATGAAACTCGCTACACACCGTTGGAGAAGGCTTGCTTAGCCTTGGTATGGGCTACCAGGAAGCTGCGGCACTACCTGTTAGCTCACTCCGTAATGTTGGTTTCACGACTGGATCCCATCAAATATCTTTTCGAGAAACCGGAGCGTCAAACCAGTACGGGTATGGGATAGGGGTGTTGCTGATAGCACCCGACAATTCCCGTATCCCTCTAGCATTCAAACTCCAGTTCAAAGTCTCGAACAACGAAGCAGAATATGAGGCATGCATTGCTGGTCTAGAAGTAGCCCTGGAACTAGGGGCAAAACGGTTGGACGTCATCGGGGACTCGAACCTTGTTGTGTCTCAAGCAAAAGGAGACTGGAAAGTCAAAGAAGAAAAGATGATAATGTACCACCAGACCTTGGATTTGTTAATTCCTTGGTTTAAGAAGCTAAACTTTGCTCATCTAGCAAGAGAGAACAACAGGTTCGCAGATTCACTAGCAACTCTATCTTCCATGATAGACATCCCGTTTGAAGTCTGGATGCGTCCAGTCATCATTGACCAGAAGTTTGTGCCAGCGTATGAATCGATTGCTGCTATAGATGAGGCTCAAGACGAAAACCCTTGGTATTACGATATTTGGAATTTATTGGAGAAAGAGGAGTATCCACCAGGGGCAAATGCCAAGGATAAAAAGGCAATCAGAAGAATGGTTGTTCAGTTCATCATCTGCGGGGGTAAACTGTATAAGAGAGGTCATCTGGGAATGCATAAGCTGTGTGTAGAAGCTGAAGAGTCGAAGCGCCTGATGGAGGCCATCCAGGGGGAATGTGGTGCGCATGTGAATGGAGTAATGTTGGCTCGAAAGATCCTCAGACAGGGTTACTATTGGTCCACTATGGAGGAGGATTGTATTGGCTTTGTTCGGCGATGCCACAAATGTCAGATCCATGCAAACCGCATGAACATCCCGCCGTCGAAGCTGTACAACATGACTTCGCCATGGCCATTTTCAGTTTGGGGAATTGACGTGATCGGGGCTGTTACTCCGAAGGGGTCGAATGGGCATGAGTTCATCTTGGTTGCGATAGATTATTTTACAAAGTGGGTCGAGGCCCAATCTTACGCGGTGTTGAAGGCTTCACATCTCGCGAAGTTCATTAGAAACAACATCATATGTCGTTATGGGGTCCCAAATGAGATCATTTCAGATAATGGTTCCCACTTCAAGAAAGAAGTGATTGACTTGTTGGAAAAATACAATGTGACTTTTCATAAGTCATCCACATACCGGCCACAAACCAATGGAGCGGTTGAGGCCGCCAACAAGAACATCAAACACATACTGCAGAAGATGGTGGAAACCTATCAGGACTGGCCAGATAAACTGCCGTTTGCTCTGTGGGGCTACCGGACTTCAATTAGAACTTCTACTGGGGCGACTCCGTATTCATTGGTTTATGGGATGGAGGCCGTTCTACCTATCGAAATTGAGGTTCCGTCTTTGCGAGTGTTGGCTGAGTGTCAGATAGCCGAAGCAGATTGGCAGCAGAGTAGATTTGAAGAACTCATGCTCTTTGACGAGAGGAGATTGAAAACACTGTACCATGTTCAAGGTTATCAGGGCAGAATTGCCAGGGCTTTTAACAAGAAAGTTAAGTCCAGGAATTTAAAAGAAGGAGATTTGGTACTCAAGGACAACCGAGCTCCCATCCACGACCCAAGGGGCAAGTTCAGACCCAATTGGACTGGTCCCTACATCATCAAAGCTATTTGGTCGGGTGGAGCTGTCGTTCTAATGGACCTAGATGGCCTAGAGTTCTCACAACCGATCAACATGGACAAGTTGAAGAAATATTATCCCTGAGAGGCTCATTAGGCCGAAAACCCGAAAGGGCGACCTAGGCAAAAGTTAGAGCACGAAAAATTTGAAATTATAAAAACTGAGCTCGCAAGATTGAAAACCCGCAAAGGGCGGCCTTGGCAAAAGTTAGAGCGTAAAAGGAGAGTGAAAATACTCGAGTGAACCCAAGCCTGAACTACGTAAGGCTTGATTCCCATCTTTGGGATACGTAGGCAACTTCATCCTGAAGTTCAGCCATAAACTTTTCCCCGATCAGCTTTGTCCATTTGATCATCTCGGCCATCTTTGTCTATTCAGCATTCAAGAGTTCGGTTATGATCTCCGGTGCAGTGCTTTTCAAACTAGGGGCAACTTTCCGTTGCTGTACAGTGCCGCGGTACTATTCAGACTAGGGGCAACTTTCCAGTTGCTGGGATCCAGGGTTGTGCATCTCAGTGACAAATCTCAGGCGTGTCCAGTTCTGATCCATATCGAAAATAGTTTTGAAAAGCTTTAATAAAAGTTGACTTTGTTCAAAATAATCTTTTTACAACCAAGACCATTTCTGGACCAAAACGGGAAATTTTCAGTACCACAACCTTCAATTTCATTGATTTCAATACAGAGTTTCCTGCTCTTGCATACAAATTGAAGTTGCTTTTTATTACATTCATAAGGAAAACTTGAAAGTAGTAATAAAGCAATAAACCCGGGGCATAGATAAGTCAGGTGTTCCTGCGCCCCCTCCCAGAGCTGGTCGAAGCCTCTGATGCCAAAAGTGGGCCCTTCCTGTGCCTCTTCGTTGAGCCAATCCAGGCACTCATCAGACAAAATACAACTGAAAGTGGGAGCGGGGGCCAGGAGCTCTCTAGTCCTCCATGCTGTGGCATACCGGGCAAGTTGGCGCCTCGAACCGGGAATGCAGTAGAGTAGGATACTCTATCCTCTCTGGCGGGCAAGTTTGATCATGTCTGAACTGGTGCTGGAACCGGAACGGAAAATAGAAAACACAGTGTGTCATGCCAATCAATTGAATCCCGGGTTGACGGGTCATGTTGTAACTCATTGCTGGTAGATTGAGCCAAGGGCACCGCCAAGCAATGCGGTCTGCGGACAAGCTGCACATCTAGTGGAACCACCAACCCTCATCACGGGCATCGACCAGGCGTTGCCTGAAGAAATAGCCGCGAGTTGAGTATGCGGGGCAAGACTCCACAATCTGTAACTTGTCCATCAACCACACCTGGGGAGGGTTTGAAAAATGAGAGAATAAAGAATAGAGAGATGTACGATGAGAGAAAAGTAAGGAAAAGGGTTTTGTGAGAAAAACCGAACCTGAGTGTAGACGTCCCCGAACGCCCCGGGAGGGTTAAGGTCCCGTTCCGTTCGTATTGGGTCACTACAGTTCGGACTAAAATTGTCACGGTTCTTAATCTGAACCAAAGAGTCCAAATCCGGCAAATCGTTTTGAGAAACAGATTTTGAAAAGAAGTGCCAAACATGGACTGCTTTGCCAGATACAGAGTCGCCACCTAAATATTTTTAAAATGGGAAATTTAGGAAACCCTGACTCGGTGCCGAAGGCCATGTGTCCGTCATCACCAAATGTCTTGGCTCGGGAGCTTGGGTACGATCAGGGAAGGTCAGCTATGAGCACCCCCTTTCGCCCGGTCCGAAGACCGGCCTCTACTAACCGTGATATCCGATTTTGAAAACATTACATGCTCTTATTCTAATTATTAGCCTAGAATTACTATGTTATGCGCGCAGCAAACAAGTATAGACTAGGTTGCCTAATTCGGAAATAATTATTGCATATCCGTTCGTTTTGAAAAGGCTTTGGAATTTGCTACTCGCAAGTAGGCTAAAACACGGATTTCAACGAGTTTTTCCAACTCAAGCAATCCAACCTCCACCCACAGGCATTCAAACAGTTTATCTCATGTAAGCACTTAGCCTCATGGTAATCATGCTGTCATGGTAACATTCACACGCATGCGATATGCTAAGGCATAGATACTTACATCGTACTCCGTGCCAAAACAATAAACTAGTTAGCAAAAATGCATGCCCTAGTTCATGTTAGAGTGACTAATGCATCGCATGCAGAATGTGATTAGGATAGGCTCGGCTAACCCTAAAATGGCATGTGAGGTGCACTTTATTTTGATGCATGTATTCAAGTTGGAATTGAAAATACGATGCAGTTTGTATGATGTACCGAGCCCGGTGCATGTTTAGACAAATGCATGGATGCACGCATACATTGCATAAGGTATGATAATTTTAAACATGCCCTAATCTACCATTGTAAGCAGGTAAATAAAAGGGAGAAAGAAATGGGGGTTGGAAGACATACACACACTCACCCACACTTATTACAATTATGCCCTCACACGGAGGGACCGAAAGAATAATACAAATAATTAACTACGCAAGCTAATTAAATATTACAAACCCATTAAATTAATTAAGCAGATTAATTAATCTAATTAAAGCAGTAAACCCCTCGGGGAGAGGGCCGGATGCGGCGCGTGTTCGGGACTTGCTCGGAATCGCGCTACCATGCAAAGTCTGCCTCTGTTTCTCTGCTTTCCTCCTCTGAGGACTGCCAAAGTCTCAGGACTGCTCCCTTGAATCATGGGGATCACCACCGGCTGAGGGGAAAACACCACCGGCTGAAGCATGTGGCCACCGGCATGAATTCATCCATCGGCCATCAATAAAACTGCCGGTCGGCACTAAATACTGCCGGCCGGCACTGAATGTCTGCAGAACCTGCAACTCACAGCAGCAGAGGGCAACAACTTGCATGGCAATGCAATTCAAGCAATTTATGCACCAATCATGCCCCTTATCATATTTGTGATTCAAAGGGACATGTGCCTCGATTCTCGGGCCACCAATCACGCATTTTCATGCATGATGGCCCACGGAACCAAGTATGCAACTTTCATGTCAAATGCATGCAAGCCAAACAAAACAAGGCCCAATTCCCATCACCAAGTCAAGGAACAAGGCATGCATGCAAGATGCAATGCAACCTAAGCATGTTAGCTAATATGCAACATGAGCATGTGAAGACACTTATGTAAGCATGCAAGCAAACATGAGGCAATGCAAGCAAGTAAATGATGGTCTTAGACGTGATCTAGGCAACTCTAAATAGACCTAAAATCAGTGGCCAAAGTGCCTAAAAAAAAAAGTGAAAGCCAACACACACACACACATGCATATGTTAAGACTTAACACTTAGGCACTAAGTAAGCAACCCTCAAGCATACTTGAAAGGGGATGTCATGGACACTTAGCATGCATTATAAGCTTTGAAAATCATGTTATAGAAGGTTCCAAACCAACTAAATAAACCAAGTAAAGCATGCAAAAAGGCCCAAGCACTTAAGGCTCACCAAAGAGGTAATGAACTACACTTAACACAACCATACATAGCATGCATTAGGTGACCAAAAACAGAGTTTTAACACATAAAACTAAGTCCAAAAGACCACCTAGATGGCATCTAAATGACTCAAATTCAAAGACATGCATAATGGTCAAAACATGGAGCATACAACACATGCTTTCAAGGCTTCAAAGAAGCATGCAAGGCAATCAAACAAGCATGTCTAAGGGACTGAAATAGCATGTAGGGTGGTCCCAAACCATCAAAATAATGCAAGCAACGCATGCTACACATTCACATACTTGAGGCCAACAAGCCAAAATACAAAGGAGCTATACTAAGCAAGTGATGGTCGACCAAAACAACCAAAAACAGAGCTTAATCATGGCAAAACAAACACAAAAGCTTCACAAAGCTAGGCCTAAATCATGCTTGAACAAGGGCTTACATCCTAAAGCATATTAAGGCATCAAAGTGGCATTACATGGCATGTATGCAAAACATGCAAGGAGTACTAAAACCAACTTAACACAAAGTTATAACATGGCAATATAAGCATAAAATACAGCCATAGCATGCTCAACACACACTTGAAAAATAAGGCTCCCTAAGAGGCCAAAACTTGCCTTTTCAAGGACATCAAGGAGAGGGGTGGCCCTCTCCTTCTTGGGACTTCAAAGCATCATCTTCACCATGAAATCCCTCAAGATTTCAGTGGTGAAGAGACCTCAACACCAAAATCCCGGAGCTCTCACAAAATAGCACAAAATGAGGTCTTTTCAAGGCCTAAGGGTGGTCAAACCCTCCCAAAGCACAAAACACTCTTAACCAACACTAAAGAGGACCAAAAAACAGAACTTTTATGTGTTGGTCACCAAGCCCAAAAATAGTTCTAAGCTATGTAAAAATGGAGTGCAAAAAAGGGGTAAAAAGGAGTAGTTTCTTACCCTTGAAGACCACCTTCACAAAGGTTGATGTTATTGCTTCCTTGAGCTCAAATCCAACCAAAAACTTCAAGAACCAGCCTTTAGAACCTCAGTAACCAAAGGAAGGTGAAACACTAGGTGTTGATGAGCAATAGTAAGTCACAAACACCTAGTGTACAAATAAGAGGGAAGAAGAGAGATGGGATAGATACAAAACTTCTAAACCTAAAACCAGAGCTTCTTCTCTGTCTAAATGTCTAAAAATCCAAACTTCTTCCAACCTTGAGCCAAGAGGAAGGTTCCTCTTATAGGCAACTAAACTTACAATTAAGCTAACCAAGAGGCTCATCCCTCCATACACGTTATGGAGGGGAAACACAATGCTATAAAGCTGTCTGAAAATATCTCCAAAACAGCTGTAAAGTAGTCGGCAGGGAAAAATGGTCATTTTGCCAAAATTGACTGCCGACCGGCACGAAAGAGTGCCGACCGGCACAATACAGTGCCGATGGCAACACCAACCAGCCGGTGGCCTCTAGCCACTACCGGTGGTGTGTGGGGATGCCTCACAAGGCAAAGCACAAGTGTTTGGTGCAAAACCAGACACAAAACGGTCAAGTTCGGAGATCCTGAGGCAAGACGCGTAGCCGAGAACTCCGGGAACTCCAAACGAACACGAACATGGATAATCACCGAGTGTTCCAACGGTGACGTCCAAGTTTGAGGACGGTCAAAATGGGGTGTCTACAGTTGCCCCTCTTTGACAGAACTCGAAAGTCATACAATGACGGGAGTGAATGTCAAAGCCCAGAGACGACCCATTTTTGACAAGGCCGAAGACTTGGACAAACATACAAAGCGCCAAATGGTTGAACTCACAAGCTGCCTACGTATCCCTTTAGGAATCAAACCAGCGTAGTTCAGGCACAGGCATACAAGCCGCAGATAAGGTATGCGCCCGTAGGCGGGGGCAATGCAACTGACGATGCAAAGCCGAGCATAACTTATGATCATGCAAAGAAAGCGTAATGAAGCACACATGCGACAGTTTAAGCTAGCATGCACCAACTACACTACAATGCAGAAAGGATGTAGAGAATTATGCAATTCTCAATACGTCTCACTCGGAGGATACAATACCTGCGCGGCTCGTCCGGTTGCACCGGCCTCAAATGAGCCGTACATACAATATCGTGCCTGCAAAGAAAGCAACTAAAAGGTACAATATTGTTAGCAACATGCATGACAATGCGATGATGAATGCAAAATGATATGCATATATACAAAAACTATGTATAAACAATGCAAATGATATGCAATGCAATTGAATCATGATTCAATCGTGAGCGATTCGAAACCACACAAATGTCAAATAGGTTGATGGAAGTAACAAGTCCGTCTACCATAGAAAAGGTGCCACAACCTCAAACCAACATACCAGCGTGGAATAGGCGCGATACACATGCAGAACTATGAGTGATGTAGACGGACACAAGGACAAGTATTGGGTGGATTGACATAAGTGGGGTGACGACCCGCTGAGGAAAGAACAAATGATCCTAATGCTGGATGCAACAATTACACTACAATGTAATATGCGATTATGGCGCGTGGGCCAAACCGTATCTCGCTTAGGAAAGGCATGCACACATACAAACCATGTCTAACACAGAAAAGGTGCCGCAACCTCAAACCAACATACCAGCGTGGAGTAGGCGCGATGCACATGCAGAACTGTGCTTTGACGTGAAAAGTATGGACACATACCAGACCAAGCTCAACAAGGAAAGGTGCAAGCCATAAATGGAAGATGATGCAGTGGATGCATGCAACTACAATGGATACAATGGATATGGCACGCAGGCCAAACCAAGTTTTGCCTAGGAAGGGCATGTACACGTACAAGCCATGTCTAGCACAGAAAAGGTGCCGCTACCCTCAAACCAACATACCAACGTGGAATAGGCGCGTACACATGCAGAACTGTGTTTTGACGTGAAAAGTATGAGCACATACCAGACCAAGCTCAACAAGGAAAGGCGCAGGCCATGGATGGAGGATGATGCAGTGGATGCACGCAACTACAATGCAATGGAAATGGATAATTACAGCAAATGCATGACATATGCACTATACTACAATGATGATGCATGACATATGCATGGTTTTTTTTTGAAATGCATGACATATGCACTATTTACTAATGATGCATAACAATGCATGTGATGCAATGACTATGATTGCAGCTTTCCCTATCCTACCAACAGGGCGATATACTAGGTTGGTTCAGTATCCAGAATCGAGGCGTAAACATGCCGCCTCAACCTATGGGGCTTCCATACAGACTTCAAGTCGAGGGTACACCCCCTGGGTATTTAAACCAGACTTTAGTCTCGGAGATCCCGAACCTTTGCATTCTAGGCATGAGCCGTTCAAACTCTAGTTTTCACCGTCCCAGTTGGTCTTCTAGGAACTCACCGCAAAAACAGGCGGGTGGCTTTACCAGACCACCGAAAGTCGTTCGGGCACGACAAACACCAAAGGAATTGCACCTTCAGAGGATTTAAGGTCTCCTAGACCGGGATGCACAGAACAATGCAATGAGATGCGCAGAATAGCGCGATGCGATGCATGCAAAATGCAATGAGATGCGCAAAACAGCGCGGTGCGTTTAGACAACGTGAGTGCACTAGATAGTGCGATATGATGCATGCCAAATGCGATGAGGTGCACACCTTAATGCACCGAAGGTCTTGCACCTCCCGAGGATTTAAGGTCTCCTAGACCGCGCGCGTTTAAGGTCCCGCCAGACCGGGGGGGGCAATGCATGAATTGAGATGCGGTGCACCAGACAGCGCGATACGCAAGATCGCGTGATGGAATGCATGCCAAATGCAATGAGATGTGCAAAATAGCGCAGTGCGTTAGACAACGCGGGTGAAGGTTTTGCACCTCCCAAGGATTTAAGGTCTCCTAGACCGCGCGTGTTTAAGGTCCCGCCAGATCGGGGGGGGGGAACAAAACAATGCGATGTATGATGCAAGTGAGACACGCATGCAATGAAGGAATGGAAAGCGATATGTAAATGAGACACGCATGCCTCAAGGAATTTGAGGCACGCGTACCCCAAGATTTGAACTGAAATGTAGATCAAAGGATGCATGACAATGCGAAAGAACTAAAGTGCGTAACAACGCACATATTTCAAAATGCACCGAAGGTCTTGCACCTTCCGAGGATTTAAGGTCTCCTAGACCGTGCGTGTTTAAGGTCTCGCCAGACCGGCGAAAAACAATGAGGTGCGCAAAATAGCGCGATGAAATGCAAAATGAGATGCAAGATGAGGCACGCGGACCTCATGGATGCGAAATGCAAAACGGAATGTAAATGAAATGCAAAGTGAGGCACGCATACCTCAAGGTGCAAAAATGCAAAATGAAATGCAAAGTGAGGCACGCATACCTCAAGATGCAATGAAATGCAAAATGAAATGCAAAATGAGGCACGCGTACCTCGAGATGCAATGAAATGCAAAACGAGGCACGCGTACCTCGAGATGCAATGAAATGCAAAATGAAATGCAAAACGAGGCACGCGTACCTCGAGATGCAATGAGATGCAAAATGAAATGCAAAATGAAATGCAAAACGAGGCACGCGTACCTCGAGATGCAATGAAATGCAAAATGAGGCACGCATACCTCATTGAATGGAAAATGAAATGCAAAACGAGGCACGCGTACCTCGAGATGCAATGAAATGCAAAATGAGGCACGCATACCTCATTGAATGGAAAATGAAATGCAAAACGAGGCACGCGTACCTCGAGATGCAATGAAATGCAAAATGAGGCACGCATACCTCCTTGAATGGAAAATGAAATGCAAAACGAGGCACGCGTACCTCGAGATGCAATGAAATGCAAAATGAGTCACGCATACCTCATTGAATGGAAAATGAAATGCAAAACGAGGCACGCGTACCTCGAGATGCAATGAAATGCAAAATGAGGCACGCATACCTCATTGAATGGAAAATGAAATGCAAAACGAGGCACGCGTACCTCGAGATGCAATGAAATGCAAAATGAGGCACGTATACCTCATTGAATGGAAAATGAAATGCAAAACGAGGCACGCGTACCTCGAGATGCAATGAAATGCAAAATGAGGCACGCATACCTCATTGAATGGAAAATGAAATGCAAAACGAGGCACGCGTACCTCGAGATGCAATGAAATGCAAAATGAGGCACGCATACCTCATTGGATGGAAAATGAAATGCAAAACGAGGCACGCGTACCTCGAGATGCAATGAAATGCAAAATGAGATGCAAAACGAGGCACACGTACCTCGAGATGCAATGAAATGCAAAATGAGATGCAAAACGAGGCACACGTACCTCGAGATGCAATGAAATGCAAAATGAGGCACACATACCTCATTGGATGGAAAATGAAATGCAAAACGAGGCACGCGTACCTCGAGATGCAATGAAATGCAAAATGAGGCACGCATACCTCATTGAATGGAAAATGAAATACAAAACGAGGCACGCGTACCTCGAGATGCAATGAAATGCAAAATGAGGCACGCATACCTCATTGAATGGAAAATGAAATGCAAAACGAGGCACGCGTACCTCGAGATGCAATGAAATGCAAAATGAGGCACGCATACCTCATTGAATGGAAAATGAAATGCAAAACGAGGCATGCATACCTCGAGATGCAATGAAATGCAAAATGAGGCACGCATACCTCATTGAATGGAAAATGAAATGCAAAATGAGGCACGCGTACCTCGAGATGCAATGAAATGCAAAATGAGGCACGCATACCTCATTGAATGGAAAATGAAATGCAAAACGAGGCACGCGTACCTCGAGATGCAATGAAATGCAAAATGAGGCACGCATACCTCATTGAATGGAAAATGAAATGCAAAACGAGGCACGCGTACCTCGAGATGCAATGAAATGCAAAATGAGGCACGTATACCTCATTGAATGGAAAATGAAATGCAAAACGAGGCACGCGTACCTCGAGATGCAATGAAATGCAAAATGATGCACGCATACCTCATTGAATGGAAAATGAAATGCAAAACGAGGCACGCGTACCTCGAGATGCAATGAAATGCAAAATGAAATGCAAAACGAGAGTGTGACACACATGCCACATGAAAATGTAAAACGGTGCAAGTCACAAGGGACGTGCAAGACGGCGCGATGCGACGCACCGGACAATGTGATGGATGCGTGCAACGCACACGGGGCAACTTTTGAATCTTGTAAAAGACAAAAGGATACAATCCTTGCTTGAATCTGAGTGCTGCGCACAGATGACACGATCCGAGGTCAAAACGGAAGCCGGTTGAGCATCGGGGATTCACTTTATTGCACTTTCTTGAGCTATGAAGACCAGAAACTTACCACATGGCCTAAACAAGGCTGTAGGAACATCACCGGCTGGACTAGGTGGCCACCGGCTGGCCACCGGCTGCATAAAAGTTCCACCGGCACAATATTGTGCCGACCGGCACAAAATAGTGCCGACCGGCCAAAAATGCCTGATCGGGGGCAGTTCTGCCATTTCACCACGGGTCTTTTAAAAATAGGGTTTCTAACCCTATTTTTTCACTTCTTGACCGCCGAAAACTCTTGTCCTCTCTCTCTAGAGCATTTTCTCTTCCTCTTTTCTCCGTTTCTTCGCGTTCCAAGCCCGTTTCGTCGTCGGATTCGCGATTTTCTTCGCGTTTCGGACATTTTCCACCGATTGAAATTCCATTTCGGAGCATCCTTTGCTATTTCCACTTTTTCGGGACTTGTTCCCTTCGATTTCCTCTTCATTTCCGTGCCTTTCCATCTTCCGACCTTTCCGGCCATTTTCGGCCCGCTCGGGGTTGACTTTTTCGGTTGACTTTTCACATTCCGGCTTTTCCGGCCATTTTCTCACTACCATTGCCATGGCTGACGATGTTCCATACGTCGGGACTCCCCTGGATCACGAGATGGATCCCGGGGTCGAGCTTCTCCCGTTGAGCGAGCGCCCATTCGACCCAGCGACCTACCGGCCGGCGATCCATGTTCTACCACCTGACGGACTACGCCAGTTTCGCAGCTTCGACATGGCGTTGGACCCGGAGCTCCTCCTACGCGAGCCGACCTCTTACCTAACCTTCGGCGCTTCCGAGGTAACACTCTTTTCTGTTTTATCTTCTGCAATGTAGAACTGTTAACTGTCAAAGTTGTTTTCGTTCTTTAACTGCTTGGTTCTGATATACTGTTCACTGTAGTCGATTGCAATCATGCTTACAATTGATATCTGTTTAATACGGGCACATGCACACACACTGCACTAGCCTCAATCACCCAAACACACGGCACACACCGCATTCCACTACAAACACCAACACCCGACAACTGTTTGAATCTAAAAATATTGCACGCATGCCACATTTGCACCGAGCCCCTCAAACACACTAACGCATCACATGTTGTAGTTCACTGTAAACACACTGGCACCCGATATCTGTTTAAATCTGAAAAAACTTGCACGCATGCCACATTTGCACTGAACCACTCAAACACGCTGACGCATCACACGTTGTCGTTCACTGTAAGTACACCGGCACCCAGTATCCGTTTAAATCTGAAAAACTTGCACGCATGCCAGATTTGCACTGATTTTGACTGTCCCTTCAAAACTGTACATTTCATACTGCTTTGCTACTATTTGTTTGAAAACAGGGAGATTCCCATACCATCCGCGGGTATGGGAACATCGCGGCTCGAGATTGGTACGGTGAGCTACCCGACGCGGTTCGACGCATCGTGGACCAGGCGGGCTTCGACACCTTCTGCAGGGGACTTTCCCAGCTCACGGCATGCAGACCTCTTCTGGCCGCTCTGGCAGAGAGGTGGTGGGACACCACTGATTCATTTCATCTTTCTGCAGCTGGGGACATGACGATGACCCCTTACGACTTCTCGGTGCTCACAGGCATCGGGGTAGGGGGTGATCCGATCCCCTTTGATATTGCTATGGATGAGTGGACCGCAGCTCAGGTCTACTTACTTGGCGCGGCTCCACCTCTCGCGCGCCTTGGCTTTGTTCGATACTCTTGGTTCGAGGTGCAGTTCCGGGTCCAGCCCCTTCTTGTCGACGCAGCTCCGATGACTTAGGAGGTCGCTGAGAGATATGCACGCGGCTTTCTGATGTTTTTGTTCGGGACGACTCTCTTCGCTGACCGGGCGAACACAGTGCCCCTCTGCCTTCTCAGTGCGCTGGTGGATGTCCGGGACATCTTGCGCTTCGATTGGGGTGGCGCCGCTCTGGCCACCCTCTACGGCTATATGAGCTCAGTCTCCCGCGGCAGCGGACAGTTGCTCGGGGGCTACTGGCGTGCTTGGGAGGTACATTTCCTTTTCTGCCCTTCATTTCAGTTCTATACTTTTTGTACTCTGTACACTGCACACACTGTAATCTGCTTTACACTTGCTGTATACTGTACACACGGCACACACATACTCTGCTTTACACTTGCTGTATACTGTACACACGGCACACACATACTCTGCTTTACACTGACTGTACACTGCTCACACTATACACTCTGCACAATACACCGCACGACACACGGCTCTGCTACTTCTGTTTTCTCTTCTGTATTCTGCTTTATCTGATAAATGCACTGGTATTTATCTTACAGTTGTGGGTTTACGCCTACTTTCCTAGGCTCGCTCCTGTACCTGTGGCGGAGACCCCTCTGGTCGTCCCTTTTTCACGCCGCTTCGACGGGAGGTGCGTGCGGAGGCCCCGGGAGACCTTCAGCTTTTCCCGCCGCTACTTCGACACCATCACCCCTGCCGAGGTATGTTTTACTTGCAGTTTATTTAAGCTTTGCCTTTCCGCTGTATATTTCACCAACAGTAGATAACAAACTGTATTGCATTTTCAGATCACCTGGCAGCCTTGGGCTCCACTGCCAGCCGTGGCGCGGGATCGATTTGCCGGTGCCGATGAAACCTCACGCTACCGGATTCCGCTTGAGGGCCCGGTCTGTCGAGCTTGGTACCTGGGCGAGCGCTTCTTGCGTCAGACCCTAGGCTTGCCTGAGCAGATAGTCCCGGTGCACCCTCCTGAGCACATGCGGGATACTGAGCGCTTTACTGCCGAGCAGATGGCGGACTACACCATCGGCTGGGAGGCGGACGGCTTCAGAGGCGAGGGCGACTACTCGGAGTACGTCCGGACTTTCCTGATGCGTCCTCTGAGCAGCGGTCGCCGAGCTGAGCGGGAGAGGGTGGCGGCGCCAGCGGCCGGAGTAGGAGCTGGAGGATCGAGGAGAGCTCGAGTCCGTGGCAGGGGCGGAGTGCAGAGGGGACGAGGGACCGGTTGGCCTGCTCTGCCCGCTTCATTGACTTTCAGAGGGCAGGGTGAGGCGACCTACCAGATCCCCTTCGCCCCTCCGCCGGCTGATCATGAGTTTGTTGGGGTCCCCGACTTGCCTCCAGTATGTATTACTGCATTCTTCATCTTGCACTGTTATTTCATTTCAGTTTTTTGATATTCCACAGAATATTGATGCATCTGATACTTTTGCAGGCGTCTTCTGAGTACACCCGGCAGTCATTGGAGATGAATGCCTCCATGATGGGGATGCTACAGCGGACATTCGACCTCCTGGCCCTCTACAACATTCCGGTATGTCGTTTCTGACCACGGCCTCAAACCATACACAAACTGCTTTACATAATCTGATGCATAACACAATATCTGATAAACTGTTCGCGGCATCTGATACACTGTACTCACACACTGTATTCTGCACCGATTCACTGCTCACGGCATTCACATATACTATACTCATACACAGCATTCTGCACTGCTCACGGCATTCACATACACTGTACTCATACACTGCATTCTGCACTGCTCACGGCATTCACATACACTGTACTCATACACTGCATTCTTCATTGATTCACTGCTCACGGCATTCACATACACTGTACTCATACACTGCATTCTGCACTGCTCACGGCATTCACATACACTGTACTCATACACTGCATTCTTCATTGATTCACTGCTCACGGCATTCTCAGTATTCTGATGTGTTCACCTTTCATGCTTTTTCAGCCTCCCTTCCAGATTCTCCGGTGGGCGGCGCTCCAGCTGGACCTCCCATTTCTACTCGGGATGGCAGAGCATATCCCCGCACCAGAGGGGGGCGGACTCATGTCGGGAGCAGCTCGCAGGCTCTGGTTCCGGATGATGAGTCTGAGGTAGAGACAGAGGCAGAGGAGACTGATGACGGCTCGGACTCGAGCTCAGATGGTGATGCCCCTAGTGGTGCCCCTGTTGATGACGCTCCTGGACCTTCGTCCAGGAAGAGGACCAGGACAGATTGACGGCCCTGGAGGCATTTTTGACATTGGATACAGATTTTGCTATTTTTCTTCCTTTTTTACATTTTCCCATTTTGTCAGTAGTTAGGGTACTTTGTACTGCCACAGGCAGATTTTGTTTCCAGAACTTATGTACTTGAAAAAGATGATATGAAATGAAACAAATTTTTTGTCTGAAAAAGTGTTTACATTTGTGTATATTTCATACCTTGCACTGCATTGCATCATATTACACCCCAAATGTAAAGGATATTGATCTGTTGTCTGAAAATTGAGCACTTGTGATTTGAGCACTTGCATTATGGTAATCGGATAACCAAGCAACTAACAGCAAACAACTCATACAAACCACTGCTTGAACTAAATACACAGCCCATACTCTACTGGGGATTAATCTGCATACAGCCCATAATACAGCACTCGGTTCATTCTGCACACAGCAAACCCTGAACAAATAACCCAATCTGACAAGACAGATCACAAAACTAGACATGGTTGCAGTTGAAACACACTCGGATGTCCCAAATTTTCCCTTTCTTCCCTTGCTTCGCACGAATGTAGAGAATTGCACAAAATTCAGAGCACAAACGATTTTTGAAATAAAGAAGGGTTTTCAACCAGGGTATCGAGCCTACTACAGAACACAGCGAGACAGACTCAAACAGAGAAACAAAAGGCACACGACCTAACACAACGAGACACCCTCGGAAAAGACTCAAAGCTAAAGCCGAAACCGACAAATCAAAAGACACGACACACAGACATGTTTACAAAAGGAGAGACCTCGAATCTCAGGGAGCCAGTTCCTCCGGGTATTATTTCCCACCCTTTCTGATTTGTGATACTCACATCACTCGGTCCTCAGGCTAAGTTTTTCTCTCAAAACCCTTTTCTTACTTTTCTCTCAACTTACTCCTCTCTATTCTTTATTCTCTCATTTTTCATCCCTCCCCAGGGTGATTAATGGGTGAATAGGAAGTCACGGGTTCACGCCCAACACTGTTAGCTCACGGCTATTTCTCACAGCGGATAGAGTGCCTTTCTGGCAGGTATGTTGACGGGGGAAAGACAGAAGACCTGACTCAACTGTGCCCCTAGTTCGTCACTTTGACCATTTTTTTTGTTTTCTTCCTAAAACAGTTTTGATCAAAATGAGAGTCAGATTAGCACACTTATTCGATTTTTGATTTGAAAATCATGCGAATCTGGCTGTGAGCACTGAAAATTCTCCTTTTAGGTCTAAACATGGTCCAATTTGAAAAATGAAATAGTTTTCGAGGAAATAGTCAACTTCAGTAAAAATTTTCAAAACCTATTTTTGTAAACAGTCAACGCTCGCGAGCGCGGAACTTACCCTCGAGATATACAACCTCGGATCGGAGGTAATGGCAAATTGCCCCTGGCTTAAAGGGGGATAAGGCAACGAAAAGTTGCCCCTGGTTTGGACGGTAACTCAGGGCAACTTATGGCAATGCCTGGCAACGGAAAGTTGCCCCTTGTTTGGATGATGCCGCGGCACATTGTAAGCCAGTCCTTGTTGACGACGATCGGACCCTCGGACGCGGAGGAGACAAAGACGGTTTGAATCAATATATGGACGTAGTCACCTGGAAGGTGTTGGCGGTTGGATGTCAAGAGGAAGTTGATCACGTAGTTCCAGGTCGCTGTAATTGAGACATTGGATTCGGAGGAGGCACAGGTGATCAAAACCATGACATGGACTGAGACGCTATGGAAGCGTTGGGGGCTGGACTTCAGGATGAAGTTGCCTACGTATCCCAAACATGGGAATCAAGCCTTACGTAGTTCCGGTTAAGGTACACTCGGGTATTTTAACCTTCACTGTTTAGGCTCTAACTTTTGCCAAGGCGCCCAATGCGGGTTTTCGACCTTGCGAGCTATGTTTTCTTTTTCTTCTTTTCTTCTTTTTCTTTTCTTTTTTTTTTTTTTGCATTTTTTTCTTTTTTTTTTTTTTTTTTCTTTTTTTTTTTTTTTTTTTTTTTTTTTTTTCTTTCTTTTTCTTTTTTTTCTTTGCTCTAACTTTTGCCTGGGCCGCCCTTCCGGGTTTTCGGTCCAGCGAGCCTCTCAAAGGGTAAAAGTGTAGCAAGCCCATGCCAAATGGTTTTGAGATTGAGCCTCTGTATCCAGAGGGTGACTGTGTGTTGATTTGCAGAAGAATCCATCACGGTTGCTTCATGAGCCTTGCTGGGGATCTGATCTCCTCGATCTGGCTTTGTGCCTCTTGCTCGAGGGCTGCTTCAAAATGGGCCACACAGGCGTTTCATGGCACGTTGAATGTTTTGAACGGATTCCAGTTTGCAACAGATAAATGAATCTTGAGGCTGAGAGCGATCCTGGGCTACACAATCTCAAGAGCGATTCCACACAGGTCTTCGCAAGACTGCACAAAATATTTTGTTTTTGAAAGTTTTTAAGAAAGCGACAAATCGCTCGCGCTGAAGATAGTGTGGAACCAGTCTGGATCAGGCCAGGTCCTTCTCAGTACTCACGCCGACAAGCATGATTTCATTCATAAAAGCTTAGCGTGCCTCTCTTTCTCTCAAAATGATCAAAATTTTACAAAACCCGAGGAATTCCTTCCCCTTCGTTTTCATCACCGCAGTGTTTGAAAAGGGTTTTATGAAAAGCTTAGGTCATCATAACGATGTTCAAGGCACAAGAGAGTAGGCGGGTACTGTCGTTCCATTCACCCTTGGCACGGCTAACTCAAATAGCAACAATACGGAACGTGATAGCCACGGCTGTTTCATTCAGATTTGTTGGCATAACTGGCTCTCGGCAGAACAGACTCAAAAAGCAAAAACAACTATTATAAGACAAAACGGTGTTTGAGGCAACAACCCCGAAATCACCTGGTATTCTATACAAGAGGGACTGACTCATTACAATTAGACAGACCCTTAAGCAAAAGGACTGTCTCAAAACAATGAGACAGGCTCAAGACAAAACAGAAGACTGACTCGACACCCAAGTCAGAATTTACAGAAATTAATAGATGCCCAAAAATGCGTGCCAAACGCCACATCCAAAAATGCGCCAAGCATTGCCCACAGGCGGTTCACCTTCTGATTACATACTCGCAGTATCTGTGTCCTCAAAATCCAACAACTGAGTGGTGACGGACTTTGCTGAAGTAGGCGGGAGGATAACCTCGTTGTCAATCAAATCCTGCACCTCATGCCGGAGGCGAAAACAATTGTCGGTAGCATGGCCTGTCTGCTGGTGGTACGCACAGTACTGAGCAGCATCATGTGTGGCAGGGAGATTCTTCGGGAGGGGCCGAGGCTCCAGGGGTTTAAGGTGTCCCCTCTCGGCAAGGATTTGAAGTGCCTTGGATAATGGCATGTAAAGAGCATGGAAGACCCTGCGCCCTCGGGGCAGGTATTTTGGAGCCTGAGCACTCTTGCTAGATGCACTAGCAAACGGATCGGCGGGTGCGGCCTTGGGTTTCTGATCCTTTCCGGATGCAGGGCTGGGAGGGGGAAGAACTGTTTTGGCATGACGGGGCCTCTCCCGATTCTCTGATTGACTGGAACTGCCCTCAGGCGGAGTGGGGAAAGCATCCTCCACAGCTTTTGACATAACTGCGGATATCTGTTGCTTGTTCATTCCCTCGGCTTTCAAAGCCTCTACTGCCCACAGCAGTTGTTCGATAGGGTCGGCATCTGCCTTCATCTTGCCTTTCTCTGGCCTCGGCCTGATCAGGGTTTGAGTTGACTGCATGTCGTTATAGCTGGAGGCCATCTCCGGTTGCTGAGTTCAATTACAATTCGCCCAATAGCGGGGGCTCTGGGTACAAAGCCTCCCGCATATGGTGCGACTGGCGGTGAAACAGACATCCCATAGGCGAGATCCTCACGGACCTTTGAAGATCACCTATCATCCCCATTAGTTCAAATGTAGTGGGCTCGCGAGCCTGATATAGCTGAGGGGCCCAAACTGGGTGCGCGGCCGGCGATCTGGGCGGTGCGGCATGTCAACAGTAGTCTCATCTGTGTAGGGTGATTCCTGGATCCAACGCGGCCGTCATGACCACGATTTCTTCTGAATTCTGCGTCATGCTAAGTCCTGCCGCAGCAAGGAGAAGACACTAACTGTTCTGGATAGCTCTCTGAATCTCTGAACTGAAACGGAAAAACAAGCAGTATTTCAGCCCCAAACAGATCAAACACGGGTGTAGTCGAACAACTGCACTCTACTACTGAACACTGTTCCCCAGAATCACTATTCAAAACTGAACTGATACCCGCGACACAACTGATTCTCAACAACTGACTGATACTGGTGCCCTCAGGCCTGGATACCCAAACTTGCAAACTGATATATGCGTTCCCTGCAGAGATACACTCTAAAAGCACATAACAGGTAAAAGAGAGCCAATACACCCCTATGTTGGGGTAGGGTTTCCCTGTCCTATTTTGTCAGGAGCTAGGGTTTCACTACGCACACAGCGGTTTCAAACAACCTAAATCGGGTGAGCAACCTGTCCTAAGTTGGAATGGTCACTATGGATCCGAATATGCACTAGGTCGAAATGGTCGAAAAGGGTGCCCCGGTAAAACCGGGTTTGTGTTCCCACTGGCAGAGCCGCAACCGGTCAGCCTTATGGTCATGCCTGACAAGACAAGCCTCCGGCAAACCGCTCAGGAATAGCAGATGGCCAACACGGTGTCCTAGGCGCACCAATGCACATGCAATGCAAAGAAGAACATAAGTGAAATCAAAACAGGATATCACGAGTTCGAGTCAAGCTCTCTAAAACTCCCCAGCAGAGTCGCCAGAAACTGTAGACGTCCCGAACGCCCCGGAGGGTTAAGGTCCCGTTCCGTTCGTATTGGGTTCACTACAGTTCGGACTCAAATTGTCACGGTTCTTAATCTGAACCAAAGAGTCCAACTCTGGCAAATCGTTTTGAGAAAAACAGATTTTGAAAGAAGTGCCAAACATGGACTGCTTTGCCAGATACAGAGTCGCCACCTAAATATTTTTAAAATGGGAAATTTAGGAAACCCTGACTCGGTGCCGAAGGCCACGTGTCCGTCATCACCAAATGTCTTGGCTCGGGAGCTTGGGTACGATCGGGAAGGTCAGCTATGAGCACCCCCTTTCGCCCGGTCCGAAGACCGGCCTCTACTAACCGTGATATCCGATTTTGAAAACATTACTGCTCTATTCATTATTAGCCTAGAATACTATGTTATGCGCAGCAAACAAGTATAGACTAGGTTGCCTAATTTGGAAAATAATCAGTTGCATATC